>CM067371.1:82277305-82795843 GCA_034401795.1 Chaetoderma sp. LZ-2023a | reverse complement strand
GTGTTGATATTGGTATATAGCAATTGGGTTCATCCAGTAGTAGTAGTAGTAGTAGTAGTAGTAGTAGTAGTAGTAGTAGTAGTAGTAGTAGTAGCAGCAGCAGCAGCAGCAGCAGCAGCAGTAGCAACAGCAGCAGCAGCAGCAGCAGCAGTAGTAGTAGTAGTAGTAGTAGTAGTAGTAGTAGTGGTAGTAGTAGTATTAGTAGTAGTAGTAGTAGTAGTAGTAGTAGTAGTAGTAGTAGTAGTAGTAGTAGTAGTAGTAGTAGTAGTCAATATTGTCAACGCACTGGCTCAGAATCTTCAATAATTGAAAAAATTCAAAAATTTAAGATATTTTGGTTTATCCTACTGCCTGAGATTTGTCATTTTGTTTGAGGAAAGCCATATGGCATTAATGTTAACCCTTTACTGGTTAAATTTGTTCAGTAAAATCCAAATATGCGCTTACTTATTTAATGTACATTTGCAGGCACAGACAAGGTCATTCCCGAGAATACACCACTGGAACGACTGTCTCGGTTCCCGAGCCAGTCATTACAGTGGTAAATTTTCAAAAATACTCCAATCCCCGCCGGCAAATGGACATTGCCCAAGATCACTAAATTGACCGTTTTTGGCTGACCATCATGCAAGGGTTAATGTTGAATGATTGAGATGGATATTATGGATAGCTATTTGAGTTTTGCTTTTACCAAGATGTCACGTAGATTCGGATTTTTCTTGAACGCAATTACTGGTCGCTTGTTAAAGGGTTGTTTCAGTTTCTCCTGTAGGTTTTGATACTCATCTTTCAAAATTTTGGAAATTTCAACGTTTTTCCGATTATAGGTCAGAATGAATGGAATTTTGTCACGTTGATCAGATAAGCCTGGGTCCGAGTTTATTCCCCTTGGCCACTGTGTTTCGAGTTCTTTAATCCAAAACGATTCTCGAAGTTTTCTTTGTTTATCAGTTTCTTCTGCCGTATCTGAAAGGGGTGGCTGTTCAATCGGCATAATTTCAAAGTCACGAAGGACTAAATGGTCAGGAAGATTAAAATGTTCGGAAACATGTGTGTCTTCCTCTAGCCTAATATCTGAGAGGTGTCGAGTTGCCCGCCATCTTAATGGACATTTGGTTTCGCCGACATACTGTTTTTGGCACAATTTGCATGAAATTAGATAAATAACATTTTCAGAGTCACAATCTAGATTAGACTGAAGTTGGAACTTGCTTTTGTTCTGAAAGCTCGTGAAAGTATTCTGGTTTGGGAGAAATTCATCTAACTTGCACCTTTTCTTTCTGCATTTGCGAGATTCGCCTACACCTATAATAGGACGATTGTGAGAAATTTTGGTAGGCCGACGATTTGAGGCATTATCTGGAATGGATTCCAAGCCGTCTAATGTTTCAGATTTGATTTTGCGCAAGAATCGTGAGGAGTAACCTCGTGGTTTGAGGGCTTTGAATAGGGTAGAGCACGCTTCTTCAAAATTTTTTCTATCACTAGAATTCCTGTGAAAACGGATTATTTGTGATTTAACTATTCCTTTAAAAGTATGTGGTGGATGGAAAGATTTTTTGTGCAATAGCTGATGCGAATCGGTTGGTTTGAAATACACTTTGTAGTCTAAGTAGCCAGTTGTTTCATACTTTAGACCTTTATATACAGTTACATCCAGGAAATCTACGGACATCTCGTCAATGGTTGCTTTTAATTTGATATTCGGATCGTGATTGTTCAGAATTTCGAAAAATTCATCAAACTCTGCCTTTGTGTGTTGCCAAATCATGAAAATGTCATCAAGGTACCTGCGATAAATGAGGGGATGTTTTGGACACTTTTCTAACGCTTCCTCCTCCCACTCTGCTACGTAAATATTGGCAAAACATGGGCTAAAGCGCTTGCCCATCGCACAGCCGCAAATTTGTTGGTAAATTTCGCCATCGAATTCAAAATCATTGCCTTTCAGACTCAGCTCTAATAGAGCTATTACTTCTCTGTCTGGCCTGTTGGTGTCTGGGTAGTTCACGAATGCTCTACGGATAGAATTTATACCCTTCTCGATGTCAATGTTTGTATACATAGCATAGATGTCAAGCGTGACCAAGAATGAATTTGGAGGTATCCAGGTCTCAGAGACCTGTGATAAGAAGTCTTCTGTGTTTTTCAAGAAGCTGGGGTGTCTATTTGATATTGGCTGTAGATGGTAATCGATGTATTCACTGATGCGCACACACACACACACACACACACACACACACACACACACACACACACACACACACACACACCATTCACCTGGGCCTTTGGTCATACATCGGAGTACGCGTGTGTATGTATGTGCGTCAGTCTGGTGGTCTGTTCATATTGAAAATGTCGGATATGTCAGGAAGAAGTAGTGAGCTCATTGGTGTTCTTTTATGGCCCCTATTTATACTAGTGTACAGAATCCCAGGCAGGATAGCATATTATGTTGGACGGGATAAGCAGAAGAACGGATGGACGACGTGTGTAAATATGTAAATTAGTATCCGGTAAAATAGATATATGTATCTGAACAATGTATAAACTAAATACTAGCATTTGATCTTCGATTCTTATAAACACATGCCCTCAATATCCAAGAAGATGGATATTAGAAATTCAGAAAATAGTAAATTTGTAAAGAGAAATTTGACTGCAGATTTCACTACAGTTTCACATAGAACATCAGATTATTCGTTTCCAATTAGTATCGTGATTCGTTGGCTCGGAATATGCAGGCTTTAAATATGTCAGAAACCGATGAAGTGACCCTATGTTTTTTGCGGCTGGGATCCTCCGCGCTGAGTGTCTTTATTGAACTTGTGCCGCCAGTACGTCGTTTGGAATTCTCAAACTGTCTATGCATATTTAAGATTGTTTTAAGTTCTTACCAATAGGAATGTTTTTGTTCACACAAATGTTTACATAAAATAGCAAATAATAACAAATATGGCTGATTGGCCTGGAATATCTGTATAGTAAACGTTAACGCAGTAACAATACATCGAGCCCATTATAATATTACCAAAATAAAATAAGAATTTCCCCAAATTTATTTAAATCTACCAGCGAATGGCTCTTTAACCCTATCATCCAGGCTCCCATATATAGGCGTCTAATTGCTTTTACATTCCGTATTGCTGACAGTGCCCTCACACGTTACCTATTTTACAGACAAGTGAATTGGAACAACACAGAGTGAAGTGCCTTGCTCAGGGTCACAACAGCACAGCCTGGCCGGGAATCGATCCTGTGACATTTGATTCATCTGGGCGACTCTCTAACAGTCCTTAACACTCGGCCACTCTGTACTCGGCCATGCGGACATGATTGTAGCATGCTTTTGAACTGTAGCGACTATATCTACAAGTGCTTTGTGGACTGGTTGCATCCACCAAGTGACTACATGTCAAGTATTGCTTGTGGTGTGACTACATGTCAAGCCTTACTTGTGGTAGATAGACATGAGGGGGGATAAATACATAAGTATCATCACATGTCATAGCGATGATGCTTGGTGATTCATTTGTTGCTATGATCACCATTTGTGGTACAATGATCTCATATGCTTCCTCATCTGTTGTCTTCTCCTTGCAACAATAGTCCCATTTGGACCTGGTGTGGGATAGAGCTGGATCTTGTAAATACGAGTATGTGGTTGTATGCAGTGCTACTAGCCTGTGGTTTTGTCGATGCAGCTAGAAGTTGGGCGCAAATTAGATCAAGTATCTGGATTTTATTCGTTGTTAGTTATAATACCTTTCCATCCTGGAAGAGGAGCATCTAGTGTGAGCTTATGTTCTCTACTCGCCTGCTGACCTGCACAGGAATCCTGGTTGCACTCTTAAATGATGTAGTCACAATATCTATCGCAGATAAGATACACATCACTTTGATTAAGTTTGCTGATAATGTATCCTGTGCCGCTATTAATATTATCCCAGACTGTGCCACTTGCTGGCAGTGAAGGATACATAGAATTCTACATCCATCTGCGATTAGGACATCTGGCTGACATGATGCTCGAGCTGTTATTTCTGAGGCAGTGTAGATCTTGTTTTAGTTATTCGAATGTTACAATTGCCAACAAATGTGGTACTGGAGACATTTCATGGAAAGATTTATATTCCCCAGATAACAATACTACATTGGCCCAACATTGACCAACATATGTTGTAATATTGGCCCAACGTTGGCTGTCTACATTGGCCCAACGTCATTCTGCTCATTGGTCTAATGTTGGCCCAATATGTTGGCCCAATGCATCCACCCAATGTTGGCCCAACAACTCTAACCCAACTGTCATTTTTCCACTGTTACACCAATGTTGGCTCAATGCATGTGTATATAATTACTAAGCCCGTTGACCATAAGTTGTTGGGGAAATGTTGGCCCAACAACTATAACCCAACCGTAATTTTGACGCTGTTATAACAACGTTGGCCCAACACATGCACATAACATTTATAATATACATTGGCTATAAGTGATTGGGTCAAGATTGATCTAACCACTGTAACCAATTCTAATTTTGTCACTGTTATGTCAACGTTGGCCCAAGATATTGTTGCTACCGTCGACGGCGCCAACCAATTGCATATGTTGGCACAATACCCAATAGCCAACGGTGACCGTGTCAACCAATCGCCAACATTGTCCCAACATAGTAATGTTATCTGGGTCGATCTATGTCTAGTTCACATGAATTGTGTCACACACTTGAATATATCAATTCTGTCTCAAATGAGGCAGCATAGCAAATCTTCACACTTTTCTTGTCCCAAGCCATAATTACAACTGTTCTTTGTAGAATAGTAGGGAAACTTGGCAAATTTGCTTCATATGTTGCCATATGTTCTTTGTCCATTGCTACAGCATTTTCTGCATTTGCATTTTTCACTGGAAATCGTTTCTGTGAGAATTTAGCCAATATTTCCACGATGTCCATCTAAATTTAGTCGGTCAATATAGCCTTTTAACTATTCTCTGATTTTCTTCGTGTCCTTCGAATCTGAGATTTTAGATCTTCCTTTTCATCTGTGTGGGTCAAAACGTGTGATGCATTGTCCTAATCTCAATCCTGGGTATATCACTGATGAGACGACTGCAAATGTAAAAATGTATTAATCTAGCTCATCTGAAAAACAAGATATTGCACGTTTTTAGACAGGTGCCATTATGGCAGCCATCTTGGATATAGCTGACTGAGTAACGCTATATCTTGGATAGCGTAAAATATGAATTCTTTGACGCACACTATCTAGTCATAGACACCAGCTTTATCTTCCTAGTCTGTACGAGTGCAAAGATATAGCCAGTTTTGTATTACGGCGGCCATCTTTGACGCTATCTTGGATTTCTCAATTTCCCCAAACGTGCCAGGGTGGCATCATTCAGATCTGTAATTAGGACACCTCAAAGGTACAAACGTGCCAGGGTGGCATCATTCAGATCTGTAATTAGGACACCTCAAAGGTACAAACGTGCCAGGGTGGCATCATTCATATCTGTAATTAGGACACCTCAAAGGTACAAACGTGCCAGGGTGGCATCATTCAGATCTGTAATTAGGACACCTCAAAGGTACAAACGTGCCAGGGTGGCATCATTCAGATCTGTAATTAGGACACCTCAAAGGTACAAACGTGCCAGGGTGGCATCATTCATATCTGTAATTAGGACACCTCAAAGGTACAAACGTGGCAGGGTGGCATCATTCAGATCTGTAATTAGGACACCTCAAAGGTACAAACGTGCCAGGGTGGCATCATTCAGATCTGTAATTAGGACACCTCAAAGGTACAAACGTGCCAGGGTGGCATCATTCAGATCTGTAATTAGGACACCTCAAAGGTACAAACGTGCCAGTGTGCCATCATTCAGATCTGTAATTAGGACACCTCAAATGTACAAACGTGCCAGGGTGGCATCATTCAGATCTGTAATTAGGACACCTCAAAGGTACAAACGTGCCAGGGTGGCATCATTCAGATCTGTAATTAGGACACCTCAAAGGTATAAACGTGCCAGGATGGCATCATTCAGATCTGTAATTAGGACACCTCAAAGGTACAAACGTGCCAGGGTGGCATCATTCAGATCTGTAATTAGGACACCTCAAAGGTACAAACGTGCCAGGGTGGCATCATTCAGATCTGTAATTAGGACACCTCAAAGGTACAAACGTGCCAGGGTGGCATCATTCAGATCTGTAATTAGGACACCTCAAAGGTACAAACGTGCCAGGGTGGCATCATTCAGATCTGTAATTAGGACACCTCAAAGGTACAAACGTGCCAGGGTGGCATCATTCAGATCTGTAATTAGAACACCTCAAAGGTACAAACGTGCCAGGGTGGCATCATTCAGATCTGTAATTAGGACACCTCAAAGGTACAAACGTGCCAGGGTGGCATCATTCAGATCTGTAATTAGGACACCTCAAAGGTACAAACGTGCCAGGGTGGCATCATTCATATCTGTAATTAGGACACATCAAAGGTACAAACGTGCCAGGGTGGCATCATTCATATCTGTAGTTAGGACACCTCAAAGGTACAAACGTGCCAGGGTGGCATCATTCAGATCTGTAATTAGGACACCTCAAAGGTACAAACGTGCCAGGGTGGCATCATTCATATCTGTAGTTAGGACACCTCAAAGGTACAAACGTGCCAGGGTGGCATCATTCAGATCTGTAATTAGGACACCTCAAAGGTACAAACGTGCCAGGGTGGCATCATTCAGATCTGTAATTAGGACACCTCAAAGGTACAAACGTGCCAGGGTGGCATCATTCAGATCTGTAATTAGGACACCTCAAAGGTACAAACGTGCCAGGGTGGCATCATTCATATCTGTAGTTAGGACACCTCAAAGGTACAAACGTGCCAGGGTGGCATCATTCATATCTGTAGTTAGGACACCTCAAAGGTACAAACGTGCCAGGGTGGCATCATTCATATCTGTAGTTAGGACACCTCAAAGGTACAAAATCAAGTGGAAATAACTAGGTATCGCATTTTGCCAGGTTTATGTAAAAATCAGGATACATTCTGTTGGATATTGCCATAAGCCGCAAGAGCCCTCGGTTATATTAGATTCAAAGTATTCAACATGGTCTAAGTTGCAGTGATCATGCGTGCAACAATAAATTGTAAGTTCAACATTTGGGTTTAATAGTATATTTGTAAAGGTATTAATAAATACTTTTTGTTAAATATTTGTGTTCAAATATATATGCATTTGTGAAGACCATGTGATATAAAAGACCATATAAGGATCTAACTGTTCATATATTTTTATTACAACCAAATCAAACTTGACAACGTTAAAATTACTCTGGATGTCAACAACTAGGTCTATAATCCATCATCCTATTTACTGAATGTAGGGACTATAAATAATAACGAAATAAAGGCATGGCAAAGACACGGAGTCAACCTGAAATTGCCAGCGATACAGTTAAACTGATATTGCTATTTCATATTGATCTGGATTTTTGGTGATTGACATTTTTACGTTAGCCAACATGGCGAGCTCTGTGTATCCAATAACTTAAAGTTATGCTGCAATAAGATTAGAAGGAAATAGAAAATCTCTGCGACGATCGTATATAACATAGTAACATAGGCATAGTTAGAAAATTGCGGCGACGATAGCGTATATAACGTAGGCTTTAGTAATTGTACATACATGCGGTAGCTAGTGATATTGAAAGCCAAGCACTGATTATTTTGAGAAGAATTTAACAACGGTGTAGCTGCCTTAGTCAGCAATGACTTTCAGACAGATTTCTAGAAATATTGTTTGTAAGTGCTACTACATTCAAAGTCCTGCTGATTATTTTGAAAAGGTTTGATTGAATATTGTTGCAACAACGATTTTCATTCAAATCGTTTTCCACACTTTAACTATTGACACATGTCGTACCTGCTGGGAATTTTCACTCAACTTGTAATCGAAATATTTAGGCTAGTACGTTTCACCTCTATAGGAAATGAATTATTTGAATCAAACTATATACGGTTACTCTTCACTATTGAGGCAGCGCGTCTGCTCACGTTGGAAGCCACGAGTGGATAGCATTTGCGTTACGGCATGGTTTTATACTGAACATCGCGCAACAGCCAGAACAATGGCATCCCAAATAATGGCGGCTACAAATATCAAACTAAAATGACAGATTCGAAGAAGACTATCGTCACCGAATATATCACTTAATATCTGCTATTATTATTGCTTCACGATAACCTTAAGCAACCCGTTTTGCCACTTATTGACGTCATCTCACTTGTATATTAGGCCACGCCCCCTATTCCTACTCCGCCAAAAAATACTTGATTCTGATTGGTCCAGAGCTGATCACGTGACCACATGATTTTTCCCGGTGTCCTAATATGCAATTGAGATGATGTCGCAGGTCATGTGACCCGCCCTCGACCAATCAGATTGTGGCAAGCGCTTTGCAGACCTTTAGGATGTAGTTCTGTTGGTGATTGACAGGTGTAACGAGGCGTGAAGTCGATGGGTCGTGTTCAATTGAGGTCAGTTGACGAGCTCTCGGCCAATCAGAATTGTGCTTATTTCGCCACAGCCGTTCGGTATGCAGATCTATTGACGTGTTCTGATGATTGGCATGTTAACGACACGTGAAATGGGTGGAAGAGGGTGGGGTTATGGGGTAGGTGCATAGATTTATTGTTCCCTGGATGAAGAGGTGGGTGGGGGTTGGTGTGTGGAGGGAGGGGGTCTGAAAGCATTCAGTACATAGATCAATTGTTCCTGAATGAAGAGACAATGGGAAGGGGCGAGTTCGGAATGTAGGTCAATTGTTCCTGAATGAAGATCGCACCTAAACTCTAACAGTCTTAACATTCAATCAGTACATAGATCTATTGTTTCTGGCTGACGAGACAATGACCGGGTCAATCCAACCTCATGCGTGGGATGGGGTGGATGGTGTGGAATGCGGACGAGTTACATGTAAAACATGTTAGGACATGCTCGTTCCTGGCTGAAGAGACAATGATACGGTCGATCCAAACACAGGGGGTTGGGGTCAGAGGGAAGGGTGCTGTCGCATGCGGACAAGTGGCAACACAATAAATCAACCAGTGTTATTACTGGCTGTTGAGAAAGTATGGGTCATACTTCTGCAGCGGTCTTAAGCAAATATCCATTTGCAGACCGAGAGAATGCTATTTTTTTACATTGACAGTAGGTAACGCGATAACTTCAACAGGCATTCCAGGGATAAATTTCCAAAATAGGTATATCTTGGTTTGCTTATGACTCATATCAAATCAAATCAAATCACAGATTATTTATTTGACAGTAACATGTTTTCTTTAGATAATTGAGTCCAAGTTGTCCTCCGAAAGAACAAACTATAGTTCTGGCGGCCACATTACATATATATAGACAGAACGGTAACAATACAGACAACAGCGACAGTTAGATATCAGGATATATATTGCATTGAGTAGCTTTGTTATAAAACACACACGGGGAGGGGTGGTTGGGTGGGCATGCCATGGCGGTGTTATAGTTACCAGCTCATCCAGTAGTTCTAATATAATATTCAGTAGTGGTGTTGATATTGGTAATAGCAATTGGGTTCATCCAGTAGTAGTAGTAGTAGTAGTAGTAGTAGTAGTAGTAGTAGTAGCAGCAGCAGCAGCAGCAGCAGCAGCAGCAGCAGTAGCAACAGCAGCAGCAGCAGCAGCAGCAGTAGTAGTAGTAGTAGTAGTAGTAGTAGTAGTAGTAGTAGTAGTAGTAGTAGTAGTAGTAGTAGTAGTAGTAGTAGTAGTAGTAGTAGTAGTAGTAGTAGTAGTAGTAGTAGTAGTAGTAGTAGTAGTAGTAGTAGTAGTAGTAGTAGTAGTAGTAGTAGTAGTAGTAGTAGTAGTAGTAGTAGTAGTAGCAGCAGCAGCAATAGTGGCGGTACTGGTTGGTGGTGGTGGTGGTAGTAGTAGTAGGTTCAGTGGCAGTAGCATTGTTGGTGGCGGCTATTTTGTGTGGTGTTGGCAATGTTATTTATGCGGGTTCAAGTATGTGTCGATTATGTAATTTTTTATTGTTTTCTTGAATGATTTTGCTGTTAAAATTTTGTCACAGGTTACCTGTTTTGTACTGTTCAATAATTTAGTGGCAACAATAGATATTCTGTTTTCCCCTATGTATGTTCGTGAATATTCACGGTGTAGATTATGTCTTGTTCATGTGTTATGGTGGCGAGTGGGGATGTTGTGTGTAAAGTATGGGGTCAGTGGATTTGAGTACACATTGTGATGAAAGTCTTTAACTTCTTTCTTTTTTTCGTTCGCTGATCATACTGCCAGTCATGTAAATGACTATCGACATGATCATAAGCGTTAAGTGCGTGGATCCATGGTTTATTAGAGTGCGCCGTGCGGCCTGGAACCTCCGTCTTCAGCACTCGAGGTTTCTGTCAGGGTTACCTCACCCTTACCTCCTTTAGTCGCCTCTTACGACATGCAGAGGATACGGAAGGTGTGTTCTAAGCCCCACCTACAGGAAAAAAAGTCTTTAACAATAGTAAGCATTTGTGATATCCCGTTGTATTTGAGTTTAAGTAGTTTTTTTCAGGTTTAAAAATGATTTGGCCCTCTGCTGGATTAGCGAATAGTTCGATGCTTTTTTCTGGAGCCTGAATTTTTGATAATTTACTTTTGTGTGTGTTGCTCCAAACAGCATTGCAGTACGTGAGATGTGTGAGGATCAAGGTGCTGTACAGTGTTTTAACAGTACTTATCGTGTTTCATTTATGGTTTTAGTCTTTGGATGCCAACCATGCCGCTTGCTATTTTGGCAGTTACTGTGCCAATTTGTTTACCCCAAGTGAGGTTTTTATCTAAATATACGCCTAAACTTAGCAAAAGGGGCTTCTTCAATTTCTTTTTTGCTAACATAAATTATTGGAATATCTTTATTTAATAGTTCTCTGGATTTTGAAAATAGCATATAGTTTTATAGGTTTTATCAACATTTAGTGATTGCTTATTTAGCGAAATCCAGTTAGTAATTTTCTCCATTTCCTTATTTGCCTTTTCATATAATGTATTTATGCCTTGGTCACAACAGAAGGCATCGGTGTCATCAGCAAATAGTATTAGTGACATGTTTTTGCAAGTAGTGGATAGGTCATTCATGTACACCAGGAACAGCAGAGGGCCAAGAATGGATCCCTGAAGAACACTACAGGTTAGTCTCCTATTTTCTGAACAAGTTGGATTAAATTGCACACATTGCATTTTGTCGCTTAAGTAGCTTTGAAACCAGAAGAGTGCACTTCCCCTGATTCCATAATCGGCTGGCAATGTCAACGACAGAGTGCTCTCGTGAGTAGGAACATATTTGTACTAAGAATATGCAGCAGCAACAGTAGTAGTAGTAGTAGTAGTAGTAGTAGTAGTAGTAGTAGTAGTAGTAGTAGTAGTAGTAGTTGTTGTTGTAGTAGCATCAGCAGCAATGGCGGTAGTAGTAATAGCAATATTAGCTTTATAAAACGGGAAAAGGGCTGTGTGTGCGTACGTGCGTGCGTGTGGTAGTGACAGGGCTGGGGTGTGGGTGGTGGTGGTGGGGGGGGGGGGGGGGTGCGAAGGTGTGTGCGTGGGTGCGTGCGTGCGTGCGTGCGTGTGTGTGGGGGTGGGGGGTGGGGAGAGAGTCTGGAGCTGTATCTAAAACACCTATTGAACCTTATAATAAAGAAATATTTGTTACCTCTCCCGGATGTAGAAGTTGCTTGAGTGTAACTTTCATGACCATCTCGGTTGCTTCTTCAGCACTAACTGATGGTCGCTGGCAACGTCACTATGGTCAGTTCTTGTGGAGTCACGTGACAGCATGGACTGGTAGACTGCTGGTATATGGTAGCCATCGTCTCGAGATGGTCACGAAGCTACACTCAAACAATTTCTACATCCCAGAGAGGTAACTAATATTTCTCTATTATGAATCATCCTGGGATCAGGACCAACATTTTCGGAAATGCTATTGAATGCTATTTTGACTCGAATTTTAACACATGTACGGGTTACGTGCGTGAGTTGAATGAGCGTGTACTATGGCAGAAACAGTACCCAGTCAAATTAGTTTCAAAATATTCAACAGAATGTTTATTAAATAGTAAAAACATACAATTTGTATTGTAGCATATTTCTGCCCCCTGTTGCCGACTTACTGATGTCGACATAATATGCCAGTGGTCGACATAATAAGCCAAATGTCGACATAATTGTATGCTTAAGTCGTGATGATCAAGTTAATTATGTTGACATAGGTAATACGTAGTAACTCGCCAAGAAACGCGCTACATCCCACCTCTGCCGTCGACTTATTCAGTTATTTATGTCGATATAATAATTGAGATGTCGATATACATGTCAGATGCTTACATTTAAGAGAAACACGATAAGTAGTATTTCTCGTAAAAGGCTTACAATTACCTACTTTACAATTAATACATTGAGTAAGTAGGGCATTCAATCAAAACGAACTTTGAGTAAGTAATTCAGCCAATCGAAACGGAAACGGAGCGGGTGGAAAGCCGAGTCATTGAATGATCACATACAGTGACCTAACCGAGATACTGCGTATTGTGTTGCTCTTAAATGTAGACACGTAACTTGCATTAAGTCGACATAATCGTTGTATTACGTAGACATCTCGATTATTACGTCGACATAAATAACTGAATACGTCGACGGCAAAGGTGGGAGGTAGCGTGTTTCTTGGCGAGTTACTACTTATTATCTCGACCTACAATTTTGTGTTATGTCGACATAATTAACTCGATATGACAATTTAAGTACCCCATATGTCGACGTTTTGGCATATTATGTCGGTATAAATAAATCGGTAACAAGGAGCAGAAATATGCCACCATAAATGTTACAACTTACGGACTATTTCAGGCTCATCACGGAGTATTTGTCTCAATTATAGGTGTGACGTCAGTCTGCATGTGATATAATTGATTTGGGTGTGTGCGTGCGTTCGTGATGTGGGAGGGCGTGTGTGTGTGTGCGTGCGTGCGTGCGTGCGTGCGTGTGTGGGGGGGGGGGGGGTGAGTGGGTGGAGGGGCTGGGGGGGGGGGGGGGGCAGACAAGTTATAACGGGTCGGCCATGTTTGTTCATGGCTGAAGAGACAACGGTAGGGTCGATCCAAACAACAACAACAACAGCGGCGGCTGCAGCAGCAGCAGCAACAGCAGTAACAACAACAACAACAACAACAACAACAACAACAACAACAATGAAAAACATCCCTACCACTACCATCGCCACCAATGCTTCCATGTGTGCGTGCGTATGTGTGCATATAGGCGTGCCTGCAGGCATGCGGGTCTGAGTACGGGCGTGAGTGCGGGAACGCATGCGTTTAGGCCTGCGAGCACGCGGACGTGCAGGCATGCCAACATGTGTGCGGCCGTGCGACCATGTGCGCGGCCATGCTTGCATACATGCGGACGTGCAGGCGGGCGTGTGTAATTTATGTTTTGAATAGTTAAATTATCGTAGAGTGTGTAAAGATATGGTCTATTGCAGAGTATCACTTTCTGAAGCCTGCTTAGTTTTCTGATAATGTGGTGTTGTTCTCTAGATTTATATGTTCGGTTGCTTGTTATTGAGGTGAAGAGTTTTCCAAGACATCTAACTAGGGTTATTTGCCTATAACATTTCGGTTCCTTGGGATCGCATTTTCCTTTGTATATCAGCATAGTAATACCTTCTGTCCAGGTTTCTGGCACCGTTGCAGAATCCAATACGAAATTAAATACACTTTTTATAGATATTGAGCATAACGTGTTCTGCTGCCTTTATAAACGCATTTATTATTCCATCTGTCTCAGCAGACTTAGTATTCTTGAGAAGATGAATACTGGCTTGTGCGTCTAGTGAAACATGTGCTATTTGGACATAATTTATATTAATCAAGAGTTCGGCGATTCTCTATGTGCTGAACAAATTCGCTTATTTTGTCTGGTTTCCATCTCTTGGACGTTGTCAAGATGTCATTAATTCTGGCTTGGGGTCGAGTTTTACGCTTACACCTGCGATCAACAAGTCTTAATTTTGGGCGCTATGTTTATCGGATAGTATCGGCCGGAATTCTAGAACATTGAAGTGAGTGAGTGAGTGAGCGAACGAGCGAGCAAGCCATCAGCCAATAATTTCAATGGGCAATAACTCTGCATGACCTGCTGAATATTTGAAAACAACTTGACTGACACGTTCAGTCAAATATTTTTCAAAATATTCCGCATGTCCATAGTTAAACCCCCATGGAAAATGCAGTCCGCAGAAATTCA
This sequence comes from Chaetoderma sp. LZ-2023a, assembly GCA_034401795.1. Classification (NCBI taxonomy): domain Eukaryota; kingdom Metazoa; phylum Mollusca; class Caudofoveata; order Chaetodermatida; family Chaetodermatidae; genus Chaetoderma; species Chaetoderma sp. LZ-2023a. Next base: position 82,781,504 of record CM067371.1, on the reverse strand, counting down.
GCAGCAATGCAGTTAAAAAGAGAGGTTTTAATATAAATATAATCTGTGATAGATGAAGCTACATTTAACTTACCTGAGGTTATCCACGGGAGGCTGAGCAAATGGAATTCCCAGAAAATTCTGACTTGTCTCAGTGTATATGCCCTTTACTAACCCGAGCCTAGTATTAACAATTGGTCCTTCCGACTGGGCAATGTCGCATACGGCTAGAATATCTATTAGCAAAAATACTACCAAATACATTACGCTAATTTTTGTCTTAGGAAAAAATTGTATATGATTACCGTAACAATATCTTTGTTATTTTATACCTTCAATGACAAATGATTGACATTTTTATAATTTTTTAGAAACAGTCGTTCCTGCGTTATAGGCTGAGACGATGGTTCAAAGTGATTCTATGCTTATTTTCATTGAGCTTTTATCCCAATTGTGGCGGATATCGAATGATGAGTCCGTTCAATTCGGGTTTTCTTTATATTGTAACCCGTTATGAACATTAATACATATAGGAACTCCTCTGATTGAACTGTGTTAGGAACTAATAAATATTTGTACACGGTATTTAGTTTTTAATATGCCCATTGCATTATGTGCAGATGAGCGCGAATTATGGAGGGTGTATTAATTCCAAAACGATTATGTTAGTGAGCTGTATAGGCCTAAAAATCCGAGTGTCAAATTTTACATACTTTGGCTGTCATATCAGAATCTATATATATGATAGAAGCTAAGAATTCGGGCGAAGATGAAACTTGATATAGTCACACAAGTGACACCCTTTGGGCTTTATGATCCTAGCTGACCTCCCGATGGCCACTGACTGTTAGTCCATTCACACTCAGCCTAGAAAGACTGGATTGATCACGCCCTAGCCCGAGTTGTACTTATCAATTTCAAGGAAGTAGGCTAATGTCAGTTTAACCCTTTCACGTCGATGCCGGTCACTACGGACTTCTGCAGCGGTATTGAGGAATGCCCGTTTGCAGGCCAAGAGAAGCCTATTTATGGAATTTTACCACTGAAATGACTGGCTCATTTAGACATTACATGGTTAATACAATTTGAAGCCTATGTATAAGCTGATTAGACAACCTGTGAAACAATGCCATTCAGAGATAACAAGCCATCGTCCTCCCGTTTTTGCCACATTTTCCTGGATCTTTCAGATTTTCAGGACTTTTGGGATGTTATAATCAATTACGTCACACATAGATTGACATCACAATCATAATTGACAGAAATACTTCATCAAAAACTATAGTTCGTCAAATTTTAAGAATTGCGTGTCTTTGCTATTTAAACATTTTAAACTAATTAGACTGGGCGCTGTTGCTGCCAACAGCGCCCAGAGAAATTAGTTTCAAACTATTTAACAGCTCACCTGTATAGTTACCTTGAAAATGGGATTCTGGGAAGTCAGGGTTCAAATTATATAACATAAATCGATACCAACACACTCAGCACAAGGGTGGAGCTTAGCTATAGATGGGCGGGGCATAGCAAAAGGTGCATTCGTCCATAGCAACATCTTCCAATGACCATCTCTCTTCTAGAATTGTATCTAATACTGATACATCCGCAGCATAATAGGAATATGTATGGTATGCAATGCACTGTGGACATCTGCAATAATAATAATAATAATAATAATAATAATAATAATAATAATAATAATAATAATAATCGTTATTTATTGAGGGTAGCACTTCAAGTACACGGCCTGATCTAGCAGAGGCCCTCATTAACATATATACAAATGTTTGTTTTTTAATATAGATATATAGGCCCTAATATGTACAAATTTATACATCTATGTACAGACAGGGAACGTAGGGAATGTATTTCTTATAATCATATAATATTCTGAATGTATTAAGAGTAATTTGAACAAAAGCTACTGATGCTTTCAACAGCAGCAAACTTCCAGTCAAATTAGCATTGATATATTCAGCATTGTAAACTAAATTCCTTTCTTTTCTGCTGAAATGCTTTGGAAATATACAAGAAGTAGAAATAACGATATTTTTATGTGCTAAAATACAGAAACTAATTCTCAATTTCGTAGACAAATACAGCAAAGCACATTATAACATACGATTATACATACATACAGAAACAATAGATTTAGTAGAATTATTATCATTACCCACGCCGTCGATTATCTTAACCCTTTAGTGACTAAATTTGACAGGAAAACCTCGATTAGGTCTATCTATTGTGAAATGTCCGTTTCCAGAATAAGACAATGCCATTCTTGGAAATTTACCACCGGAAAGAGTGGCTCGATTATCGCGCCTGTCATTCCTGTCATAAATTTTCAAAAATAGTCCTCTGACTGCGAATGGTCATTTCTCTAGCCGATTTTATGGACTTGTTTCTAGGCTTGTGCATTTATCGGTCAAAGGGCGTAAGAATCACCAAATTTGACATAGCACTTCATAATGTAGGATACAATCAGAAGGTTCAATCGAAGGACTGTATCTTAAAGGTTAATTAGGCATATATATGCAAGACGACTCAATTCAGGAATGCAGTTTCTCAGTCAATCATATGATGTCATAATCAACTAAGCCACATTTAGGATGACATCATAATAAATTACGTCATGAATAACTCGATTTAGTCCGTCTTAAACGCTTAATAGTCCGTTACGTTGCATGAATTGTATGTCTTTACTATTTAATCAACATTCTGTTGAATATTTTGAAACTAATTTGACTGGACACTGCCTGTGCCATAGGCAGCAACAGCACCGAGTCAAATTAGTGTCAAAACAATCCACAGCATACATGTATAGTTTTTTGGAAATTGAGATTCGGAGAGTGCAGAGATCAGTTGATTCCGACACGGGCAAATCGTGGGTGGAGCCTATCTAGAGATGGCGGGGAAGAGTTATAACTAGATTCCTCCATTGCCCGCGTTTGAGAACGATTTGAGGTCATCGTGTAGCACAAGGGTAATATAATAACAGTCGATTATTTCAGTGTTTGCGTCGGGCTAATATCCTAATAAATGTTATTGAAACATAGATTTGTGAACTGTTGATTAAAACATAATTTCATATAGAGAACAACATCCTTCTATAGTCTGAACCACCAGATTATCCTGTGTTGAAGACCTCTAGTTAACGGTCTAAGCGTAATCAACACATTTAACACTCAGCATCCCTGTATTACTATGAGCATAATACAAGGATGGGGTTGATTCTGAATCGTATTAAGGCAATGGCTAACGGGGTTGCAACTACAGACCCGGGGACTCGAAAAATAAGGGGCCCCACTGGATTAAAAACAATGATCATATTTTACCCATTTGAACAGTTTTAATACCAGTATTTCACTTTTAAAGTCATGATATAGGTAAGTTGATAAATATTTTGAAACGAATTTTAGTGGAAGCTGGTGTTGCAGATAAGCCTACGTAACGATTTTATTATATTTGGGGTAGTAGTATTAGTTCTATGAACCATGTCATTGACGACGCACTGGCATGATAGCTCAGGTGTCATTGGAATGTAACTTTTACCTTTTTTCAGTTCTCGGCCTGAGCGGGATTCGTACCAAGGAATTCTGCAACACTTGCCGCCTAGCTTTTGAGGGCGAGTAGCCTACTACTAGACCAGCGTCCATTTCATTTCATTTCATTGATTACACCCATACTTTTACAAGTATGTGGGGGAACATATAAACATATGTACATATGAACAGGCATAATACGAGCATAATACGGTACCACAACCACAACTACTAGGCCTACGTTATATGGCCTACATTATATTATAATAATAATAATAATAATAATAATAATAATAATAATAATAATAATAATAATAATAATTATTATTATTATTATTATTATTATTATTATTATTATTATTATTATTATTATTATCACCATTATCATTATTACAGAGTAAGAGTATTCAGAGGACAAAACTCCTCTTTCACCGGACCGGCTTTCAAATATCCGTCTCACAACCACACGAATTGACTGGAACTGATGGTGTACATTCCAGATATTTTACTTTTACGTTTTCTGTGATCGCTCCGGCCATATCGCTAGGCATAAAGAAAAACATTGAGCAAGTCTAAGAAATTTTAATCCGGAAATTATTTTCGCACACCATAAAAGGCTTTTGCAACAAAATCTCTGTAGAGTCTTTCTGATGGACGCTGAAAGGCTTGAGCAACAAAGACGCTGAAACATTTTGAAACAAACCTTCTAAAAAAAATAATGGTTTGGGAACGTGTTAGTGAATCTGGCATTTCCCGCTCTAATATAGCGACGATCGCTGTAATACATTCATATTGCAACACTCACAACAGTGCTGTGTTGGTACAAAAGAGCCATGATTTTCACCATAATGCTATGGACCATAGCGACTGTGAGCTGCGGCATAGGTCAGAAATAATTTAGATTATTTACCAAACAAAATAAAACGTTGAATATTTTGAACATGATTGGATTGGAAAGCCTTAGGCAGCAATGTCTTCCAATTCAATTATGTTCAAAATCTTCAACACAATATTTCCTACATCGTGTTATAAATTGCGCTAACTGTTTGCGTTTCTGTTTTATGTTTTGGAAACGTGTCACACCCCCCCCCCCCCCCTCATCTTTAGCTAAGCCCCACCCACGCTTCGCCCGTGTTGCGATCGATCGATCCCTGAACTCTTAGACTATCAATCTCCTGAAAACTATACATGTAATCTGTTGAATAGTTCGAAACTAATTTGACGGGGTGCTGTTGCTGCATATGGCAGCAACAACGCCCAGTCAAATTAGTTTCAAATATTCAACAGAATGTTTATTAAATAGTAAATACATACAATTCGTACATTACCCTTAGTAAGTTAGTACCTCATCAGTTCGTGACGAACTTAGTCACGTCATTCATGACATCATTGATCGTGGCGTCAATCTACGTCACGTAGTTGGTTATGACGTCATATGATTGATAGATAAACTGGAAAAGCCAATTGACACCATAACCTACATTTACTGTTTAATGCTCTTAATATTGACCGTAAGCGGATTTGCTAGAAGCTTTTCCTGTTCTATTATAGTCTAATTGAAAAGCACGATCTGTCCCAGTATAATAGTAGGCCTACAGGTACGTGGCAAAGCCAATCTGGTATATTGACTTTCTTTGTTGTCTATTATTTGTCAAAGAGCATAGCTTTATGTATTATTCGCGAATCGTGATAAAAAACTTAACCCATTCCACGTTGATGTGCTGGAAGTATAACTTTCAAGAAAATCACGCGAACAAGGTCTTGAACATTTTGAAACCAATTTTCCAGGAGCCTTTCCTTCGTACAATACTCAATCAAATTAGTTGCAAAGAAGTCTACATATTTATTATTTTTTAATTTTTCCGTAAGGATTTAGCGTAAGGATGCTAAAAGATTTTTCGCAGTTGATCTTCCGAATTGATATGGGCCAATATAACACAGCCACTGAGTGCTTATAACAGAGTTATCCTTCTGTCACTTTAGTTTTAGGCCAAAAGGTTATAGTGGAATAAGGATAACTCGGTTATGTATGCACATAGCGATGACTATGTTCGTTCTAATTTGCTCTCGACAGCGACAGTCACAACCATTGAGAGTGCTTGGGAGAGCTCATTTGCGGAGAATTTTTTGATATTTTGTGTAGTGGTGCAACACATTCAGACGGCATTCCCTCTGGACAAATCCTGTTATAGACTGTCAGCTCGTGGATCAAAATGACAGTATGCCGGCTCCCATGCGCGTTCTACCCTATTGTATTGTAACCTTCAGGGAACAAGCGCTACGCATCAGAGAAGTCAACATTCTTTCATATAAAGTTTAACCCTCCTCGATTACAAAATGGCTGCTATCTGAAACACGTTTTCTTATTATTTTAACTTGCCTATATAACTTTTCTGTATAGGTGTTTTCTAGCGCAGATTCATTTAAATGATGCTTGATAGGCTACATAGGACAGGATTGTTTTAAAATGTCTCTATTCCTTCATTTTAAGATATTTATTTTAAGATACCGGTAATAGACGGACTGGGATAATTTTACAAAGTTTCAATTAAAGAAAATTGAAAACGCAATTGTAGACATTTTGCTATCCATATACTGCCGGTATTTGGTTTTGGGGCCATTTTGGTAACTCGACTACGCAGTAAGAAATAAATTTCTACTAAAGCCAGATTATACCGCTGTCTACAGATCTAGGATGGAGGACGAAGAACTACCTCACACAACCAAATCTACTGGTTAGAATCTCTGTATAAAGTGACAAAATTGTAAGAATAATTCTAAACATCTGAGCACACCACTGAACGTGTTTCTTCGTATGATAAATCGAAAGATAGTGTAAATAAAGATGTGGATGTGTTACTCAATATTTGGCTGGTGTATCATAGATATTTACAGGTATACATACAATAGCAAAAGCAGTCAAGGACAACCCGTGGGTCTTTAAAGGATATGTCTGGCTTCGCTGTGATTTCAAATAAATGGATTTGACAAAGATCAAATGTCGCCACAACATAGAGATCTGGCGGTACGGAAACCTTCAAACCACATGCACATGCCACAGAATGCATCATTCAAAAGAGGGTTCTTACGATGGGCATTTCGACAGAGAGATGAAGCATTAAATATGTGCGGAACGATGGAAAGGTATTTTGACCGATCTTTCCAGACAGTTATTTCAGATTCATTCAATGTAGAACTTCAATCAGTTGCCTATGATGGTGTCACGATTCCTGATATTTGCCAATGTCTTGTCAGCTATTATGGAGGGTATGGATCCAGTTTTTGACATTCACAGACACGTGCCTTGTGTTTCATGAGTATGAGTGTCAATTGCCTTTATGTGAAACCTCTGGACAAATATGCCCGCAATTGACCTTTCCAGTTTATCCATCCACCATATGACGACATAATCAAATACGTGACGTGTGGAACGACATCATGATCAATGACGTCATGGATGACGTAGGTGTGTTCGTCAAGAACGCATAATTGGTGACGGACTAAGCGTTGTTGTACGAATTGTATGTCTTTACTATTTAATAAACATGATGTTGAATATTCTGAAACTAAGTTGACTGAACAACAACACCCAGTCAAATTAGTTTCAAAATAATCATCAGCTTACCTGTATAGTTTTCTGGAAATTGGTAGTAAGGCAGCTCAGGGATCGATCCCAACACGAGTGATACGTGGGTGGAGCTTAGCTAGAGATAGGCGGGGCATAGCTAAAACTGGAAAGGTCCAGTAACGATACAATGGCCGATAGATCTACAAATTTTATATACATAATTATGTGTATAAACTGCTTCTAGTGGTCAATACTAGCGTATGATCTTCGATTCTTATAAATACGGACACTCAATGGCCAAAAAGAAAAGGCGAATGGTTCATTTATCTGTCGTCCATTGAAAAGCTCTGTGTGTTTTCTGTGCCCCTGACATGCTTGGCCATGCAAAACATTCCACAGACCATTGCCTGAATATGTCAGCTCTGAGCTAACACTCACAAAATCGAGCGAGACTTCCTATATGGCCAGGTCAATACTTTCAGCCAGATACCATTCACCCGCAATGGAATATATCACACACACGAACGTTTTAACAATGCTGAAAGAAAAGATGACTAGGCTAAGGTGGTGTTGGTGGCATCACTCACCACTGACACGATTTGATTTGGCAGGAATTACCAATGAAAGTGAAGTCATTGCTGACTTGTAACCCTTTAAGCCTTGAATTTGTTCAAGAATATTTCAATTTTCTGAAAGAAAATGTCAATTTACAGACTTAGAGAATAGAGTATTTTTGAAAATTTACATCTGGAAAGACTGGCTCGGTTATCTAGCCAGGCATTCCAGTTGTAAATTTTCAAAAATAGTTTTCTCTTGGTCTGCAAATTGACATTTCTAAAGACCACTACAGAAACCGTTTTTGCTGATATGAGGGATAAAGGGTATAAATACTAGTAGAACGGAACACTGCAATAAATCAACAACACTCAAACAAGAAGTATAGCTGTTAAAGATCGTTTTGATGTTTTAGCATTAAATGAGGTTCCTAAGAGTAGTAACAGAGATGGCCAGGCTTATCACGAACTGGATACTTCCAAAATCCGTGGAGGAAAGCATCTTGTCTCGTAAACTCACTGAAATAAAGGATATATACAGGAACACAAATTTGTGAGACAATACGTAGTCCGAGTTCTCTGACTCCGCCCTATGCCGATTCCGATATGCCGGCATATCAGAATCGGCATAGGGTGGAGTCAGAGAACTCGGACTAGACAAGATGACGAGATGTGTCACTTTCATGCAAATCTACGACAAGGCAGTACCCATCCAGGCTAAATCTGAAGTTGTATCCCTTCAGGTCACCTATGGCCTAATTAAATGTGTAGACTACTTGCTCTAGTACACTCGTTCCGTGATGCAGGAATGGAGGAGATGATTGGTAATTATTAATTCACAACAGTTAGCCAGAGACGAATCAGGCCGGATGGCTCTATGCATCAAAACAAAAGCTCAGTGTTAACTGTCTTAAATAATTCGCCACGGTTACCCGAAGGGGATAACTAAGAGTATCTCATTTCGTGATTCACAGCTATGCCAAGTTGTAGATAGCATGGGTGTTGTCCAGGAGCGCATGTCCCTAAATTCATTTGAGAACCCAAAGGTCATAAACCTATGCTAGGTTCTGTAATGGGACCTTTTGGAGTTATAAGTGCATTTCCTGGTGAAGAACTTATTTATTTAACTCCTCCACTACGCTATACTTAATCAGAGTGTGCGCTGACTCTGAACGGCCCTGTGACAGTTACTTGGGTAGACTGAAGGACATGCCCAGTTCCTTAAGAGGATTCCAGTTTATCCATCAATCATATGACGTCAAAATCAACTACGTGACGTGTAGGATGGCGTCATAATCAATTACGTCATTCATGGCGTATCTAAGTTCGTCACGAACGCTTAACTGATGACGGATTACGCGTTGTTGTACGAATTGTGTGTCTTTACTATTTAATAAACCAGCGACCCAGTCAAATTAGTTTGAAAATATCCAACAGCTTACATGTGTAGTTTTCCGGAAATTGATAGTCAGGGAGCTCAGGGGTCGATCGATTCCAACACGGGCAAAGTATGGGAGGATCTTAGCTAACGATGGGCGGGACATAGATACAACTGTATTCCTCCGCTGCGTAGGGTGCACTAGGACCTCTCCATTCCATATCAAACGCCATAGATGTTGTCCATGGTCGTCTTGACACGCATCATCGCGGGTATCATAATATTAACATCCAGCCATGAATAACTAGTACAGTTCAGTGACATTTTAAATCGAGTGATCCATTTATAGTTATGCGCTGTTTATTTCTAGCTAAGATCTGCCCATAGTTCATACGTGTTGGAATAGATTTTGCTTCTATCGACTTTAAACTTGGTGCTCTTATAGGTCCTATAGGGTCTTGAATTTATATCAACTTTGAAGAGGCTCAGTCCATACCAATAGTTGTCAAGACATCAACCTTTCCGTGCCACATATCTCCATAGTAAAGTTATGGGAGCAATAGGGCCTATTTGAACTGCGTTTTATTCAGATTCTCTTCCAACCCTGGTCAAATTTTAGAACATTGAGATCTAAATAATTTCAAAAGAAAATTTTAATATGTCCCTTGGAGTCAAGGTCGTTCGCGTACCAAATCTTCCAATTTTCACGTTTAGCATAAGTAACCTCCCTTTCATTATACAACTTCAAAGAGGATGTTAGAAGACACCTTATTTTATCATTTAGGGTTAACTTGACCTTTTATTGGCCAACGCTATCAGTCTTCGAAAAATCGACTTTTCGATACTATGCCCAATGTAAACATGGGAATTTCAACTATGGATCTTTGAACTGCGACTACGCCCAGACATTTTATCGGATCAGCACCGGACATGTTCAACCGTTATGTAAGAAGAGGCCTTATACTATTCCTTTATGACCAGACATCGCAGATTTACAGTTACTTCAGTAAGTGCATGTCTTCTAGTTTAATTCTGAATACCGCCCCACCCCACCCCAGAATCTAAATTTCAAGGTAAGTATACAGGTCAGCTGTTGAATATTTAGAAAATAATTGGACTGAGCCTATGATGCCAACATATCCCAGTCAAACTAGTTTTAACCCGTAGTAATTTGATGTCAAAATCTTTAATATTCAACTTAAATAAAAGATGAACTGGTGTTGATTTTTCAACAAATTTGGTGGAAGATGACAGCAACATCGTCCATCAAAATTGTTGAGAAATGTGCACCAGCTTCTTTGATATTCAAACTGTAAATGATAGAATACGTGAAAATTGATCAAAGCAATACAATGCGTGCATTTCTCATGACGGACGTTTCTATTTTCGTGACGGAGCGTTGTCACATTGACGTGTGACGCGTTTGATTATGACATCAGGTACTTACGCGTAGTCTACAGCTGTATCTATTATACAACAATGTATATACCACGCTGTTAAAGGTGCATATTTACACTAATATGTTTGAAAATAAAATTGTTAAAATTTTATACTTTTAGAGGTTTAAATTGTGTGCCTAGATGTAATGAAACGAAATAAGTTTTAACATGTGATGTTTTCATTTCGTATAAATTAATATAATCTTTTAAGTTGTGAAATTGAATTAGAGACACGAGTCCCTAATTCAAATTCACAACTAAAATGTATATTAATTTAAACGTTATGAAGTCATCATATGTTAAGATCTATTTCGTTTCAGTATATTGAGGCACTTAATTTAAGCCTCTAAAGATATACAATTTTAACAAATATATTTTCAAGCATTTGGTGTGAATATTCACCTTCAATATTGAGAAATATGTCCATTTCGATTGATACCGTATATTCCATGGTCTATTTGTTTACATATGTAACAAAGGCGAGTAGGTAGGCCCCTATATGTACTCAGATATCAAGTTCAGGTATTTTTCTCACGTGAATACTGGCGACCAGATCACGCGCGCCTTACATCATTCGCTCAACTTGTCGAATTGGCCTACATTTCAGGAGTGCATTGAGTTGACTTAGCGTAGTTAAAGGAATACTAATCACATCTCAAATGACGCATTTTATTGAGAAATTATGGCATAGAGACTACAGGTCATTTATATTTATTAATTATCACATTAATGTGTTTTAAATATCGCGCTAAAGTTGTTTTGTGCGCGCTGTCATCAAACGATAGTGTGTGTGATGTAATGTAGGTGCAGGTACACATCCTGCTTTATTATCTAGCAATTGTCATGATGAATATTTTGAAACTGGTACTAAAAGCTGTAACTGCCCAGGACAGCAAGCGGCTTCCGGTCAAATTCCTTTCGAAATATTCAACAGCTTACCAATCGGTTATAGTTGCTGTTAATCCACACTACCAAACAATAGAGTGCGCGTGGCGTGTATGTACCGAGGCAGTCAGCCTAGGCCTTATTCCGATTGGTTAAAAATAGATCATGGCAGCTTTCATAGACTGAGAAATGAATATGATCGAATCGCGCCTTACATCATCGTCCTAGTGCACGGTCTCGACATTCCAATCTGCTCCTGTATCAAGTACCGGACTTGCAAGCTATGATATGTGCGCTAAGTTAACAAAACGTCCTAAATATAAATGAACTGCGGGTTACAGCCAATGAAATTGTTCGATAAGAAATAAATGATGACCTGATTGGCTACATGCAAACTCACAAGCGTAATGTTACGTCACATAGCAAGAGATCAAAGGTCTGCAAGTACGGCCACAAACAGCTGAGCGATGTGAGTAGGCGCGATGCCTTACATGTGATCGACCCAAATATATATAAAAGGGAGATACGAGAATGATTTTGGAGGCGGTAAAGAGCAGAGCTGAGAAACCGGCGACCCCGGGATCGCGTCTCTGTTCGGCCAACTGACAATCGCTTAAGACATACTAGGCAATCGCCTTCACTCTGCATTGCCTCTCTCCACCCAGGAGTATAAATGGGTACCAGTTAAAAACTGAGGAAGTTACCAATATTAAATTAGCTACACATTCAAAACAGCAACTTCAGACAGACCACAATGGCGCAAAAACAGGCCACACTGCCTAAGGTAGCAACTGCTTCAGCCAAAATATGTTTTTGAGATGTTTAACAGCTGACCTATGACTAAGCTGACAGGGAGTTATTGCTGCTCATATTTCCTCTTAGCCAAATTAGAACTATTTTAGCCAATGTTTTTGCAATGACAACACTCCATCACCACCAGCTAACCATAGCTCAGCTCCACCTATTATTTACTCCTTTGTGTCTATTTTTACAAAGTTGTCGAAGATTATCTTTGTTTTGTGTTGATTATTCTATCCACTGCATTATTTCAACATTATGCGATAACTTGTATAGGTACTCTGTATATATCATACCCACCAGGTAACTCTAGCTAAGCTCCACCTACTATTTTGCGTGTGCTGAAATAGATTTATATATTTGAGTCCTTAGCTTCCAGAATCCCAATTTCAAAGTAACTATATAGGGAGGCTGGTGAATATTCTGAAAACTGGGTTGCCAGGAAGCTGTTGCTGCCTAAGGCAACAGCAGCCTTCAGTCAGATTAGTATCTAGATATTCAACAGCTGGCCTGAAGGAGTGTCTGGCGTAAGCATTAACACCATATTTCCACAATTGCTGCTATCAAACATCAATACAGTTACCATGCCAATATGAGGAAGCCACTCCGTAGTCCATTGACTACCTAGGCCTGGGTGCCATCTATCCCTTCTCTTCGTTCTCCAATCTTCCCCTACCAAACCATAATGCCTGCAAGGTTCCCTTGCTCAACCTGTAGGAAACCAGTAAAAAAGAACCACAGAAAACTATTATGCGATTTATGTAATACCTGGATTCACTTGAAATGCTCCAAGCTCAAAATTTCTGACTACACCCATCTTGAAACCAATAACAAATCATGGTGGTGCATCAACCGCAACAAATCACTGTTCCCCTTTAATCACTATGACAATGATACACACTATATGCTTGCAATTCTAAATCCACATTGCAAATACAACCATATGGAACACATGGACCAGCAAATTATAAACCCATTTACACTAAATACATGCAAAGCAAACCTGACTGACAACAGAACAGACCTAAACATAACACCACCATCATGTGACTACATTCTACAAAAAACATTCAATGACAATTTAATAGCATCTAAGGAACATGTCACCTTTTAACTCTTACATGCCAACATACGATCACTCCTGAAGAACATTGACAGGTTAGGCTGCCTTATAGAACTGAGTGCACATGAATTTGGAATTATTGGAATTACTGAAACATGGCTAAAAGCAACTTCACCTACTAACCTTGTAGATATAAAAAATTACACGTTTATTGAAGAGCACAGAAAAATAAAAAAGGGTGGTGGTGTAGGCATGTACATCAAGGATAATATTCAGTACAATGAGCGTGAGGATCTTTCCGTTCTGGACTATAATTTTGAATCATTGTTTATAGAAATCCCAACAGAAAGAGGAAAAAATAAAACAATAGGCACTATCTATAGTGCACCAAACAGCGATAAAAGAAAATTTATTGACCTGCTAGGAGAAACCTTAGATGATATTAAAAAAGAAAACAAAATGGTCTACCTCATGGGTGATTTCAATATTGACCTGATGGAACACAACTGCTCTCATTCACAGTTTTACAAATTTGCTAAATGCACATTCCCTTTATCCAAACATAACTAAGCCGCCCAGAATTACTGAGAGTTCGGCTAGAACTATTGATAATATATTCAGTAATAATATCAGTTTCATCAACAAAACACATTCAGGATTTTCGTAACAGACACATCAGATCACCTACCAATTTTTATCCTCGAAAAACAGGCAAACTACAGTCGACCATTTAAAACCGAAAATTGCCTACACCAAGCTCCACAACATATGCACTAACAACTTTGAGCACAGTTTCCCCATGAAAGAAAATAAATTATTCAAGCACAACCCTACTAAACCATGGCTGACAAGAGGATTGATATCTGCCTGTCATAAAAAATAGCAACTTTATTTGACATTTATAAAATGTAAAACAAAGTATAATGAGACAAAGTTTAAAAAATATAGAAATAAGTTGGACCAAATAATAAAAACATCAAAAAAGAACTATTATCAGAATAAATTTGAGCAATCCAAAAATGATATAAATGAAACATGGAAAATCATAAAATCACTTTTGAATAAAAACAATAGAAAAGCACAACAGACCCAGTTTCTCTACAATAATAAGGCAATCACGGATAACAATGAAATTGCAAACAGTTTCAATCAATATTTTGTTAACATAGGTCCAGATCCCTCAAAGAAAATCATATCTACATTAGGAATTAAACACAATGGTTACCTCACAGATACTTCCGCTTATCAATCCTCTTCATTTTTTGCTTATCCTGTTAACAATGAAGAAATCTTCACTATACTTAATTCACTAAATCCTGCGAAAAGTGCCGGCGGAGATGGGTTTAAATGGAGCATATTTGGACACTGAATATTTGATTTACTAACGTCACTCAACCATATCTGCAATCAAACACTAGTACAAGGCATATTTCCATCAAAACTAAAATCTGCACGTGTCACTCCAATATATAAAGCAAAAGACTGGTCCAACTTCACAAATTACAGGCCTGTCTCAATACTTCCACTTTTCTCTAAATTAATGGAGCGATTAATGTATAATAGATTAATTATCTAGAAAAAAAGGAAATTTTATATGCTTCAAAGTATGGATTCCGCCAGAAACACTCAACAATGCTCGCACTAGTTGAAATGACAGAAAAAATAATTGAATCAATTGAAAAGAAAGAACATATACTTGGCATCTTTTTGGACCTTTCAAAAGCTTTTGATACAGTCAATCACAATTTTCCCTGTATGTGGGGCTTAGAATACACCTTCCGTATCCTTTGTGTGTCGTAAGAGGCGACTAAAGGAGGTAAGGGTGAGGTAACCCTGACAGAAACCTCGAGTGCTGAAGACGGAGGTTCCAGGCCGCAAGGCGCACTCTAATAAACCATGGATCCACGCACTTAACGTTTATGATCATGTCGATAGTCACTTACAGGACTGGCGGTATGATCAGCGAACGACAAGAAGAAGAAGAATCAATCACAATATATTATTAGGAAAACTTGCCTATTACGGAATCCGAGGATGTGCACTTGCCTGGTTTCAGAGCTATTTAACTGATAGAACACAATACGTGCTATTTAATGCAACCTGCTCTGAAAACAGGAAATTAACCTGTGGTGTTCCTCAGGGGTCAATTCTTGGCCCTCTGCTGTTTTTACTCTATATGAATGACTTGCCCAAAATTTGCCACAATTTGTCACTAATACTGTTTGCCGATGACACCAATGCCTTTTGCTCCGCCAAAAACTTAGATATATTATACGAAAGAGTAAATAAAGAAATGGAAGAAGTTATTAACTGGTTCAAAGTAAACAAGCTATCATTAAATGTTGATAAAACAAACTACATGCTATTTTCAAAGTCTAGACAATCAAGAAACGATAGTATTCCAAAATCTATATTAATAAAAAAGAAATTGAAGAAGCTCCTTTTGCTAAATTCTTAGGAGTTTATTTAGACAAGAACCTGACCTGGGGCAAACAAATTGAGGTAGTCACAGCTAAAGTAGCAAGAGGCATGGGGATCATTCAAAGACTAAAGCCATACCTAACACAAGCTACCATCAAAACCCTGTATTCCACATTGATCCTTCCACACCTCACATACTGCAATGCTATCTGGACTAACACACACAAAAACAAATTAACAAAATTGTAAAGCATGTAGAAAAAATGCATTAAAATGTTCTCAAAAACAGCAAAGGGTCAAAACATCTTCAAAACACGAAAACTTCCTAAACTCACAGATATAGGCAAGTCACAGATGATCAACATTTCCAGAGCCTTTCATCACAAAATCCTACCTTATCTATAACCAACAGCATTGCAAACAATAACAGACACAGGGAAACGTAGAATTTCAGTTGGTGTCGTCAAAGCATGGAATAGTATAGATAAACACACACGCGAAAAATACTAACACTAAAATCATACAAAGACATAATTAAAACTAGTACTCAATACATACTAGATCTGGAAAACACAATGCCAAGATAACTAAGATCACACACTCCTGTATCATTGCCATAGCTACTATCATAACAACCACCCACTACTACTACTACTACTACTACTACTACTACTACATCTACATCTACATCATAATGCACTATTACAGCTATCGTGACTACTGCTCCCTTCAATCTGACGCACTTCAACAAGTGCTACTACTAAATAGCAACATATGGGTTGAGCTGGGGGTAATTTGCATGCATGACCCCCATCCCCCTTCCTTCCCCCCCCCACCCCTCCAAATATAAATCTCTAATCTCAATAACTAAAAGGAAAAACATAGATGTATTGTATCGTCTGTTCTTTTTTCTATGTCTACTTAACTCAGTACCGTATCTGTACATTCACAAGTATGTCTCACATTCTATGCTAAGCTGTGTGTATAAATGTCTATGTATGTTTAATGTTAGGTGTCCGCTACCACTATAGGCAATGCCTTCGGCGGACAACCTGTATTGAAAGTATGTAAATTGGTATCCAAGAAGCAAATAAATAATATTGAATCTTGAATCTTGAACACGAAAACGCCACTACTAAGCGTCGCATAGTAAACGCATATGTCCCAAATACTGCAAAAAGCCATACAGAACCGAGCTCCAACTGTTCGTATGTTATGTGGAGATTTCAACTCCAAACTGGGTAAACTCAGCAATTCAGGGCTTGCATGAGCCATACGGAGAGGAGTCATACACACACACACTGGAAATGCACTGGTGGCATTCCTTAGTTCCAATGGCCTATGTGCTACAAATGTGGCTTTCAAATACCCATGCAGTCACCTGACAACATTGAAGAACACATTGCTTATCACAAAGTCCCAACATTCTCTAAGGCTACAAATAGCGGTCTTCAACCAAATAGAATTCATATTATGCAAAACAGAAGCAAAGCCCCTACTTCGGGATGCTCCCTCACCCGGAGGTGCAGACCTCAATTCTGACCATAAGCCAGTAGTTACAGGCCTTCAGCCATAGGAGAAGAGGGTAGAGCCACCTGTCACACAAATGTCATACAAAAAAGGCCCTCTGGAGCAGATAGCTAGCATCGATGTCAGCTCTGATCCAAACGAAGCACTAATCAAAATTCTCAATTGTATGGAATCATCAGCTATCAGCACCATGGGTGATCTCAAAAACAACAAATGAACTAGGTATACTGATGACTCTGTAGTAGTAAAACTATCAGCAGAGCAGCAAGCATTACAGCTGCGCATCTATCAATGTGGCCTTAGTGAATAACTCTCAAAACTATGCAGGGAACTCAATAACATTCTACGCAACATCAGCAAATTCAGGGTTCACAGCACTTTATCAAAACAAAATTCCCTGAGTTTTCCCTGATATTTCACTGAGAAAATTCCATTTGAAATATTTTCACTAACGGGGTTGCCTGGAACTCAAGAGGTGGCTTCAGCAAAGCAGCTAATATACTGATATTATATACAGAGAGTGGTAGCCTCTGTCTACAATAATTTTAATATATTCTGTTTCAGTGAATGGATACAGCTTGGATACATGACACACGACGTACCTACAGGTACAGGTGTCATCTGCCACAGCAAGGAAAATATTGTGAGGAATGCCACACCTCTAATTGAGTCCAAGTTAGGTAGAAACGCTGAGCAGTTGTACCATATTTGCAGCACCCTTGAGCCAGCAAAACGAGAGCAGCTCTACACTGGGGTATTTACTACACTGCATATAAATTTAAGATGATTCAAGACGAGAAATTAAGAGACATTGTTGGTGTCCACGAGGCAACCATGAATTAGTCCGAGATCACCAGTCACAGAGTGTGTGACAGGGGTACACGTTGGAGGCTCAAAAATGTTTCTACGAGAATTGATAATACTTACCAGATGTACTATTATGATAATGTCTATTATCTATTCTAGAGCCAAATAAAATTAAAACTCTGCACTGTCCATGGTCCTGCCCATACTGTGTCCGGGAATTACCATAGCCTCCAGGTACCGAGTCAATTCCCCAGAACAGTCGGATTCGTCTTATATTTGACTAGACAAACAGTGAAAGCAGCTCAGCCTCACCTCAGCGGGGCGGCTGAGACTGGCCATAATATATCTGATAAGTATTATCAATTCTTGTAGAAACAAAAGCGGATGCTTTTTTGATTCTACTTCGAATAATACTTACCAGATGTACTATTATGATAATCTCTGGATTTCGACAGCCAGAAAACTCCAGTGGGCGGAGGTGAGGCTCGAAACAGCTCTCAACTACCAGTCGAAAGAGAAGTTTGTGAAGAGACTGAGAACCCAAGCAGACGCTTGGGTTCCACCATCCAACTGATAGAGTGCTAGACTTCCATGGTCTCTACCGCGCTCCACCCCCACCCCCTTCATTTGTCCACATAAATTCCTGAGGGCTGTCAAAAAGGGAGGCAACACCCACCAGACCCATGTCAGTCCCACGTCTCCAGGAGAGTACAAAGAAGCTACTACAACTTCTAAATATGAAAAACTATCAATAACCTATCAGATTTTCAAACTGGAATGAGTCTAATGTCTGTTACAATGAATAAACACACTCAAGAATCAGACTTTTCACTAATCAGTCTGAGATTTTGACTGTAAGTGAAAATAATAATATAATTAATAATATTATTATCATTAGTCACTTAAACTAAGAAACACTCACCATTCTGAGTGCTTTGTCTTTCTTGATCATCGCAGGAGCTCACCCAATCCATGGTCGTTCACTGGTTGTATTGATCACCTGTGTCAGTGCCTGTGGGAACCTTACGATGTTTGTGTTAAGAGTGGTCGGATGTGGCATAGTCAAGATTCGACAAATTGGCGATGGCTACTGGGTTAAGTGCGCTGGAGATATCGCGAAAGTAAATAACTCGACATGCCACTGTACTACAGACATCACCTCCTCTAATGAGACACCCGTATAAAGGGCCGATACTGCTGCTAGTGCTCGGACTTGATGGGCATTCGCATGATCAATCTGCTTTCCTGCTGCGATTTTATGCGACATCTGAACAGCATCGACTATCCAACGAGAAATAGTATCTTTCGAGGCGCGAAGATGAGGAACTTCGAGACATAACCACAGAGATTTCGGGCCATCTCTCCACTCCTCTGTATGTTTCTTATACTTCTTAAGACATCTGACAGGACACCAAGCAGAAGAGCTTGCGTCATGACTAACTAAGCTGGGCAAATTGATCGGCTGTCCAGGATATTTAAGTGACTGATTCTTTGCCAGGAAACAAAGACGTGGTAGTAGAATAGGTCGCAGATTGCTCATTTCTTTAATAACTTCATTTAAATGACAGATAAAATCTGCTACATGTTGAACAGTTGCAGAAACGGGATTAATATTTCTTCCCTTACACCACTCTGCGAACTTGTTGATTCTATAATTACATGTTCTGGTGGTTGAGCCCCTGCTGGCTGAAGCGACAAACTTGCTGCTTGTTCAGAAAAGACACCCTCAATTGTTCGCTGCTTGATAACATCCATGCAGTCAATTGGACCATCTCCGGTCTGTCATGGTGATACAGACCCTTGTTCTGAAAAATCAGATTCCTTCTGTCTGGATGAGGAATTGGATTGCAGACCAGAAGCTCCAGCAGATCCGTAAACCATGATCGGCATGACCAATGAGGAGCGATCAGTAGTACTTGGCATGTGCCCTCTCTTATCTTTGCCAGACCTTTTGGGACGAGAATTCTTGGAGGATACGCGTAAGCGTACCTTCCTTTCTAACTTATCCCCAGTGCGTCTTCTGCTAAGGCTAGCGGGTCCGGGATCGGTGACACGTATGTGGCCATCTTTGCGCTTCCCTTCATCACAAATAGATCCACATTTGGCTTGCCCAATGTTTGAATAGAACCTTCGCTACCGATTGGTTGAGCTGCCATTCTCTCGGATGACAAACCATCCTTCGACTGAGGGCATCCACTAGGATGTTCAATCTTCCTGGAATGTGTGCTGCCCGAAGAATAATATTCCTCTCTTGGCACCACAGCAGAAGGTTCCAAATCATCATGCAAAACTCTGGTGGTTCAAATAGGACAGCACTGTGGAATTGTCTGTCCTTGTCAGGACAATCTTGCCTTGAACTAGGCCCTCAAATTTTCGAAGTGCTAATGCCACCGCTAATAACTCGAGAACATTTATTTTCTGCCAAAAACGGCTTCTGTAGTGGTCTTGAGAAATGTCCATTTGCAGACCAAGAGAAGACTATTTAAAAAAGATTTACCACTGGAATGACTGGCTCAATAACCGAGCCAGTCATTCCTTACCACTTAATAATCTGACACATTGTACGACTTGTATGTCTTTACCATTTAATATGTCTGTCTGTATGTCTTTACCAAATATTCTGTTGAACATTTTGAAACTAATTTGACTGTCTGTCTGTATGTCTTTACGAAACATTCTGTTGAATATTTTGAAACTAATTTGACTGGATGCTGGCAACAGCGTCCAGTCAAACTAGTTTCAAAATATTTAACAGCTTATCAGTATAGTTTTCCAGGAATTGATAGGCAGGGAGTTCAGAGATCGATCGATCCCAACACGAATGAGGTGTTGGTGGAGTTTAGATAGAGATGGACGGGGTATAGCTAAAACTGGACAGGTCCATTGATGTTGTGTAAATTTCATAAGCTTTTCCGTTCTTTGATAACATGAACTATTAACCATTTACACCTTTACAAGCCACACTAAACATTTATGAGGTAAGGAATATGAGCACTGCTGAATATTTTGAAAATGATTTGACTGGGAGCTGTTGCTGCCCATGGTTGTCTTGAAATTGAGTCCATGGAACTTCAAGAGTTAAATGATTATATGAAAACTCAACAAATAGCAAGAGACAGTCACAAAAATCTAGAAAAAAATTTATTCAAAATCATGTAAATATTTAAATTCAAAATAAGATAAATTATAATTCATTTGGTATAAATATAGAAAATTGTATAAAGAAATTATTTCTTTATTATATCAATAACACTATTGCAGTGACTTGAGTATCATATATAATTATCAGCTGTGTGTGTGTGTGTGTGCATGCGTACGTGTGCGAGTGTGTGCATGAATGTTCATGCATGTGTGAATGTGTGCATGCATGTGCACATTGTGCATGGCATTGGTGCGCACCTGTGTACACATGCATGTGTGTGTGTGCATAAGTTTGTGTGTATTTTCAGGTCATGTAGATAACCAATATCTTGCAGAGTTAATTTGTTCTTTTCAAAATCTGTGACGAGTATAGATGAGTATATATTGTTTCGATAAGAAAATTTGTAAATCTATAAATATTATATCACAAAAGATTAGGACCATAGCCGATCTCCCTGAAATCAATTGACCAGCTCATTGGCTTAGGATAATCACAATTACTATATGTATAATTAAGCGGTTCTTAGCCCTTTAACCTCAAACTTGTTCAAGAAAATGTCAATTTCTCATAAAATGTCCATTTGCAGACCATGAGAAGACTATTTTTGAAAATTTACCACTGGAATGACTGGCTCGATAACCGAGCCAGTCATTCCAGTGGTAAATTTTCAAAAATAGTCTTCTCATCGTCTGCCAATGGACATTTCTTAAGACCCCAGGCAGAAGCTGGTTTTGGCCTAAGTTTAACCCTTTAATGGTCAAGTCGGACAGATCCGGCCTTTGCAGTTATCTGGAGGAATGCCCACTTGCAGGCCAATACAAGACTATTTTTGAAAATTTACCACAGGAATTCCTGGCTCGATAAACAAGCTAGTCATTCCAGTTGTAAATTTTCAAAAATACTTTTCTCTTGGCCTGCAAATGGACATTCAATAAGGAAATAGTTTAATTTTCTTAACCAAATTTTACCAGTAAAGGGTTACGATAGTAGTTTTATTAAGACCACCTTCCTTAAAAGAGCACTAGCATTTGGCCTCAAAAGACAGGTGGTCACCCAAGCAGTGTTGTCCATAGTCACCTTATTAGCAAGGATATATTTCAACCATTTATCCCTTACAGGACAGAAGCTGATGAATATGCTGAAACTAATTTGACTGCAACAGATTCCAGTCAAATCAGTTTCAAAATATTCCAGAGATTATAGATATCTTGAAATTGAGATACTGGCATTTCAACAGTTAAAGAGGAATAATCCTGGAGACCCTCACCGTCCCATTTTTGTCACATTTTGACAAAGTTCAAATTTTCTGTATTTTGACCAGCTCATGCGAGATACCATACATCCGGAATCTGATCCAATCCAAATCCAGGTTTTTAAAAAATCAGGGCTCGGATTCACAAAGCACACCTAAGTCTAAAAGACGTGTAAGCGTGGCGTAAGTCTAAAAACGGTCATAAATAAAATAAAAAGTGTAATATATGACAATGTTGTACGATCGCATAAATCCTGGCATAACTTATGCCTGCTATATACCACGTGTAAGTCTGAAAAAGAACATGCCACCCTGGCAAAACAGCAGCTTGTGGGTGAATTTAGAAGTGACTTATTTTTATGTGACTTTTCAAATCATGCGGACTGATTGAAGTGATTGAGCTATTAATAAAACTACCAAAATATGAAATTTTAGTTAATTTAAATACATGTCTGAATGGACACAATTAGTAAATCATTACAGGCATACTGTGCATCATTTCCGCAATTCAAACCAGTCATAGTTGTTATTTTCACATTCACATGCGTATATCACCTAGGCATGCATTCATCTAGGCCTAATGAGATGATGTCACCACCATCACTGACAGATTGTATAGTTTACAGTATATTCCTAAAATTGCCATTGACATGCGTGTATTAACCCTTTAATCATCAAATTTGTTAAAGAAAATTCCCATTTTGTTATATAAAATGTTCATTTGCTGACTAAGAAGTTATTTTTGAAAATCTTTCACTGGAATCACTGGCTAATGAATTGTAAGTGTTTTTTTGGTCTGCAAATCGCCAATTTTCAAGAGGACTTCAGAAGCCATGTTTGACAGGCTTGAGTGGCAAAGGGTTAAATTTTGATGCTATAAATTGTCAATCTACTTTATAGCCTAAGACACATGCCGTAGGATTTTGGTCACAAAAACCACGAAACAAATATATAGACCCATACTAGTTTCTACATGTATGTGTATGTATATATATATATATATATATATATATATATATATATATATATATATATATATATATATATATATATATATATATATATATATGTTTCATGTCTTTTTGCGACAAAAATTCAAAGGCCTGGGCCTATATTCCTACATCCTCACGAAATTTAATAAATATTAATTTAATGGTAGTTTTAGATAGAAACATCAATTTATTGTATATGCCTATCTGTCACATAGGCATAGGAAAAAGATGTACTATTATGATAATCCCCGGATTTCACTGGAATCACTGGCTAATGAATTGTCTCTTATCATTATTCTAGTGGTAAATTAAAAGTGTTTTTTGGTCTGCAAATCGCCAATTTTCAAGAGGACTTCAGAAGCCATGTTTGACAGGCTTGAGTGGCAAAGGGTTAAATTTTGATGCTATAAATTGTCAATCTACTTTATAGCCTAAGACACATGCCGTAGGATTTTGGTCACAAAAACCACGAAACAAATATATAGACCCATACTAGTTTCTACATGTATGTGTATGTAATATATATATATATATATATATATATATATATATATATATATATATATATATATATATATATATATATATATATATATATATGTTTCATGTCTTTTTGCGACAAAAATTCAAAGGCCTGGGCCTATATTCCTACATCCTCACGAAATTTAATAAATATTAATTTAATGGTAGTTTTAGATTGAAACATCAATTTATTGTATATGCCTATCTGTCACATAGGCATAGGAAAAAGATGTACTATTATGATAATCTCCGGATTTCTACAGCCAGAAAACTCCAGTGGGCGGAGGTGAGGCTCGAAACAGCTCTCAACTACCAGTCGAAAGAGAAGTTTGTGAAGAGACTGAGAACCCAAGCAGACACTTGGGTTCCACTATCCAACTGATAGAGTGCTAGACTTCCATGGTCTCTACCGCGCTCCACCCCCACCCCTTTCATTTGTCCACATAAATTCCTGAGGGCTGTCAAAAACGGAGGCAACACCCACCAGACCCATGTCAGTTCCACGTCTCCAGAAGAGTACAAAGAAGCTACTACAACTTCTAAATATGAAAAACTATCAATAACCTATCAGATTTTCGAACTGGAATGAGTCTAATGTCTGTTACAATGAATAAACACACTCAAGAATCAGACTTTTCACTAATCAGTCTGAGATTTCGACTGTAAGTGAAAATAATAATATAATTAATAATGTTATTATCATTAGTTACTTAAACTAAGAAACACTCAACATTCTGAGTGCTTTGTCTTTCTTGATCATCGCAGGAGCTCGTCCAATCCATGGTCGTTCACTGGTCGTATCGATCACCTGTGTCAGTGCCTGTGGGAACCTTACGATGTTTGTGTTAAGAGTGGTCGGATGTGGCATAGCCAAAATTCGACAAATTGGCGATGGCTACTGGGTTAAGTGTGCTGGAGATATCGCGAAAGTAAATGACTCGGCATGCCACTGTACTACAGACATCACCTCCTCTAATGAGACACCCGTATAAAAGGCCGATACTGTTGCTAGTGCTCAGACTTGATGGGCGTTCGCACGATCAATCTGCTTTCCTGCTGCGATTTTATGCGACATCTGAACAGCATCGACTATCCAACGAGAAAAAGTATCTTTCGAGGCGCGAAGATGAGGAACTTCGAGACATAACCACAGAGATTTCGGGTCATCTCTCCACTCCTCTGTATGTTTCTTATACTTCTTAAGACATCTGACAGGACACCAAGCAGAAGAGCCTAACTAAGCTCGGCAAATTGATCGGCTGTCCAGGATATTTAAGTGACTGATTCTTTGCCAGGAAACAAAGACGCGGTAGTAGTCTTAAACCTTCACCCGTAATGACAAAACGGTCGTGTTCGGCAGAAAGCGCAAGAATTTCGCTTCTCCTCGCTGACGCTGCTGCAACTTAGAAAACTGACTTAACAGTTAACAGTTTAATATCTATAGATCTAATTGGTTCAAATGGAGCATGCCCTCAACCTGTAGAACAAGAGATATATTAAATGCTGGGATAGGAATTGGCTGTCTAGGTCGCAGATTGCTCATTCCTTTAATAACTTCATTTAAATGACAGATAAAATCTGCTACATGTTGAACAGTTGCAGAAAAGGGATTAATATTTCTTCCCTTACACCACTCTGCGAACTTGTTGATTCTATAATTATATGTTCTGGTGGTTGACCCCCTTCTGGCTGAAGCGACAAACTTGCTGCTTGTTCAGAAAAGCCACCCTCAATTGTTCGCTGCTTGATAACATCCATGCAGTCAATTGGACCATCTCCGGTCTGTCGTGGTGATACGGACCCTTGTTCTGAAAAATCAGATTCCTTCTGTCTGGAAGAGTAATTGGCTTGCAGACCATAAGGTCCAGCAGATCCGTAAACCATTATCGGCATGGCCAATGAGGAGCGATCAGTAGTACTTGGCATGTGCCCTCTCTTATCTTTGCCAGACCTTTTGGGATGAGAATTGTTGGAGGATACGCGTAAGCGTACCTTCATTTCCAACTTATCCCCAGTGCGTCTACTGCTAAGGCTAGCGGGTCCGGGATCGGTGACATGTATGTGGCTATCTGCATTTCCTTTCATCACAAATAGATTCACATTTGGCTTGCCCAATGTTTGAATAGAACCTCCGCTACCGATTGGTTGAGCTGCCATTCCTTCGGATGACAAACCATCCTTAGACTGAGGGCATCCACTAGGATGTTCAATCTTCCTTGAATGTGCGCTGCCCGAAGAATATTCCTCTCTTGGCACCACAGCAGAAGGTTCCAAATCATCATGCAAAACTCTGGTGGTTAAAATAGGACAGCACTGTGGAATTGTCTGTCCTTGTCAGGACAATCTTGCCTTGAACTAGGCCCTCAAATTTTCGAAGTGCTAATGCCACCGCTAATAATTCGAGAACATTTATTTTCTGCCAAAAATGGCTTCTGTAGTGGTCTTGAGAAATGTCCATTTGCAGACCAAGAGAAGACTATTTTTGAAAAATTTACCACTGGAATGAATGGCTCAATAGCCAAACCAGTCATTCCTTACCACCTAATAATCTGACACATTGTATGACTTGTATGTCTTTACCATTTAATCTGTCTGTCTGTATGTCTTTACCAAATATTCTGTTGAATATTTTGAAACTAATTTGACTGGACGCTGGCAAAATATTTAACAGCTTATCAGTATAGTTTTCCAGGAATTGATAGGCAGGGAGTTCAGAGATCAATCGATCGATCCCAACACGAATGAGGTGTTGGTGGAGTTTAGATAGAGATGGACGGGGTATAGCTAAAACTGGACAGGTCCATTGATGTTGTGCATATTTCATAAGCTTTTCCGTTCTTTGATAACATGAACTATTAACCATTTACACCTTTACAAGCCACACAAAACATTTATGAGGTAAGGAATATGAGCACTGTTGAATATTTTGAAAATGATTTGACTGGGAGCTGTTGCTGCCCATGGTTGTCTTGAAATTGAGTCCATGGAACTTCAAGAGTTAAATGATTATATGAAAACTCAACAAATAGCAAGAGACAGTCACAAAAATTTAGAAAAAAATATATTCAAAATCATGTAAATATTTAAATTCAAAATAAGATAAATTATAATTCATTTGGTATAAATATAGAAAATTGTATAAAGAAATTATTTCTTTATTATATCAATAACACTATTGCAGTGACTTGAGTATCATATATAATTATCAGCTGTGTGTGTGTGTGTGTGTGCATGCGTGCGTGTGCGAGTGTGTGCATGAATGTTCATGCATGTGTGAATGTGTGCATGCATGTGCACATTGTGCATGGCATGGGTGCGCACGTGTGTACACATGCATGTGTGTGTGCATAAGTTTGTGTGTATTTTCAGGTCATGTAGATAACCAATATCTTGCAGAGTTAATTTGTTCTTTTCAAAATCTGTGACGAGTATAGATGAGTATATATTGTTTCGATAAGAAAATTTGTAAATCCATAAATATTATATCACAAAAGATTAGGACCATAGCCGATCTCCCTGAAATCAATTGACAAGCTCATTGGCTTAGGATAATCACAATTACTACATGTATAATTAAGCGGTTCTTAGCCCTTTAACCTCAAACTTGTTCAAGAAAATTTCAATTTCTCATAAAATGTCCATTTACAGACCAAGAGAAGACTATTTTTGAAAATTTACCACTGGAATGACTGGCTCGATAACCGAGCCAGTCATTCCAGTGGTAAATTTTCAAAAATAGTCTTCTCATCGTCTGCCAATGGACATTTCTTAAGACCCCAGGCAGAAGCTGGTTTTGGCCTAAGTTTAACCCTTTAATGGTCAAGTCGGACAGATCCGGCCTTTGCAGTTATCTGGAGGAATGCCAACTTGCAGGCCAATACAAGACTATTTTTGAAAATTTACCACAGGAATTCCTGGCTCGATAAACAAGCTAGTCATTCCAGTTGTAAATTTTCAAAAATACTTTTCTCTTGGCTTGCAAATGGACATTCAATAAGGAAATAGTTTAATTTTCTTAACCAAATTTTACCAGTAAAGGGTTACGATAGTAGTTTAATTAAGACCACCTTCCTTAAAAGACCACTAGCGTTTGGCCTCAAAAGACAGGTGGTCAGCCAAGCAGTGTTGTCCATAGTCACCTTATTAGCAAGGATATATTTCAACCATTTATCCCTTACAGGACAGAAGCTGATGAATATGCTGAAACTAATTTGACTGCAACAGATTCCAGTCAAATCAGTTTCAAAATATTCCAGAGATTATAGATATCTTGAAATTGAGATACTGGCATTTCAACAGTTAAAGAGGAATAATCCTGGAAACCCTCACCGTCCCATTTTTGTCACATTTTGACAAAGTACAAATTTTCTGTATTTTGACCAGCTCATGCGAGATACCATACATCCGGAATCTGATCCAATCCAAATCCAGGTTTTTAAAAAATCAGGGCTCGGATTCACAAAGCACACCTAAGTCTAAAAGACGTGTAAGCGTGGCGTAAGTCTAAAAACGGTCATAAATAAAAAAAAGTGTAATGTATGACAATGTTGTACGATCGCATAAATCCTGGCATAACTTATGCCTGCTATATACCACGTGTAAGTCTGAAAAAGAACATGCCACCCTGGCAAAACAGCAGCTTGTGGGTGAATTTAGAAGTGACTTATTTTTATGTGACTTTTCAAATCATGCGGACTGATTGAAGTGATTGAGCTATTAATAAAACTACCAAAATATGAAATTTTAGTTAATTTAAATACTTGTCTGAATGGACACAATTAGTAAATCATTACAGGCATACTGTGCATCATTTCCGCAATTCAAACCAGTCATAGTTGTTATTTTCACATTCACATGCGTATATCACCTAAGCATGCATTCATCTAGGCCTAATGAGATGATGTCACCGCCATCACTGACAGATTGTATAGTTTACAGTATATTCCTAAAATTGCCATTGACATGCGTGTATTAACCCGTTAATCATCAAATTTGTTAAAGAAAATTCCCATTTTGTTATATAAAATGTTCATTTGCTGACTAAGAAGTTATTTGCGAAAATCTTTCACTGGAATCACTGGCTAATGAATTGTCTCTTATCATTATTCTAGTGGTAAATTAAGTGTTTTTTTGGTCTGCAAATCGCCAATTTTCAAGAGGACTTCAGAAGCCATGTTTGGCGGGCTTGAGTGGCAAAGGGTTAAATTTTGATGCAATAAATTGTCAACCCACTTTATAGCCTAAGACACATGCCGTAGGATTTTGGTCATAAAAACCACGAAACAAATATATAGACCCATACTTGTTTCTACATGTATGTATGTATATATATATATATATATATTTCATGTCTTTTTGTGACAAAAATTCACAGGCCTGTGCCTATATTCCTACATCCTCACGAAATTTAATAAATATTAATTTAATGGTAGTTTTAGATTGACACATCAATTTATTGTATATGCCTATCTGTCACATAGGCATAGGAAAAAGAGAAAGGGGGGGGGCTGCCCACCCCTCAGGTTTTTCCTCTTCCATAATGTATCCCCATAGCGCGCCATAGGTTTTGGCCCCACCCATAGGTTAGCCCACCCCAATCCCAGCCACTGTCAAAATATGTTCCTCCATCCCTGTGTCAGCAACGCATCTAAATAAGTGTTTTTGTGTTTGTTATTCTCAAAACAATCAATAATAATAATCAATTAACAATGACAATTCACACTAAAAAAATTAGCTTTTCTCAACATTGCGATGAATATTGATTTTGACAGCTGTCAAACTCAAGGTCATCTGTACTTCCGCTTTCCTGTCACAACAACAATTTGCGCACTAGAGAGCTTCGCATTTATTTACGACAAAAAACTTCATGAATCCTGTGTAAATCACACACGTTAAGTTTGAGGGCGTGACTTACGCCAGGCATAACTGACAATTCTTTGTGAATCTGGCCACTTGGACATCCTAGTTTATGGTAACAAAGTTTATTATGTTAAAATTTGACCCAATTCCGATCAGTTGTTTTTGAGATACAGCTCAGGATAGACACACAAGCAGGCAGGCAGGCAGACACACAGACAGACAGAGACAGACAGATATGCAATACCCTCTTGCTGTTCGGCGTGACAGTAATTACAGAGGAATATATTGACTAATACATATAAGCATAAATCACATCATTATTGGGCAAGAATGGCCACAGTGTCTTATTGAGTCCAAAAATGAAAAACAAACAGCAGTTATCACGATAAACAACTGTCATTATCACATATAATATCACATTTAGTGCAACTTTTGAGTGCACCGGTAATGCTTTATGTCTGTTTACGAAGCCAGAGTATATTATTCTAAAAGACATGAATAACTATCACTTTTAAAGTCCACTGAATTCACAATATGCATTGATTTGTAATTATCTTTTAACCCTTTAACCATCAAATTTGTTCTTAAGCTTAAATTTTCTCAAAGAATGTTTTGTTTGGCAGACCAAGAAGAGTATTTTTGAAGATTTACCACTGGAATAACTGGCTCGAGCCAGTTTTTTCAGTGGAAAATTATCAAAATTGTTTCCAATTTTGATAATTTTATTGCAGAAGGCATTTTTTGCCCGCTTTGAGTGTTAGTGTTAATACATTACTATGTTCCTGTTAACCATTTAAGGGTCAAGCTTGATAACCAACCAAGTCATTCCAGTGGTAAATTTTCAAATATAGTCTTAATTTGGCCTGCAAATGGAAATTCCTCAAGACCATTGGAGACAATTTTGAGCTGGCTTGACCATTAAATGGTTAACAGGAAAGTAGTTAAATTAGTATTAACATACTCTACAGCACATTTGCAAGGTAGACTTGAAATTACAATACCGGGATTTCAAAAGGTAAGCTACTGTACACATTGTCAAGGTAACGTAGTGTAGTAAACAGTATTCATTTTAAACCTTGTATTGATGGAGACTAAAGATGTCCATGAAAGCAACAGTTTCCATCAACACTCATTTTCTTCCACATACTCTCAATTAGAATTTTTCATGCAATAGGCAGAGTGGAGTATTATTACTGGCGATGACATTCAGAATATCTGGCCACTAGTTCCTGTCTCCTTCTGACATCCTCTTTAAGAGATTTTATGTGATTGGCTGAATCTTGCTCCCATACAGCCAAAGAGCCAATCTGTGCATCTGTAGCAAAAAGCAACAGTATTATTCCAAATAAGGGAAAGAGGAAATGCATCGCTGTGTGTGTGCGTGCGTGCGTGTGTGTGGCTATCTCGTAAACTGCTGGTCCAATTTAGCTCAAACTTTAACACAAGCCTCATTGTGAAAGTAGGGCATTCACACCATTGATCATGAAGCAGATACTTCGACTAATACAGAAAAAATACAAATATTTATTTAACCCCTACCACTCTGGTGTCAAAAATGTTCAAACTTAAATTAAGAGATGAACTGGTGTTCATTGTTCAACAAATTTGATGGGAGATGGTGCTGTCGTAGTTTCTTTAATATTGACACAATAAAAGATAGAATATTGACATCAGAGTGGTAAGGGTTAAAATGTGACAAAAACATGAGGGCGAGGGCTGCAACCTCTGCTCTTGCTATTATATACTTCTGGAGAGATGGTATTCCAGGTAGAGTACAGCTCAGAAATAACATAAAATGTTTCCAAAACAAAATACTAGATGGACTGCATACCAAGTGTTGAGCTCATTAGTTTTTCTGCATATCACACGTCTTGCGTGACAGCGTCATGAAATACGGATTTCTTAAAATAGTATATGAATTAAATGTCTATTGAAAAATGCTAACAATCGTCTAATTCTTAGCGCAAAATTAACTACGCCCAAACCGCGTAAAGATATGTTTTCATTATGATGGAGACTGGATAAAATGATGGCATAGAACTAATATAAGTTATATTGGCATCGGATAAACTCTTGATGAACTAAATGTCAAATGAAAAACTGTAATATTTACCTAATTCTTGATTCAAAATTAACTACGTCCAAACCCCATGAAAAACAGGGAAAAGGTTTGAAAAGCATTTCATCTATGATGGAGCCTCAATGCAATCGTGGTATAGATCAAATCTGTAAAATTTTATTAAGTTCGGATGAGTCCTTGATGAATTAAATGTCCATTGAAAAACTTTAACATAGACCTAGTTCTTGGCGCACACCGAACGTCATATGGATCGCTTCACTATTTTGGCTCGACAAAAATGTAGTGTTGAATATTTCTGACCTAATTTCATTGGAAGCTATTGCCTGCCTAAGGCAGCGATGACTTCCAGTCAAATTAAGTCCAAAATATTCAACGGGACATTTCTAAGATCGTGTTAAAAATTGTACCAACTTGTAATCATTAAACCTATTTATGAGCTGTACTGTATTGACTATGGGGTACATACAGCTTAATGAAAAAATAGTTCCAAGCACTTCACCAGACTCCAACACAAGAACTGATGGCTTATAATTCTGGTTAACAATCTGGGGACTAGTGAACAATGGGGCCTAGTGAACCATTTAAATGTGTTTCTGGGTCGGTCATAAGACCTGTTCTACGCGACCACCTTATCGTATGTTTGACCAAGAAAACCATATCTAATAGTAAATTACTGGTATTAACCGTAGAAACCCTGAAGTCACATACATTAAATTTTAAGACAATTATACTCGTTATCTGTTCAATATTTTGAAACTAATTTGACGGGATCTGTTGCTGCTGCAACAGCTCCCTGTCAAATTAGTTTCAAAATATTATTTGAAACTGATAGGTGTCTGTTGTTGTCATACTCAGCAGCAGCTTACAGTCAATTTACTTCAAAACATCTAATAGCATGAGTTCTTACTTTAAGCATTATTTGCATTTTAGTTGGTATTTCAGATTCTAAATGCATGGTTAATAAAGAATGTGTCTATTAGGTGGTCGCATAGAACAGGTTTTATGACTGATAAACTAATGCCTTTATGGTGCGCTAGACCCCTGTATAGCATGTTTACCACACACTTATGGTAGAAGCTAAGTGCTAAGTTGAAATCTTTACCACATCTGCATACAGAAGTCCAGACTTAACATTTTGAGATTCCAGTGTCTCAGTATTAACACACCTATATATTAACTGTTGAATATTTGGAAAATAACTTGACAAACCTGTTGTTGCTTTTTGCCTCAACAGCTCCTAGTCAAATTAGTTTCAAAATATTCAACAGCGAATTATTCCCTACATAAAAAATAATGCTGTTTTCAGTCTGTAGAGGAATAGGCTGTGGTCCTAATTGAAATTCTGAAAACATAGTGCTTATGTCACAGGTGGGGGTTGAGTAGTTGGGCAAGTAGGCACAGACAGGGTGGATGGGCTTGTGCTTGTGTGTGTGTGGATAGATGGTCATGTTAATTATTTAGCTGGAACAATGACATGAGATTTATGAAGAGCCTACAACAAACACTGACCTGCTGCTGGTCCATGTGAATCACTCTGATCACAGAATCCCAGTCCACCAGTGATGATAATATACTGGTCTGCAAAGAAAAGAAATTAAATATCATATATAACCTGTAGAAGAGACCACCTACCTTTTAGAGACCTGTTTTAATGAACCACCATCCTTTGTCATCAAATGGAACATCATACATTAACTGTCTGACTGATACAAGCCACAAGACAATAATTACAATGGGCAATAACGTTGGACCTGCTGAATATTTTGAAAACAATTTGACTGAAAGTTGTTGATGGCCTAGCCACCAACAACTTTCAGTCATATTGTATTCAAAATATTTTGCATATCTACAGTTAAAGCAGATGGAAAATGTAGTCTGCAGAAATTCAAAAGGCAGACAGTTATGTCAGTTGTATTAAGAGAGCAGCAGTCTCAAAAACGCATTCGCTTTTGTTTCTACGAGAATTGATAATACTTACCAGATGTACTATTATGATAATATCTATTATCTAGTCTAGCTCAAAATAAACAATTAAAACTCCACACTCTCCATGGTCCTGCCCATACTGTGTCCAGGAATTACCATTACCCTCCAGGTACCGAGTCAATTCCCGACTACAACCAAATTCGTCTTATATTTGTCATGACAAACAGCGAAAGCAGCTCAGCTCACCTCAGCGGGGCGGCCGAGACGGGCCATAGTACATCTGGTAGGTATTATCAATTCTCGTAGAAACAAGAGTGGATGCTTTTTTTATTCTACTTCGAATAATACTTACCAGATGTACTATTATGATAAACTCCAGATTTTGACAGCCAAGAAACTCTAGTGGGAGGAGGTGAGGCTCGAAACAGCTCTCATCTACCATTCGACAGAGAAGGTTGTGAAGAGACTGGAAACCCCAGCATACGCTTGAGTTCAGCCATCTGACTCATAGAGTGCTAAACTTCCATGGTCTAGACCGCGTGCCACCCCTTATTTGTTCGCACAAGTTCCAGAGGGCTGTCAAAAGGGAGGCAACAGCCACCAGACCCGTGTCAGCCCCCATCTGGAGCAGTCCAGGAGAGTGCAAAGAAGCTTCAACTTCTAATTTTGAGAAAAACCTATAAGTATTTTGATTAGATTTCCAAATTTGAATGAGTCTATTGTCTGTTGCAATGAATAAGATACTCTTGAACCAGACTTTTCACGCAACCAGCCTGGCATTAATATTAATTAATATTAGTCACTTAAACTTAAGAAAACACTCACCATTCTGAGTGCTTGGTCTTTCGTGATCATTGCAGGAGCAATCCACGGTCGTTCACAGTCCATATGCATCACCAGTGTCAGTGCCTGTGGAAGAAACCTACGATGCATGTGATAAGAGTGGTCGGACGTGGCTTAACTGAGATTCGACAAATTGGCAACGGCTACCGTATTAAGTGCACTCGAGATATCGCGAAGGTAGAAATCAGTAAATGACGACTCGGCATGCCATTGTGCTACAGACATCACCTCCTCTAAAGAGGCACCCCTATAAAGGGCCGATGCTGCTGCTAGTGCTCAGACTTGATGGGCGTTGGCGACATCTGAATAGCATCGACCATCCAATGAAAAATGGTGTCCTTCAAGGTGCGAAGATGAGGCGCTTTGAGACATAACCACAGAGATTTTGGGTCATCTCTCCACTCCTCAGTATGTTTCTTATACATCGTCAGACATCTGACAGGACATCAAGCAGAGGAGTTTGGGTCATGCCTAACTAAACTTGGCAAATTGATCGGCTGTCCTGGATATTTAAGTGACTGATTCTTTGCCAGGAAACAAAGACGTGGTAATAGTCTTAAACCTTCACCAGTAACGACAAAACGGTCGTGTTCGGCAGAAAGCACATGAATTTCGCTTCTCCTTCTCGCCGATGCTGCTGCTACCAAGAAAAGTGACTTAATAGTCAATAGTTTAATATCTATGGATCTAGTTGGTTCAAAGGGAGCATGCCCTAAAACCTGTAGAACAAAAGATAGATTCCATGCTGGGATAGGAATTGGCTGTCCAGGTCGCAGATTACTCATTCCTTTAATAACTTCATTCAAGGTGTCATTCTGCACTCCTATTAAGGCCAGACTGGGAGAGACTAAAGCTAATGCAGACTTATATGCTGCTAGGGTTGAAGGGACATGCTTGTCACCCTCGTATGTTGAACAGATGCAGAAGTGATTAATATCTCTTCTCTTGCACGATTCTGAGAATACCAGATGTTCTGGTGGTTGACCCTCTTCTGGCTGAAGTGACAAATTTCGCTGCTTGCTCAGAAAAGCCACCCTCAGTTGCTCGCTGCTTGATAACATCCATGCAGTCAATCGGAACATCTCTGGTCTGTCGTGGAGATACAGACCCTTGTTCTGAAAAAATCAGATCCATTTTGTCTGGAAGAGGGATTGGATTGCAGACCAGAAAGTCCAGCAGGTCTGTAAGCCATGATCGGCCTGGCCAATGAGGGGTGATCAGTAGTACTCGGCAAATGCCCTCTCTTATCTTTGCCAGAACATTTGGGATGAGAAACATTGGAGGATACGCTTACGCGTACATTCCTTTCCAACTTATCGCCAGCGTGCCTACTGCTAGAGCTAGCGGGCCCGGGATCGGTGACACGTATGAGACCATCTTTGCATTTCCTTTCATCGCAAATAGATCCACATTCGGCTTGCCCCAATGTTTGAAAAGAACCTCCGCTATGGAATGGTTGAGCTGCCATTCCGTTGGACGACTGAGAGCATCGGCTAGGATGTTCAATCTTCCTGGAATGTGTACTGGCCGAAGAATAATATTCCTCTCTTGGCACCACAGCAAAGGTTCCATATCATCATGCACAACTCTGGTGATCTCGTCCCGCCTTGGCGGTTCAAATAAGATACCACTGTGGAGTTGCCTGTCCATACTAGGACAATCTTGTCTCAGATTAAATTCTCGAATTTTCGAAGTGCTAATGCCACCGCTAATAATTTGAGAACATTTATGTGTTTCGGCGCATTGGTCCGATCCCATTCCCCTGACACTGACAGATTGTCCAATGCTGCTCCCCAACCTGTCGTCAATGCATCTGTGAAGATGGACATCTGTGGTTGAGGAGGTTGTAGAGGAACACGTCGCAGGAGATTCTGTTCTGATAACCACCACTGAAGATGTAACATCAATGGTTCTTTTACTGGAATCCTCAGAGATAACGGATCCGTTCTCTGAGACCAGAACGACATCTGAATCGGTCTGCGCCTGAGTGCCGCATAAGGCACCACCTACTCTAGCGATACTAGCAAACCCAGTATTCTGAGAAATTGACGCGCCGTCAGATAGGGTCCTAGAGAAATTTACCCCGGAACTTCAAACAAACTCTTGACTCGGCTCTCCGCCGGAAAAGCCACACCATCACTGAGATTGAAAAGAATTCCCAGAAACACAAACTCCTGGGATGGAGTCAATTCTGATTTCTCTAGATTCACAATCCATCCTAGGTCCTTTAGTAAGGCCAGGACTACCTGAAGATTATTGCACAGAGTGACTGCATTCCCCGCCTTCAGCAGCCAGTCATCTATGTAAGTATGAACAGCTATGTTTCTCCTGCGAAGATAAGAAG
Organism: Chaetoderma sp. LZ-2023a; assembly: GCA_034401795.1. Lineage (NCBI taxonomy): Eukaryota > Metazoa > Mollusca > Caudofoveata > Chaetodermatida > Chaetodermatidae > Chaetoderma > Chaetoderma sp. LZ-2023a. The sequence continues at coordinate 82,744,583 of CM067371.1, read as the reverse complement.
TCATGGTGAGAACCACTTTGGTGAAGACCCTCGGGGCCGTGGTCTGACCGAACGATAATGCATTGAATTGCCAGACATTGTCTTGGAACGCAAAGCGAACGTATTTCTGAAAAGGAATTGACATCGGAATATGAAACTATGCATCCTTCAGATCTATCGATATTGCCCACATGTCTTTTCTCAGCCCTGTCATCACCGCTGCCACAGTCTCCATCTGAAATTTTGGTGAAAGAATGAATTTGTTCAGCGGTTTGAGATTGAGAATCTCCAACCTCCGGTGCATTTCGGAACCAGGAAAATTATCGAATAGAAGCCCAGAGAGGACTGATTGCAGACTAAATGAATTGCATTTTTTCGCTGAAGATCTTTGATTTCTGAGCAAATGACATCTAGGCGATTGGATTCCCTTGGAACGGGAGTCCATACGGGAGACGAGGTTAATGGAAATAACGATTGACGGATGAGCCAGTCCGGTTCGTAGCCGTTTCTTAACCAATGACAGACTAAACAATCTTGCATGACCTGTTCCCATTGGTTTGAGAACAGCTGAAGTCTGCCTCCGATGGTAGGAATCTGCACACAGCTATTGTTGCGATGTTGCGGTACGGGTCTCGCCGAAAGCCCACCAGGACCATCCCCCACAGCCACCTCGTAGCTTCTTGGAGCATGACAGCCCGGAACCGCCAGGATGGCTATCCCTACAGTAGCCGCCGCATCCCGAGCCGCCACCCTTCCTGTCATCTTCATACGGTCTCTTATTAGATGGCTTGTATGAAGATGAACGGCCAGGTCCCTGAGAATCGGATGCCTCCTGCTCTACAACCATGGACGTAACCTTGGAGAAAGCTTGTCTTGCCGAGCCATCAAACAAGCCCGGACCAATGAAGGGCGCAGAAGATAATGCAGCCCTCATCTCTGGTCCTAGTGCTACACAATCGAGAACCATTCTCCTCCGCTCCACTAATGATCTGGTGATCACCCTGGCCAGGCAAACATGGGATAAGCGCATGCTGTCCAGGACAACTCCGGGAGCAGCCTCTGGCACTACCCCACCTTCCGCCGCGCAGATCAGCATACTCTGCAGGATGGTAGAGCCATGCGAAAGCAGCCATAGCCGCTCTCGCCGCATCCTCAATAAGCATTAGCTCATTGAATGCATCCTTGTTATTTTGCGAAACCAAGGGTTGAGAACGACCCTTGGATTTCCCAGCTAATGGTCTATTTAGTGCTTCACGTTCCACGACTGAAAGCCGAGGAACATGGGCATACTGATGGTAGGCCTGCTCCGGAAAACGGATTCTACTCCTTATCCCATTAGGGACCTTTGGTAGTGTGTACTCTGGATGAACCAGACAGTATGCCACGACTTCCAACAGGTCGGAAGACTGAGTATCCAATGGAAGGGTAGGCATGGCCGAAGAGCCACTCAACAGAGCGCTAGCCGCATGCTCTGACATCAGTTCCCTTACCAGATCGCGCCGAGATCCTTGGTCAGACGCCAACCCGAGATGGTCAGACATCCAGCCAAGAACCTGCACCCACTCAGATGTGGTGCAGAACAATGATTCGTCCATTAAAGGACTACCATTTTCCATCCTCCTTCTCAACCTTGGATGAGAAAGCCACCGACGATCCATGCTGAGAGCTACGGACCAAACTTCCAATTCGAAATGAGTCTGTGAGATGAGTCTGTGGCTCGACTACTCGCGACTCCAGTGTCTAGAGAATCGGCAGATACAGAATCACTGCAATCCATCAGCTCCAGCACATGAGCCAGGACCATATCCGCTAAAACGGCAGGGCATGTGACTCCAAGAGGAGCCAGCATACCCGCATCCGCGATGCCGACAGAGACGGCTCTGACAACACTTTGGATAGAGTGAAATCCGGGTGGAAGATGCCCGACAGAATGTTGACTTCTCCGCCTGGCTGACAGACCCAAGCAAAACCTGGGAGACCAGCGGGAAATTCCGGAATCCGTCATCTGAGAAAGCTCTGGCATGCCAGTCTTCCATCAGAAGGATATCCTCTTCCTCCGTCGTCGGCTCTTGAGCCAACGCGAGAGGAAGGTCAGGTGCATGTCCCTCCACAGAACTGGCCAGACCACCGATTGGTTGTCCTGCACCAGACTGCATCGATGGGACCGTGGACCGGAATGACTCGAACATCGCCTTAAATTGAGCCAGCCAGTCCCCAAGGCCAAGTCCATCCGCTCGTTCAGGCACTCCTCCAGACCTTTAACTGACGTCTGATCCAACTTGGCTGCCTTATCCTTCGCGATCCTCTCAGCTCGTGCACGACGATTATGATCGAACGCTACCATTAAGTCTGATGACCACTTTACACATACATCGCAATGATTTCCGACCTTACACTTAGCACAGGCAACACAGAGATGCCCTGCAAACTTTTGCTTCATGAAGCGATTATAGCGAGAGCATAAGGTATCCGGCGGGGCCTTGCTATGCCCCTTCACTTTCTGCGAACACAGAATAAGAATCAAAATGATGCACATGGTAACATGAAGACGAGCAACACGCAGAATGACTTGATTGCAGTCATTAAATTACTTAGAAACATTAACTTTCTCCTAGATTAATGTTAATCAAGTTCTAGGCAGGAAATATTTGAACATTTTTAGAGTCAAAATTTTATAAACTTAACTTGGAGATTAACTAACGTTAAAATAACCAAGAAATTGAGACTGATCGCTACAAACACCCTCGACAATGAAGCGAGAGCTAATGATCGGCTCAAAACTGAGTGCATAGACATGTCAAGTCAAAACAAAATGTTAATTATGGGTGCCACCAACTTGGCTACGGGCACATCCATCTTAGAAGGAATCGAGTTGCTAGAGAAATTAACCGAGTACCCGGATAAGATTAAAAAGTTAACGGGTAACGGACCGACTCCAACAATGGCTAACATTTTAAAACAATGTGCCAATTTAATGAAAATTCAAACAGCAATTACGGCACGAATGTATAAATTCTATATTGATACAGCCTGCCCCTGCGACGACTTTCCTTTCCCTTCCATGATTGCGGCAATGAATCTGACTGTAGTTGGGAATTGACTCGGTACCTGGAGGCTAATGGCAATTCCTGGACACAGTATGGGCAGGACCATGGAGAGTGCGGAGTTTTAATTGTTTATTTGAGCCAGACTAGATAACAGACATTATCATAATAGTACATCTGGTAAGTATTATTGGAAGTAGAATGTGGTTTCTGCTCCATTAAGTAGTTGTTTAGCTATCTCGCTCCTGCAAGTCACCAGACAATAATTTCAATGAGCAAAACCTCTTGACTTGCTGAATAGTTTGAAATCAATTCAACTGAAAGTTGTTGATGGCTTAGCTATCAACAACTTTCAGTCAAATTGTTTTCAAAATATTTAGCGAGTACACTCCAGAGATATAACCACTGGAATATGTTGTCTACAAAAACTCAGCAGTTAAATGGTTAATTAACCCTTTAACCCTCAAATTTGTTCAAGAAGATTTAAATTTCCTCATAGAAAATGTCCATTTGCAGACTAAGAGAAGACTATTTTTGAACATTTACAACTGGAATGACTGCCTCGGTTATCGAGCCAGTCATTCCAGTGATAAATTTTCAAAAATAGTCTTCTCCTGGTCTGAACATGGACACATCTCAAGACCACTGCAGAAGCCGTTTTTGGCTGATATGAGTGTTAAAGGGTTATGATTGTAGGTTTGGCCATATGTGGTATGGAATGTTGCCATGCAGGCATGCAGTATCATACATAACTAATATAAATAATTCTACATCTTATTGCAGTTTTGGTTATAATTTGACATATTTGCGTTTAAAACATGAAGTAAACCTGTCTAAAAGGACCACCTTATGGTGAATCAACAAATACTCACTAACGACAGGTGCTCTCTTAATACAAGTCACGAATGGAGAAATCCAGTTTATCCGTCAATCATATGATGTCATAATCAACTATGTGACGTGTAGGCTGACATTATAGTCAATTACGTCGTCATTCATAGGCTTGTCACGAACGCTTAATTGATGACAGACTATGCGTTGTTGTATGACTTGTATGTCTTTACCATTTAATAAAAGGTGAGAATTGTTTGTAACCAAGCAACAGATATCAAAGGATGATAGATGAAACCAATGTCATATCACTTACCCATGTGCTTAGTGACGCTCAAGCATCGAACAGCGTCAATGTAGCGTTGTGTCACAAGTAGTGGCCGCAGTTGATTACCATCAAGCAAGGTGACGTGGCCACCACGGGTACCAAGCCACAGAAATCTTGTGGTCTGTAGAGCCATTGACGTGATGCGACCATCAATCTGATTCTCTTTAGAAATCCTACAGAGCAAATATTTAACCCTTTAATGGTCAAGTCGGCCAAAAACGGCCTCTGCAGTGGTCTTGAAGAATGTCAATTTGCAGGCCAAGAGACTGTTTTAGAAAATTTACCACCAGAATGCCTGTGTCGATAACTGAGCCAGTCATTCCAGTGGTAAATGTTCAAGAATAGTCCTCTCTTGGCCTGCAAATCAACATTCATTAAACCAATATCTGGATTTTCTTGCCCAAATTTAACCATTAAAGTGTCAATGAAAATCAAAACAAGCACATGCAATCAAAGATTGCAGACCCTAAATCTGAATTTGCACATTTTAAAAAGAATTTTCAGCAATTCTTTTTGGATCAAGACCAAATGTGAGGCGTCCTCATAGTGCGGAAAAACAGGTTTTAGTGTTGAAATTTTAGGCAAATCGGATAAGTATTTTCCGAGATCTCCATCGACTATTCTGTCCATCTCAGAATTTGTTTTTGCTTCTGGATTCTGAGCCAAGTCTAGAAATCATAGTTTACAGTAATATCTTTGCTCAGGTTAATATTTGATACAGATTGGATCAACAGTTTCTGAGATACAACAACAGACAGACAGACAGACACCAACATCAACTAGTAACTTATCAAATCACATACTATTATCTGACCAGCGAAATCTAAGACATTTCCTATTAACATTATCATTTAGTATTAAGTTATAAAAATAGTTTAAAAGAAAGCTATTGATGCTGAAGAATAAGTAAATTTATCAAATTTCTTTTTCACGAGTGAGATGACATACTTACCTCCCTAACACTCTTGATATACTAGTATATCGGCTCTAAATTCAATAATATTCAGACTTATAAAAAGTTAGGTGACCCTAATGGGCAGGTGGAAGTACACAGTCATGCACATGACAAACACCACCCTCTGCGCATGCGCACACCGGTACTTCCGTTACTAAATATTGGCTGACATAGAAGCAACTATTCAATAGCCAAAGGACCAGGCCTCCGTGGGGTGGCGAGGCCGGGATCCTGTTAGGGAGGTAAGTATGTCATCTCACTCGTGAAAAAGAAATTTGATAAATTTACTTATTTCACATCATGAGAACATACTTACCTCCCTAACACTCTTGATAAAAACCAGAATTTGAAAGTAAATTTTGGTGGGAGGGAGGCAAGGTCCTGAAAACCCGCACACCCTCGAAGAGGCTAGGCTCTTTGAATTCTCAAGAGATTTAAAACATCTGAAATTGTGACTGAAACCACAACCAGGAATAGCATTTTGCATCGGATAATCGACCGATGAAGAGAGATTGATCAAAAGGCAAATGCGCTCCCCCCCCCCTCTTTCTGAGGAAGGTTTAGGAAAAAAACGCTGCTCTAAATGACTAGCACGTTCTCTAATACTTAATGAAAGTATTACTAGACATTGGAAAAAGAAGAATTGCTTCTATTTCAAAAACTCTCTGAAAAAAACACAATTAAGAGACATTAACCATCACCATATTAAAAAATAAAATGACACCATCACCAAGACAGAAAATCAAAAAAATGGTCATAACCACTGACCTCTGATGTCTTGGACGCGGCACTCATCTCTTCCCCCACCGGATGAAGAGAAGTGTACCAGTTAATAGTAGGATACCCTCCCAACAAATGTGATATTTGAAAATAGCAGAGGAGGCAAACTATTTACAAACATAAACCTCTGCATAAATATTTTATTTCCGGAGGACTGAGACGCCGAGTGGGTTAGAAGTGTCACGAAGGTAATGGTCGGTAAAACTTGACTCACAGTGCCACTGGGCTACTGACATAATGTCTTCAATATAAACACCATTAAATAATGCCGTGGAAGTTACCACACCATGGACACTATGAGCCTTCGCTCTATCTACCTGGATTCCAGTGGCTGTTTTATGACAGAATTGGATACATTCCACTATCCATCTGGAAATAGTGTCTCTTGACGCCCTACCGTGGGGTTCAATATATGACAAACATAGGGAACATGGGTCCGTCCGCCAAACCTGAGTTCTTTTCTTGTACTTATTCAAAGCACGGACTGGACACCATACTTTAGCACCAGGATCATATCTGGTTAAGGCAGGTAAAATAATAGGTTTACCCGGATACTTTAAAGATTGATTCTTAGCTAAGAAATTCAATCTTGGTAGAAGCTTAAGGCCTTCACCTGTAACTATATAGAGGTCAGGCTCAGCAGACAAGGCATGAATTTCACTCCTGCGTCTGGCTGAAGCCGCCGCCACTAAAAATAGTTTTAAGTGTCAATAATTTAACAGATATAGCACTAAGTGGTTCAAAAGGCTTACCACTCAAAACCTGCAGAACCAGAGAAAGACTCCATGACGGTGTCAGTGGAGGATTTCTAGGTCTGAGATTGCCCATACCTTTAATAAGAGTATTTAAATCACTTACTTCATCACTTCCCCTCTTTGCCAAGCCAGGGATAACAGTCATCAATGCTGATTTGTATCCAGCAACAGAATTAGGTTGAAGACTATAGGTATCATACAGGTGACAGAGAAAATCAGCTACTACCTGAATAGATGCTTCCATCGGATTGATACATCTCTTTGAGCACCATTCTGCAAATCTGTTGATTTTATAATTATAAGCTCTGGAGGTTGACCCCCTCCTGGCTCTGGCCATGAAATTGGCTGCTTGCTCAGAAAAGCCCTCCTTAATCGCGGATTGTTTGACAACATCCATGCAGTCAATCGAAACATTGACGGATTGTTGTGAAGGGTCTTGCCCTGGAAGATAATATTGTCCATCAGCGGCAGAGGAACCGGATTGCAAACCAGAAGGTCCAGCAGATCCGTAAACCATGACCGGCTTGGCCAATTCTGGGCGATCAGAAGCACTTGGCATTCCTCTTGTCTGATCTTCTGAAGGATCCTTGGAATCAGGATTGTTAGAGGGTATGCGTATGCATACATTCCCTTCCAACTGATAGCTAGCGCATCTATTGCGATAGCGCTTGGATCTGGAATCGGAGAAACGTACATCGTCATCTTCGCATTCTTCTTCATTGCGAACAAATCTATGTTGGGCTTTCCCCAATGATTGAACAGGTGATCCGCCACACATTGATTTAGTTGCCATTCCGTAGGCAGAATACTCATCCTTCGGCTCAATGAGTCTACTAACAGATTCAGCCTTCCCGGAATATGAACTGCTTTCAAGGTGATCATATGATCCATGCACCAGCAAAGGAGCTTCCATGTCATCATACAGAGACTGGGCGACTTCGTTCCGCCCTGGCGGTTTATGTAACTCACTACTGTAGAGTTGTCTGAACGTATCATCACAAATTTTCTCTCCACCTCCTCTAGGAAGTGTTCCAGGCCTAGAACTACAGCCCGCAATTCTAGCATGTTGATATGCTCCTTTGACTGTTCCAGATTCCAAAGCCCTGATATAGTGGCTTCTTCCAGGCAAGCTCCCCAACCCTCCATCGATGCATCCGTAAACATCGTTACTTGAGGGTGGGGAGGGGTCAGCATGACCCCCGCCAGGAGATTTCCTCTCTCCATCCACCAGTGAAGGTGATGAATGAGAGGGTCCAACACTTGAATGCGCGAGTCCAGTGAACCTGAACTCTGCGTCCACTGGGTCATGAGAAACAACTGAATCGGCCGCCTGCGTAAGGCCGCCTGAGGAATGACTGGTTCCATCGAAACCATCAGACCCAACACTCTCAGATAGACCCGTGCTAGAATATAACGACTGTTGCAAACCAACTGAATGCACGAGAGGAGACTTTCCACTCTCTCCTGGGACGGATAAACATATCCTATCTCCAGATCGAAGAACATACCCAGGTAAACAAACTTCTGGGATGGAGTCAGCTCTGATTTCGGAAAGTTGATCATCCAGCCTAAATCTGTGAGAGTTTCCAAAACTATCTCCAGATTTGCTGTCAAACTTTCTGGGTTGTGTGCTTTTAGCAACCAGTCGTCTATGTAAGTGTGAACAGCTATATTTCTCCTGCGGAGGTATGCCGTGATAGCAAGTACCACTCGAGTGAAGACCCTTGGAGCCGTCAAGATGCCGAATGGAAGGACCTTGAATTCCCATTGGCGTCCCTGAAAACCAAATCTCAGGAACCGACGAAAACTCCTTGCAATTGGAATGTGGAAGTAAGCATCCTTGAGATCTATAGATGCTGTCCACATCCCCTTCTCTAACCCCAACAACACCGATCTCACTGTTTCCATTTTGAAAGTCGGAGTGTCTAAAAACTTGTTTAGAGGCTTGAGGTTGAGAATTGGTCTCCACCCGCCGGTGTTCTTTGCCACAAGAAACACGGTTGAATAGAAGCCCGGGCAATCCTGCGCCGGTTGAACTGCTTCTTTTAGAACGAGAGAATCTATCTCCTCTTCTATGCACAACCGCTTGTCTGGATCTCTTGGAACTTGAGTCCAGACCGGTACCAGAGACAAATGCAACGGCGGACCCCTTATCCAATCTGGACGGTATCCGTGCGAAAGCCATTGCAAGACTAAGCGGTCCTGAATTAACCGCGCCCACTTCTGAATGTGATAAGTCAAACGACCTCCCACTGGTGCACCTAGGGTTGACGGGGTGCCCATAAATTTCAGAAGTGGGTGTGTCTCTGATACGAGTGGCAACACCCGAGTGGTACTTGTGATAACCGGAAAAAATTTTCTTGCATCAGGCCCGGTTACCACGTGCCGCTCCCCGTGCGCCACGACCAGCGCCACGCGCACCACGGTGCGCGGGCTGCTGTCTGGCAGGCCGCGCTTGAGGCGGCGGCTGTCGCACAACCGCACGCTGCTGCTGGCATAGCCGACGTGGTCGCTGAAACCGGCCGGCCTGCTGGCCTCTGACACTGCCAGCTCCGCCACGAGCGTACGGCTGTCGAGCAGCCGAGGGCTGAACACGCACGTGTTCCCTGCACAGCACCTCAAACTGTGCACGCAGCGCCCTCTGGTTGTTCACCAAAGTCACCGTCTCCTGGAGGTGCCGACAACCTTCACCTCCAAAGAGTCCAGGGCCCGCCATCGGCGCTTGCATCAAGCGCGACTTGAGCTCCTGAGACGGGCACAAATTGTCCAGTGCAAATGTGCGCCTCGTTCTCAGCGACTTCGTGACCGACCTAGTCAGACAGTCCAACGCCAGGTTGATGCCATCCTGGATGGCTCGTTGGACTGTCACGGGACTAGGCTGTTGCTGCACCGACGCCGCTACCACCCCTGATAGCAGCTGAGAGACGCGACAGCGCACTGATCGCTGCTCGCGAGCTCTCCTTGGTGTCACGTATGGCGGCATTCGCCGAGCGCATAGCGCCCGAGCACAACGCTCCCGTGTCAGCCCGGGAACCCGGCCGCGTATCTTCCCCCAGAGCGGCGCGGTCGCCCGCACTCGGTCTGGGAGCCAGGCCATACCGAGCATACTGACTGGCAGTAACCCGACATCGCCTAGCTACCTCGTGGGGGGCCTTCGCGAGGCAACCTCTCGGTCGGATCGACTCCTCTGCCGCCGCGAACATATCTAAGATATGTTCAGCGTACGGCAGAGACAGAGCCGTGCTGGCCAACGGCTTCGCCTGTAACCATACCCGAGGGTTACCGGCAGCCGTCTCGTCCACGGCGAGCTCTGGTCTCACAGCAAGGAGCCACGCACACGCCTCTGACCAGTCTTCATCCGTGGCTACCTGCGAACTGCCGACGAGCAGCGGGCCCTCATCATCCTCAATGGCATTCGCAGGCACGGCCGAGGAGGAGGCTATAGACGAAACCTGGCTGCCCAGGGAACGTATACGGGCCCACGAGGGCTGGCATAGCATTCTCCATAGGCAAACCAGGCTCTAAGGCAGCGCTTGTGTGCGGGGAACCATGCACACCAGCGCGGCCCGGAACGACCGTATGAGATTCCACCTCCAAGCATGGAATCTTATACGGCCGGCCGTCTGCTCCAAAGCGGGCCACAGGCTGAACCATGAACCCTGCTCCCGAGGGAACAGTGCCATAGGTGCGGGCGTTCACGCTCCCCAAGAGAGGCGTGTAGGCGTTCACATCCATGTCTTCATGATCAACCTGTGGACCGAGCAGGTAGTCCTCATCATCTTCCTGGTCAGGAAAGTTAGACTCTGGATTAGTAAAGAAAACTAATCCAGACTGACCAGGAGACTGCTCAAAGGCAGATGATGAGTTTACTCCGCGAGTGATCGTGGTCAGGTCCCGCCTGATGCTTCTCGCGCCGCTGGCACCCCAGGCGATGCGAACATCAAGCCTGGGTCCAAGACAGCCACCCCTGGATCACTAAACGCTTTGTCCGAGCTAATACGCCATGATCCAGGGACGGGGGCTACCTGCACTGAGGTCGATGCGCAGGAAGTTGAAACACCTGTGCCAGGCAACATGCCGCGAAGCATGTCAGGCATCAGGTCTTTCAAAGTCCTGCGCATCTCACTCACTAACTCACTCTTGAAGGCCTCGAGCCCACCCTTCTCAGAGGCCTTCTTCTTACCCTCCTTCTTCGGTTTCTTCCCCTCCTCCGCCATCATCTTCGCCTGCAAAGAGAAGAATTCAGAGGTTAGATCCCCCCCCCCCACTTTTCACAAATAACACATTTGTTGGACAGCCTACAAGCTGAACACAGATGGCAAGGGTGGGGGAAGAATCTAGCTTTCATGGTCTTCAGACAGGACGGACACTTCTGAAAGGGAGGAATACGAAGACAATGATTATGACAGTCTCAAAGCCATGTAATGGACTTTTAAGTAGAAACCAAAACAAACTCGAGAGAAGACACCCACTATTACGACCACCCTGACGGGACAGGTGACTTCTCCAGTAAATAAACACCAAATACAACCAGAACCCCAAATTAAGAGAGAGAGAAAGATTATGACTATTTTCTCGATATCTCTCTCCCTCTTAATAAACAGGGAGATGAACACATCACAGCTACTCTAACTAAGATCATAACATCAAGGAAAGAGCAAACTCTGGTTGATTATGACATCAAACCTCAATGTAAAAGCTTGACATCAAACCTCAATGTAAAAGCTCCTTTCAGGAGAGGGGACGTCAGATTAATGCAAGAAATATCTAGATCTACCAGACATTCTCAGCTCTCGACTAATATAATATTAAATTATATATACTCGAGAACCCATGCACACGCAAGAGAGAAAATAGTGCAATAGCAAAAGGCAGCAGAAAATGTATTTATTTTCAAATAATCATGCGCCATAATTAATAAACTCCCTTAGCCTGAGCACAGGCAACCATCCTCTTGTGCAGGAAAACACGTCCTTCCATCCGCCGAGACTCCTCTTCCAGAAGACTGATGAGGGGGATGGGACAAAAGGAAGGAGATATTTTATTTATTAATTTATTATATCTCCAACCCTTAGACGTATCTTGATGATAAGTCATCCTGGGACGTGAACAACCTTCTAGAGAAGACCAGGCATCCTTGCATAGACACAAGACAAACCTGCAAGCATAAAACACAAGAGAGAATTAGCCCTAGGTGCTGGGAAAAAATTTACAAGGATTCCCAACGCCTGAAAACGCGGGTACCGCCGAAAACGGCCGCTACGAAAACCGGTAACACACAAAAGTTACAAGCCTTAAATAAAAGCCTGGAACAATTTCACCTTGGATGATGACGAGGAGGACTCCTCTAGCATTTTTGCATCAGCCATGATAGACAGGGATGTATTTAGTTCTCGTTAGAATTCAGAAAGAGCTCGTGAGAAATTTCACAAGTTGCTTCTTCAGCCAATATATTAGAAAACGGAAGTACCGGTGTGCGCATGCGCAGAGGGTGGTGTTTGTCATGTGCATGACTGTGTACTTCCACCTGCCCATTAGGGGCACCTAACTTTTTATAATTCTGAATATTATTGAATTTAGAGCCGATATACTAGTATATCAAGAGTGTTAGGGAGGTAAGTATGTTCTCATGATGTGAAATGGTGATTGAAGAGAATAAGAGCCTTCAGCAACATCAATTTCGAAATTGACATCAGCCTTCCTTCAACTACAGTACAGCTCATAAATATGTTAAAATGTTTCCAAAACAAAAACAGAATCACGTTAGTTTGTACAATTTTGAACATGATGTAAGAAAAGTTCTGTTGAATGCTTTGAACATATGGGCAGCAATGTCTTCCAATTCAATTATGTTCAAAATATTCAACAGTATGTTTTAAGTTATTTCTGAGCTGCACTGTAGGTCAAGTAAGATTTATGGATAAATACATACTTAAGGATTTCCGCTAGATCGACTGTGTCGCGTAATGCCTCTCTACTTGTATCCCACAATTCTATTACTGAAGAAGCGCGCTTGGTAACATACAGGTGACGACCTACGACCATACAGTTTATTGATGGAGCCATCGATTGTCTAGAGATAATGGAAAACATACTGAATTTCTTTACAATCTTAGATCAATCATGCATGCTCACTTTTAATTTTAGTTGTACCTTGTAACTAGAACAAGTCTGTCTGTTAATGGACCTTTCCATTTTTTAGCTATGCCCCGACCATCACTAGCTAAGCTCCACCCACACCTCGCCGTGTTTGGATTGATCGATCCCCGAATGCCCTAGCTATCAATTTCCTGAAAACTATACAGGGAAGCTGTTGAATATTTTGTAACTAATTAGACTGGGTGCCATAGGCAGCAACAGCGCACAGTCAAATTAGTTTCAAAATATTCAACAGAATATTTATTAAATAGTAAAAGCAAACAATTTGTACAACAGCCCATAGACCGTCTTCAAATATGCGTTCGTGACGTACTTATCGACATCATTCATGACGTCATTCATTATGATGTCATTGCACACATCACGCAGTTCATTATGACGTCATATGATGGGTGGGTACTCTGGAAAGGACCATTGGTTAGTCTGTTAAGTTTTTAACATTTCTGGCAAAAACACATACCTTGTGCATATCACGACCATAGTGCATATGCACCTGCTTGTAAACACATAATTAATCCTCACGCTAGAAATAACTTTTGGGGAATGTGGAGGCCACAAGATATACTCATTGCTGGACAAAGAACTATCACGTACCGTATTAGGATTAACATTTTAATGCTTAACCCGTTCACTGATAAATATCCAATATCTAGTTTTCAATGTTACCATATGAGAAAACTATTGAATATTTTTAAATTAATTTGGCTGGAAGCCATTGCAGCAATGGCTCCAGCCAAATTAATTTCAAAATATTCAACAGAATCAGTTTTATATCGTAAAAGAATTTACTTTTTCAGGGATTTGTCGGTGAAAGGGTTAAGCCAAACAAAAACGGCTTCTGCATTGGTCTTGATAAATTTCCATTTACAAACCAAGGGAAGACTAGATGTGGAAAAACATCACTGGAATGACTGGCTCAATAACCGGGCCAGTCAATCCAGTGGTAAGTTTTCAAAAATAGTCTCTGTTGGTCTGAAAATGGAAATTTTCGATGAGAAAATTAAGAATTCTTTTGACAAAATGTGGCCATTAAGGGGTTAAAATCTAGGTGATCCTGCGAGTGAGATTCTCAATGTTACCATATTTCATATGAGCATTCACCCATCTAGGAGCTTATAATCAGGTTATAGTAGGTTATCTTTCACCATCATAATTACAATCTATGGATATATACTGGCCACTGCAAATGGTACGTTATTGTACATAATGCATCCTGGTATAAAATACATACTATGTAGTATTAGATAGAATGTTGGATTTGTTAATCACATTGCCAGTACTAACAAGAGCATAATACCCCACCATGATGACAAACCAATGAATGACAGCTATGAGAAAATCGCAATTTCTTCCTCAACTAGACCAGTCATCCTCTGAAGTTTCAAAGCGATCCACTAAACGATCATGGAGTTATTATCCGGAAACTAATTTTCAAGATGGCAGCCAGTGTCTGGCAGCCATATTTGATTTCAAATCAACTACAAATTTAATAGGTTTCTTCCTCAGACCTTGTCCAAGAATCCTATGAAGTGCAAAGCGATCCACAAAACAGAAATCGAGTTATCATTTAGAAACCAATTTTTAAGATGGCCGCCAGTCGCTGGTGGATTTAGGATCATTATCAATTTTGATAGTTTCCTTCTCTGGGTCTAGTTCAACCACCCTATAAAGTTTCAAATCAATTCGATAAATGGTACTGGAGTTATTGTCTGGAAACCAATTTTCAGCCATCTTGGATATCGGATTATTTTCGACTTCAATAGGGTTCTTCCCCAGACTTAGTCCAACCACCCTATAAAGTTACAAAGCAATCTGATAAACAGTAACAGATATCATTCGGAAACCAATTTTCAAGATGGCCGCTGGTGGCCATCTTGGATTTCAGATCATCGTAAATTTCTAAACATTACTTCGCCAGACCTAATCCACCCACCCTATGAAGTTTCCAAGCGATTCGATAAATGGTACCAGAGTTATCATCCGGAAACTAATTTTCGGTCGTGGCTGGTGGCCATTTTGGATTTCAGATCATCGTCGATTTCGATAGGTTTTTTCTTCTACGTTTTTTCCTCCGACCTAGTTCAATGATCCTATGAAGTTTCAAAGTGATAAATGGTAGCGGAGCTATTGTGCGGAAACCAATCTGCCGCCTGCCCGCCCACCCACCCATAAACCCCATCACACAATATCCTGCCAATTCTTTTGACAGGGTATGAAAATGGTATGGTATGGTGGGTGGGGGTGGGGGGTGGGTGGGAAGGGATGGGGTGGTGGTTTTGAGTGGGAATACATTTGTTGTTATATTTTGTAATCAAATATTTTGTTTTTATGGAATCGCAGAAAATAACCAAAAGATCTGTAATTAGTCAATTATTAAATTAAGAATACAATTTTCAAATGGAAATCAAACAAAATTTACATTTTCCATTAAATAATTCAGCATTCTCACGTTAAATCTTACTTATTGTCAGTTTTGTCGGTCATGTATCGAGAGATTATCTTACTTTTAATTATCTGTGCAGGCTGAGCATGCAAGTAATTAATGACCCTTGAGGGTAATTTTAGGCCGATTACCCCGACCACACCAGTAACTAGCTTACCTATAGCTAGCAGAATTGCCCCAGTCAGATGATGAAGACTATAGTAAGTATGTGGAATAAACACATGCCATTTCAGTGGCAGCATATTGTCTATATACCACAAAGTATCACATATATTCAGACCTACAGTGATTCATTTATGCCAGAAATAACAGAGTTAATAGAAAGATAGCATATTATATGGAAATTACGTGTAATCCGAGGTGTCCCACATACGCTCTATGACCAGCTTGAGGTCATACTGAACACAGAAAACACGAGACCCGCAGGAGATGTACAGACGATTACCCACAGGACACATGCATTTCACTGGCTCATAGTCACTACCAAGCTCAAGAAAATCTGCCTCTACAATACAACTCTGAAAGTTCGAAAAAATATTAATGCAGGCATATAGTTTGTCTGCTTTTCTCTTCGGAGACAACTATGGTTTCTTCAAATGTTATCTTATTGGATAATTAAGTTACAGTGAAAATAATTGACCAATGAAATTTAACAAAAGTCTTCTTGGAAGAGAAAAAGCAATATAGTAAAGTTTACATGAAACAATAAAGAAGAGGACCAAAGGGCCTTGATGCTCAACTGTGTGACACTTAAGCCCTTGAGGCTACATGTACGCGGGTATTTAACTCCAAATGGATTTCAACATATATGTTATGAATAGGTGAAAATAATACAAAATGTACTGGCTGAACGTTTTATTACTGGGTCTAATTAGGAAACTAGAACTTTATAGGCATTGGCTGCATCAGAGGATACCCCACATCACTCTGGGATGATTTCCCTGTAATGTTGTACAAAAGACACCTCACTCGTTTAGCCTAGAATGCACCCATACTTATACACAAAATCTACTTATCTACAGCTATGGGACAGCATGCATTAATCTCGCCTCAAAGCGTGGATTTTATAATTAATAAAATTGACTAAACATTAAACATACATGTACATCCCAGTAAATCTGTTGGACATTTTGGATGCAGCAATATAAAGGCAAACTTCTTGTTCTTACGCAATTCAGTAAATTTATATACAAATTATATTATTTATATACAAAGATGTACGTGTGTGTGTTTATTTTTTATCCAGCCTCTGTATTTCTGGATTTCTTGTTAAAATTTCAAATTTCTTTTCATATTTATATATCAAAATAGCTGCATACTGACAAATTTTGAGTAAACAAGACTAGATTACTTAAATTATGGACAGGCCCATTGTATGGTATCGCAAAACAATACATCATGATGTAACTCTCACGGAATCCAATGGACCTTTCCACTTTTAGCTATGCCCCGCCCATCTCTATCTAAGTTCCAGCTACACCACATCCGTGTTGAGATCGATCGATTTCTGAACTCCCTGACTATCAATTTCCAAAAAACTATACATGTAAGCTGTCGAACATTTTGAAACTAATTTGACTGGGTGTTGTTGCTCAGTCAAATTAGTTTTAAAATAAATTGACAGAATGTTTATTAAATAGTAAAGACATACAATTCATACAATGTGTCGGACTAATAAGTGCTAAATACGGACTATATCAAATCATTTATGACATAATGATTATGACATCATCATACATGTCACTTAGTTAATTATGACTTAAGATGATGGATGGATAAACTAGAAAGGTGAATTACGCTTACACTGTAGGACGCATAGAGGACAATGTGCCCACGCTTACATTTCAGATAAGAGAATTTGGACACACCCTGCTAATGCCTTACCTGTATGACATCATTGGCATTGTACATTGCTAGTGTTCCATCAGCGAGTCCTGCAATCAACATCTCAGCTCCACTGCTCCTAAACAAAATCACAATACAAGACCATTAGCTAGACAATGCTAGAGTCTCATAGACACAATAACCATTTCACCACTAAAGACACTTTCTTTACTATGTACGAAATATTTTGATATAAGTTTGCCTGGATGTTGTTGCTGCCTTCCAAACTAATTTATTTCAGAATATCCAACCTTCCTGCAGATTGGCTGCAATGAGTAAGGGATTTCGGTGTTGAAAGGGTTAACCCATGAATGACCAGATTTGCCAAGGGAAGTAATTCTTTGTCATAGAAAACAAGAGCCATCAGAAGACGGCATATCCTTCCGGATCCAAACATTTCAGATAAACATCAATCAAAAGTTGACATAATGTTAATTGTAAAGGACAATATTTTAGAAAAACCAACCAATTAGAAATGAAATCCTGACACAGCATCATGCCTTAATATACACACTGAGAAAGATTTGCAAGTGCAGGTTCAATTCTGTTCAAACACTATGCCTGGACAAGAAGATTTAAATGTTTTTCAAGGAAGATAACTCAGGCAAATAAGGATGAATTTCTTCAAAATGGAATCATAGCACTGCTTCTTCACGTAATATATCCAGTGACAAAGGAATTGAGAGCATAGGTTCAAAATTCTTTTGAGATCTGGCAGGAACAAGACAATTTTGATGAATTTTTCAGTATTTCAGGGGAGATAATTCTGGAGAATATCAACAGATTTCATCGAAACATTCAGAGCACTGTGTATTGAAGCAATAGGAACAGTGAAAAAAGATTGTCAGCATACCTTCAAAACTCTTGAAGATCTGGCATGAAAAAGACAATTTTGAAGAATTTTACCTGTCTCAGCGGAGATAAGCCAGGCAAATATGGATGGATTTTGTCGAAAAATGTGCATGCACATCCTCTGGTGGTACTGGTAACATTTACTAACTTTCACAGAAATCAGAACTAAACTGTAGTAGTTGCATTGACAAGAAATTATTACACACAAATAGACAAAGAGACAAATGGACTGACAGAGATGCTGATCGCTATATCACCGCACCAGTAGTAACAAAATAATCAGATGATAAAGAAATTTTGCATGAATCCATGCAGGTTTTCTGTTATGCATGAATTTCATGATATTTACAGGAGGATAACTTGGTCATGAATAAGTTCACGAGTTCGAAAAAAGTGCATGCACATGATACTGATAACGTGCACACCATTTCAAGTTAATCCATTGGGAACTCTAGGAGTTGCGTTAACAAGAAATGATAATCAGAGATGGATAGAAAGACATTCTGGAGGGACGGATGGATGTACAGCCATACGGATAGCACATGCACATCTGCACATGGTAATGAAACCACTTACCATGTTTCAAAAGAATCGTAGCTGAACTGTAGGAGTTGCATTGACAAGAAATGATTGGCAATGCAATCATTCCGGCTTCAAGATCTTTAAAGTGGGATAACTCTGAATGAAACATTTCCCAGCCTACTGATAATGTGCATGACATTTCACCGTAATCCATTGGGAACTCTAGGAGTTGTGTTGACAAGAAACGATTATCAGAGATGGATGAAGAGACAGATGGACAGACATTCTGGACAGACGGATAGGCATACAGGCATGTGGATAGCACACATATATCTCCAAGTCGTAATAATAACACTTACCAAGTTTCAAAAGAATCGCAACTAAACTGTAGGAGTTGTATTGACAAGAAGGGGACAGATGGATGGATGGATAGACAGACAGATGGATGGACAGACACGCTGATCACTAAATTTTCCCGACTGGGGGGGGGAGGGGGGGATAATAAATCCACAAGAGTTTTAGTGAAACTGAACATACTCATAATTGTTTAACGGAGTTAATTGTGGTAAATATGGATGAATGTCACCGCGGGCCTCAAAATAAGTCCCCCACCCCACACCACCACCACCACACATCCCCACCCACTCTAACTCCTGTAGGCAGCAATGTCTTCCCATCCAAATATGTTCAAAATATCCAATCCAACAGTACATTTTATTTTGTTTAGGAAACATGATAATTTATTTCTGAACTGTACTATACATGTAATATTTCAGCTTTGCAATTTAAGAGTACATTTCACCCTTTAATGTTCAAGATAGTTGTCTTGTGAAATGCCCATATGTAGCCAGAGAAATCTATTTTTGAAAATTCACCACTGTAATGGCTGTCTCAATTATTGAGCCAGCCATAGCAGTGGTAAATGTTCAAAAATGCAGTTCTCCAGGGCTTGTGAATGAACATTGACTATGATAGGCAAAATCTTTCTTGATCAATCTTGATCATTAGAGGGTTAAAGAGTGTAGCGTTTGAACATTTTTGTACTGAATCTTGCTACGCGTACACACTGGTAACAAACAGTCAAAACAGATAGACAAACAGGCTTAACAGATTTTTACTGATCTGCCCAGCAGAAACTGGAAGGTCAAAATATTTTTCTCCTGAAATTTCATTCAAACGATTGAGGAGATCGATTTTTTGATCTCATAGTATTTCGAGGCCTGCACTGAGAGAGGATTACAACTGAAGTCTTTAACCGTACCAGTTTGATGTCAATATTCTATCCGTTACTGTGTCAATAGCAAGGTAACTGGTACACAATTTTGGTGGATGATACCACTGTGTTGAGAAAATGAACACCAGTTCATCTAATTTAATATGAAAATTTTGATATCTGAGTGATGAAAGATCTTAAACAAGATAATCAACGTACTGAATTCTTCATGAATGTGTCAAGATTTTTTTACCGTCATCTAGCGATACAAATCGATTCCAACACACGTAAAAGGTGGGCATAGATTGGTTAGAAATTGGTGGGGCATACCTAGAAATGGGCGGGTCATACCTAGAAATGGATCCCTCTATTCTGCCTTCAGAGGAGATTGAAATGTGATTATGAAATATCCCTTGACACCATACTGTTTTCTAGAGTGTGGGAAGATCATCTGAGATATCAAATCATTCAGAACAAGTACAAAGAAATCTTTGCATGTAGGCACACACACGCACGCACGCACGCACACACACACACACACACACATGCAAACATACAGACTCAGATAACTGCAAAAACTAACTAACGTATCCCACACTGTATGTCTCATGATATTTTCAAATTAGGTTTAGACTGGTCATTAAGAATTTCTTATGCTTGATCAGTTGGATAGAAATCTGAATGTCAGTGCAGTGTTTTGCGCCTGCTTTTATACTTTCGAGCCTGTTACAGTTGCTCCTTGGTGTAACCGGGACGAGTGAAAATCTGGTTACGTGTAACCGTAAATTCATGCTTGTAACCAGAAATGTTGATTTTGTAACCGGATTTAACATCATGTAACCAGAAATTACCAATTGTCAGTTTGTCGGTAACCAGAATTTTGTTGACTTCTGGGTTTGTGTAACCGTTAAAGTCATCAGTGGTGTAACCGGAATAATTTGATTGTTGTTTTCTAGGATTAGTGTAACCGTAAAAAACTTGTGATATGCATTGTACCCAGTGTCCAAGAGTGTTTGTTTGGCTGAGTTCACATTTGAGTGGTTCTGTAATATCCCTATGTGGCAGGAACTTATGGCGTATAATTAGCATTTGGTGGACATAGGTTTCCATTTTGTTGGATAACCTTAAGTGGAATGATTCAGATTTATGGCATTTCGTACTTTGTGTAGTTTTACTCATCAGAGAAATAGAAATCGGATTAGTTTATCCTGTTTGAAGAGTCAAGAGTAAATGTTGGGTGTATTTTGTCTTACCTCTCTACGGGTCAGTGTCCCAGTCTGTGACTACGCGTGGGTCAAGTCCTGGTGTCAGCTAAGTGATAGTTTCTGTCAAACCGGTTTCGACGTACAGAAATGAATACAGTTCATCATCTGTTGTGTCACTGGTGCAAGGTATGCTGCCCTAGGGTATGTGGATGACAAACTGTGTATGAATTGTGTCAGCCCCTTCCGCAGATATTTGTGGAAGTGGTCCACTGTCTTCCGTCTGTGTGGGTGATGATGGCTCAGATGTTATCAGCACTTTGTTCGTCAGTGTGTGATTCTATGGGTGCTGTAGCTGGGTTGGGTGTGTTTGCCTCGTTAAGGTTTTCAGTTGTGGATGTATTATCCGTTGGTGTCGCCTGTCTATGTTCAGACACAGATTCTGTGACAGTCACGTTGGCTGCAGTTGATGTCTGTCTCAGTGTGGGGGGGGGGGGAACAGGTATTCTGAAGCTAGAGTAATCTCTGAAGTTGATTACTCTAGTATTGCCTGCCTGTTGAACGAGTTCGTTTATTTGTTGTCTTGAGAAAAGGTGTATCTTCTCACAGAATTCAAATTAGGCTTACTTTAAATTGTTACTGTTAAAATGTGTTATATCCTGGCTCTCATAATGAAATAAGAGCTATACAGATGTGGAATGAAAACCGTTAACCCTTTCACCTATGAATTCTCCACATCTCATTTTCAAAAGTAACCATACATGAAGTGTTGAATGTTTTGAAATTAATTTGACTGGAAGCTGTTGCTGCCTTAGGCAGCAATGGCTTCCGACCAAATTACTTTCAAAATATTCACCAGAATAAATTTTATATTATAAAATAATATACTTTTTCAGTATTTGTCAGTGAAAGATAAATCCCTTCATCAGACCGTTCTATCTTACCCTTTAAGTGTGTGCATACATAGAACAGCATCAGATAGCTTGGGTAGGCAGTGCTTGCAAAAATAATCTACTGCGTCATACACCCAGATATGTCCAGACTGACAGCCAACTAGGACATGCTCTGCTCCCAGGCTGTACAGGCACAGAACACGCTTATCCGAAAAGTACATGCCCTGGAGAAAATAAACCATCTATAGGTATATTTATATAAAAGTGCATCATCTAAACAAGAGCTTTAGTGAAACTCAACATACGCCCACAGATATACTTGTTTGAGGAATGCTAAATGTGAACAGTTTGTCTTTTATAAATGGCACTTCGTCTATCCCTAAAACATCTGCTGACCAAAGATTGTGAGTGTAGGCTCAAAACTCTTCGAGATCTGAACCAGACAAGAAAATTTTGATGAATTGTCACTTTTCAAGGGAGATAACTCTGGCGAATATGGGCGGATTTTCTCGAAACAAAATCATCACACTTCGTCTATCCATAAGACATCTGCTGGACAAAAGATTGTGAGTGTAGGTTCAAAACTTTTCGAGATCTGCTCCGGACAAGAAAACCTTTACAAATTTTAGCTTTTCAGGGTAGATAACTCGGGAAAATATGGCCGGATTTTGCCGAAATGAAATCATTGCACTTCGTCTATCCCGAACACATCTACTGAAAAAAAGTGTGAGTGTAGGTTCAAAACTCTTTGAGATCTGCTCCGGAAAAGAAAATTTTGACGAATTTTAGCTTTTCAGGAGAGATAACTCGGGCAGATATGGCTGGATTTTGGCGAAACGAAATCATTGCACTTCGTCTATCTCTAACACATCTGCTGAAAATAAATTGTTAGTATAGGTTCAAAACTCTTCAAGATCTGCTCCGGACAAGAAATCAGATGGATGGATGCATGGATGAATGGACGCACAGATGGACGGACGGCGAGCGCCATTACATAATACGAGCTCGCTTACGCGAGCGTATAAAAATGCTCCATTCATTACATAATATGCAAGTAAACTGCTCAAATGTCATATTGACAGCTGGTCAACAAACTGAAAAAATCTGGCACGTTAAACCCAGCTTTCATGTGCACATTTTACTCAATGCGTATTGCTCTAGTGCACACTAATGCATTTTTGAAAGCAAAACAAAAAATCTCTTAAAATAGTTAGACTGCATGAAATGGCTTGACAGAGTATCAGCATTTACAAGACTTTCTGGGAGGGGGACAGAAACAGATCCATATCAGGTGGGAGGACACCCATCTCAGATCCTCTCAAAAATGGTGACAGAATTTCACGAATCCCTGCATTCAAAGCTTTCTGTACACTTGTGATCATTATCAGCAAGTTAACAAATCACCCATCCTGATGTATTATTTATAAACAATGGATGATTATCATCATCCTCATCATTACCATTCCCATCTCTGCTGCCATCATCGTCATTATCATCATCATCATCGTCATCCTCATCATCATCATTATTGCATATACTGGCAAATATTGCATGACAATTTTTAACTGACCTGTACAGTTCCATGTCCAAGAATATTGACCCACGACAACTGGACACAGTCTGAACAACCACTAGCCACCCACACTTCCACATTAGCACCACCTTCTGAGAACTGTTAAAACAATAATTATATAGTTGGCCCTCAAATTTGTTCAAAGAAATTTCAATATTACCTTAGTTAGAAAATGGGCACTTGCAGACCAAGATTATTTTTGAAAATTTATCAATGGAATGACTGGCTCTGTTATGAAACCAGTCATTCCATTGTAAAATTTTCAAAGATAGTCTCCTCTTGGTCTACAAATAGACATTTCATAAGCGGATTTAAACGAAATCACAGATTTCTTTTTTCACGAGAGAGTTGATACTTACCACCTTGATGCTCTATGATATTTCCTAAATAACGACCTAGCTTCAATAATACTCAGAATAAAAAAGAAACTGCCCGCACTGGACAGGTTACACAACTGACAGGCCAGCGGATGTGCGGCCCAAACTCGCCTATATGCGGGGCTGTCTCATTCTATTCCAAAATATTGGCTGACCTAATTGCAACATAAAACGCCGATAGACCGAGCTTCTGTGGGGCGGAGAGGCCAGGATCATATCAGGGTGGTAAGTATCAACTCTCTCGTGAAAAAAGAAATCCGTGATTTCGTTTATTTCACATCAAGAGTATACTTACCACCCTGATACTCTATGATATAGCCAGAATTCGTAAGAGAATTCATCGGGAGGGGGGGGGGGGCGAAGGTCAGAAGATCGGCTCATCCCTGGAAGAGCAAGCTCTTTTGCTTTTGGAGCACAAAAAACATCTGAAATTGCGTATGTAAACACAATCAGGAAATGATTTGTAGATCGGATAACACGACCGATGTTGAGAGTAATGACAGTTTAACATCCGCTCCGGCACCCCCCCCCCCCTTTAGTAAAAAGAGGGAGTGATGACCTCAATGTCCTATACGCTCTCTATGTACTTGTGCTAAAGTACTATAAGATATCGGACAAAAGCTTCATTTTGTATACTCTCAGATGGAACCACAAAAAACACAAAAACCACCACCATTTTAGTAAGTAATAAAGAAAATGTGACAAAGAATAACCATCACCAAATATAGGACTAACCGATTTTGATGCGATTCCCTTTAATCACCACTGGCGATGATAGGTACAGTACGGAAAAGCGGGGATTCCCCAACTAAATTGCACTGTGTGCGAGGCAACAGCCTTATATACAATGTACAATACATGTATTTACAAATATATACAGATTTAACGGTTATGTAAAATCGATAAGGCAAGTGGATTTGACGTGACATGGAGGTAATGATCTGTAAAACTAGACTCACAGTGCCATTGTGCTACTGACATAATGTCATCCACCGGCACTCCGTTAAACAGAGCCGGGGATGTCACTATGCCACAGACACTGTGAGCCTTGGCCATGCCAACTTGTTGCATTCCACAATCCACCTAGAAATGGTATCTTTAGAAGCTCTCCCATGGGGTTCAATGTAAGATAGCCATGAAGGACTAGGGTCAGTCCGCCATTCCTGTGTACGTTGTTTATAACGTGTTAATGCACGGACTGGACACCAAGCTTTTGAATTAAGATCAAACCTAGTCAAAGCGGGTAAAACTAGAGGCTGACCAGGGTATTTTAAAGGCTGGTTCTTTGCCATAAAGTTAACTCTAGGTAGAAGCCTAAGGCCTTCCCCTGTAACCACAAAACGGTCTGGCTCTGCTGACAAAGCATGTATTTCACGTCTTCGTCTGGCTGAAGCTGCAGCAATCAGAAAAACTGTTTTAAGCGTTAACATTTTCATGGAAATGGAGCTTAGTGGTTTAAAGGGTTTATCCGCTAATACTTGAAGTACTAACGATAAACTCCAAGACGGAATCACTAGAGGATTCCTTGGTCTTAGATTACCCATGCCTTTGATTAAAGTATTTAAATTACATACTTCATCACCTCCCCTATTAGCCAAACAAGGGATAACTGACATCAAGGCTGACATATAGACAGCAATAGAGTTAGGCTTGAGGCTATAGGCATCATACAGGTGACAGAGGAAATTGGCTACTACCCGAATAGATGCATCCATTGGATTAATACATCTTTTTGAGCACCATTCAGCAAAACTGTTGATTTTATAATTATATGCTCTGGAGGTTGATCCCGTTCTGGCTCTGAGACAAATTTTTAGACTTCACAGTTGAACTTTATAAACACAATGAACCTATGCAAACCATCAAGAGAGATAAATAACTCAACACTCAGTCATAAAATTTCTAAAAAAGTTTTAGAAATAAAATGACTGAAAAATTTTCTCTCTCCTAAATAAACATCATAAGAGACTCCTGAGGACGAGTGAAGTCTGATGAACAACAACAGGAATGAATACCTGATCCTGAATCCAAACCATGTGGTGGGCGGAGAATGCGGAAAAATTACTTCTTATGGTAATAATTCCCTCTGCAAACTCATAATAAATTAGATGGACCCAGAAACCAAGTATAAATATTGTTCAAAATAAAGGATATACTTCAAATACCAGCTCATGTGTCTGAAAAACAAAGCACAACATGTGAAAGCTAATATATAGGCCTCCCCAAAATAAGAAAATTTACCAAATTTCTTTTTCACGAGTGAGATGACATACTTACTACCTCCCTAACACTCTTGATATACTAGTATATCGGCTCTAAGTTCAATAATATTCAGAATTATAAAAAGTTAGGTGCTCCTAATGGGCAGGTGGATGTACACAGTCATGCACATGTCAGACCCCACCTACTGCGCATGCGCATACTGATACTTCTGTTACTAAATATTGGCTGACATAGAAGCAACTATTCAAATAACCAAAGGCCTCTGTGGGGTGTCATCTCACTTGTGAAAAAGAAATTTGGTAAATTTTCTAATTTCACATCATGAGAACATACTTAACTGCCTAACACTCTTGATAAAAGCCAGAATTCGAAAGTCAATTTGGCGGGAGGGAGGCAAGGTCCTGAAAACCAGCACACCCTCGAAGAGACCAGCTCTTTGAATTTTCAAGAGATTTAAAAACATCTGAAATTGTATCCGAAAACACAACCAGGAATAGAATTTTGCATCGGATAATCGACCAATGAAGAGATTGATCAAAAAGCAAATGCGCTCCACACACCCATCTTTATGAGGAAGGTTAGGAAAATACGCTGCTCTAAATGACTAGCACGTTCTCTAATACTTGATGAAAAGTATTACTAGACATTGGAAAAAGGAAACTCTCTGAAAGAACCACAATTAAGAGACATTAACCATCACCATATTAAAAAAAAAAAATATGGCACCATCACCAAGACAAAGAACCAAAATGGTCACATATACTGACCTCTGATGTCTTGGGCGCGGCACTCATCTCTTCCCCCACCGGATGAAGAGAATTGTACCAGCTAATAGTAGGGATACCCTACCAACAAATGGGATATTTGTAAATAGCAGAGGAGGAAAACTAATTACAAATATATACCTCTACATTATTTATTTTCTGAGGACCGAGACGGAGAGCAGGTTAGAAGTGTCACGAAGGTAATGGTCGGTAAAACTTGATTCACAGTGCCACTGGGCTACTGACATAATGTCTTCAATAGAAACACCATTAAATAATGCCGTGGAAGTTACCACACCACGGACACTATGAGCCTGGGCTCTTTCTACTTGAATTCCAGTGGCTGTCTTATGAATTGAATACATTCTACTATCCATCTGGAAATAGTGTTTCTTGACGCCCTACAATCGGGTTCAATATATGACAACCATAGAGAACATGGGTCCGTCCGCCAAACCCGAGTTCTTCTCTTGTACTTATTTAAAGCACGGACAGGACACCTTACTTTAGCACCAGGATCATATCTGATTATGGCAGGTAAAATAATAGGTTGACCCAGATATTTTAAAGATTGATTCTTAGCCAAGAAATTCAATCTTGGTAGACGCTTAAGGCCATCACCTATAACTATATAACGGTCAGGTTCAGCAGACAAGGCATGAATTTCACTCCTGCCTCTGGCTGATGCTGCCGTGACTAAAAATACAGTTTTAACTGTCATTAATTTTACAGATATAGTACGAAGTGGTTCAAAAGCTTTATCACTCAAAACCTGAAGAACCAGAGAGACTCCATGACGGTGTCAGTGGAGGATTTCTCGGTCTGAGATTGCCCATACCTTTAATAAGAGTATTTAAAACACTTGTTTCATCACTTCCCCTCTTTGCCAAGCAAGGGATAACAGTCATTAATGCTGATTTGTATCCAGCAATAGAATTAGGCTTAAGACTATAGGCATCATACAGGTGACAGAGAAAGTCAGCTACTACCTGAATAGATGCTTCCATTGGATTGATACATCTCTTTGAGCACCATTCTGCAAATCTGTTGATTTTATAATTATATGCTCTGGTGGTTGACCCCCTTCTGGCTCTGGCCATGAAATTGGCTGCTTGCTCAGAAAAGCCCTCCTTAATCGCGGATTGTTTGACAACATCCATGCAGTCAATTGAAACATTGACGGATTGTTGTGAAGGGTCTTGCCCTGGAAGATAATATTGTCCATCAGCAGCAGAGGAACCGGATTGCAAACCAGAAGGTCCAGCAGATCCGTAAACCATGATCGGCTTGGCCAATACGTGGCGATCAGAAGCACTTGGCATTCCTCTTGTCTGATCTTCTGAAGAATCCTTGGAATCAGGATTGTTGGAGGGTATGCGTATGCATACATTTCCTTCCAACTGATAGCTAGCGCATCTATTGCGATAGCGCTTGGATCTGGAATCGGAGAAACGTACGTCGTCATCTTCGCATTCTTCTTCATTGCGAACAAATCTATGTTGGGCTTTCCCCAATGATTGAACAGGTGATCCGCCACACATTGATTTAGTTGCCATTCCGTAGGCAGAATACTCATCCTTCGGCTCAATGAGTCTGCTAACAGATTCAGCCTTCCCGGAATATGAACTGCTTTCAAGGTGATCATATGATCCATGCACCAGCAAAGCAGCTTCCATGTCATCATACAGAGACTTGGCGACTTCGTTCCGCCCTGGCGGTTTATGTAACTCACTACTGTAGAGTTGTCTGAACGTATCATCACAAATTTTCCCTTCACTTCTTTTAAGAAGTGTTCCAGGCCTAGAATTACAGCCCACAATTCTAGCATGTTAATATGTTCCTTTGACTGTTCCAGATTACAAAGTCCTGATATAGTGGCTTCTTCCAGGCAAGCTCCCCAACCCTCCATCGATGCATCCGTAAACATCGTTACTTGAGGGTGGGGAGGGGTCAGCATGACCCCGCTGACCCCCGCCAGGAGATTTCCTCTCTCCATCCACCAATGAAGGTGATGAATGAGAGGGTCCAACACTTGAATGCGCGAGTCCAGTGATCCTGAACTCTGCGTCCACTGAGTCATGAGAAACAATTGAATCGGCCGCCTGCGTAAGGCCGCGTGAGGAATGACTGGTTCCATTGAAACCATCAGACCTAACATTCTCAGATAGACCCGTGCTAGAATATAACGACTGCTGCAAACCAACTGAATGCACGAGAGGAGACCTTCCACTCTCTCCTGGGATGGATAAAACATATCCTATCTCCAGATTGAAGAA
This sequence comes from Chaetoderma sp. LZ-2023a, assembly GCA_034401795.1. Classification (NCBI taxonomy): domain Eukaryota; kingdom Metazoa; phylum Mollusca; class Caudofoveata; order Chaetodermatida; family Chaetodermatidae; genus Chaetoderma; species Chaetoderma sp. LZ-2023a. Next base: position 82,715,530 of record CM067371.1, on the reverse strand, counting down.
CATACCCAGGTAAACAAACTTCTGGGATGGAGTCAGCTCTGATTTCTGAAAGTTGATTATCCAGCCTAAATCTGTGAGAGTTTTCAAAACTATCTCCAGATTTGCTGTCAAACTTTCTGGGTTGTGTGCTTTCAGCAACCAGTCGTCTATGTAAGTGTGAACAGCTATATTTCTCCTGCGGAGGTATGCCGTGATAGCAAGTACCACTTGAGTGAAGACCCTTGGAGCCGTCGAGATGCCGAATGGAAGAACCTTGAATTCCCATTGGCGTCCCTGAAAAGCAAATCTCAGGAACCGACGAAAACTCCTTGCAATTGGAATGTGGAAATAAGCATCCTTGAGATCTATAGATGCTGTCCACATCCCCTTCTCTAACCCCAACAACACCGATCTTACTGTTTCCATTTTGAAACTCGGTGTGTCTAAAAACTTGTTTAGAGGTTGAGAATTGGATCTCTTGGAATTTGAGTCCAGACCGGTACCAGAGACAGATGCAACGGCGGACCTCTTATCCATTCTGGACTGTATCTGTGCGAAAGCCATTGCAAGACTAAGCGGTCCTGAATTAACCGCTCCCACTTCTGAATGTGGCAAGTCAAACGACCTCCCACTGGTGCACCTAGGGTTGACGGGGTGCCCATAAATTTTAGAAGTGGGAGTGTTGGGGCTGCTGTCTGGCTGGCTGCACTTGAGGTGCTGGCTGATGTACAACAGCACGCTGCTGTTGGCGCAGCCGACGCGGTCTCTGAAACTGGCCAGCCTGCTGGCCTCTGACAATGCCAGCACCGCCACGAGCGTACTGCTGTCGAGCAGCCGAGGGCTGAACACACACGTGTTCTCTGCGCAGCACTTCAACTGTGCGCGCAGTACCCTTTGGTTATTCACCAAAGTCACTGTCTCCTGGAGGTGCCGACAACCTTCACCTCCAAAGAGCCCAGGGCCCGCCATCGGCGCTTGCAACAAGCGCGACTTGAGCTCCTGAGACGGGCACAAATTGTCCAATGCAAAAGTGCACCTCGTTCTCAGTGACTTTGTGACCGACCTAGTCAGACAGTCCAACGCCAGGTTGATGGCATCCTGGATGGCTCATTGGACTGTCACGGGACTAGGCTCTTGCTGCACCGACGCTGCTACCACCCCCGATAGCAGCTGAGAGACATGCGACAGCGCACTAATCGCCGCTCGCGAGCTCTCCTCGGTTTCGCGCAAGGCGGCATTAGCCGAGCACATAGCGCCCGTGCACAACGCTCCCGTGTCAGCATGGGAAACTGGCCGGGTATCTTACCCCAGAGCGGCGCGGTCGTCCACCCTCGGTCTGGGTGCTAGGCCATATCGAGCATACCGACTAGCAGTAACTCGACATCGCCTAGCTACCTCGCGGGGGGCCTTCGCGAGGCGACCTTTCGGTCTGATCGACTCCTCTGCCGCCGAGAACATATCTGAGATATGCTCAGCATATGGCAGAGACAGAGTCATGCTGGCCAACGGCTTCGCCTGTAACCATGCCCGAGGGTTACCGGCGGCCGTCTCGTCCACGGAGAGCTCTGGTCTAACAGCGAGGAGCCATGCACACGCTTCTGACCAGTCTTCATCCGTGGCTACCTGCGAATTGCCGACGAGCAGTGGGCCCTCGTCATCTTCAATGGCATTCGCAGGTATGGCCGAGGAGGAGGCTATAGACGAACCTGGCTGCCCAGGGAATGTATACGGGCCCGCGCGGGCTGGCATAGCATTCCCCATAGGCTGACCAGGCACCAAGGCCGCGCTTGTGTGAGGGGGTTCATGCACACCAGCGCGGCCCGGAATGTCTGTATGAGATTCCACGTCTAAGCGTGGAATCTTATACGGCCGGCCGTCTGCTCCAAACCGGGCCACAGGCTGAACCATGAAACCTGCTCCGAGGGAACAGTGCCATAGAGAGGAGTGTAGATGCTCACATCCATGTCTTCATGGTCAACTTGTGGACCGAGCAGGTAGTCTTCATCATCTTCCTGGTCAGGAAAGTTAGACTCTGGATTAGTAAAGAAAACTAATCCAGACTGACCAGGAGACTGCTCGAAAGCAGATGATGAGTGTACTCTGCGAGTGATCGTGGTCAGGCCCGCTGGTCGGGTCCCGCCTGATGCTTCTCGCGCCGCTGGAACACCAGGCGATGCGAACATCAAGCCTGGGTCCAAGACGGCCGCCCCTGGATCACTAAACACTTTGTCCGAGCTAGTAGGGCATGATCCAGGGACGGGGGCTACCTGCACTGAGGTCGATGCGCAGGAAGTTGAAACACTTGTGCCAGGCAACAAGCCGCGAAGCATCTCAGGCATCAGGTCTTTCAAAGTCCTGCGCATCTCACTCACTAACTCAACCTTGAAGGCCTCGAGCTCACCCTTCTCAGAGGCCTTCTTCTTACCCTCCTTCTTAGTCTTCTTCCCCTCCTCAGCCATCAGCTTAGCCTGGGAACAGAAGAATTCAGAGGTTAGATCACCACCCCCCACCCCCACCCACCCTTTCCAAATGACACATTTGTTAGTTAGCCTACAAGCTGAACACAGATGGCAAGGGTGGGGGAAGAATCTAACCTTCATAGGCTTCAGACAGGATGGACATTTCTGAAAAGGGAAGGGATATGAAGACAATGAGTATGATAGTTTGCAACGCCTTGTTAATTGACTATTAGAAGAAAACAAGAACAAACTCGAGAGAAGACATCCACTTTTATGACAGACAACCCTGACGGGACAGCTGACTTCTCTAGTTAATAAAAACCAAACACAACCAGAACCCCAAATTAAGAGAGAGAGAGAGAGAAAGATTATGACTATCTAGATATCTCTCCACCATCATAATAAAGGGTGATGAACACATCACACACTTCTCTAAATTAAGATTATGACATCAAGGAAAGAGAAAAAACTCTGGTTGATTATGACATCAAAAATCTCAATGCAAAAGCTCCTTCAAGGAGAGGGGATGTCAGAAAAGAATGCAAGAAATATCTAGATATTAAAGACATTCATACCTCCCGAATAATATAATATCAAATTATATATATTCGAGAACCCATGCATGCACACACAAGAGAGAATATAGTGCAATAACAAAAGCCAGCAGAAAATTGTGATTATTTTCAAATAATTATGTGCCATAATTAATAAACTCCCTTAGCCTGGGCACAGGCAACCATCCTCTTGTGCAGGGGAACACGTCAATCCATCCGCCGAGACTCCTCTTCCAGAAGAACTGATGAGGGGGATGGGACAAAAGAAAGGAGATATTTCCTTTATTAATTTAATATATCTCCAACCTTTAGACATATCACGATGATAAGTCAAAAAAGAGACGTGAACAGCCTTCGAGAGAAGAACAGGAATCCTTATTCAAGCATAAGTCGAACCTGTAAGCACAAAGCACAAGAGATTAATAGCCCTAGGCACTGGGAAAAAATTTAACAAGGATTCCCAGCGCCTGAAAACACGGTACGGCCAAAACGGCCGCGACGAAAACCGGTAACAAATAAAAGTTACAAGTCTTAGACAAATATATGGAACAATATCACCTTAGCGAATGACGAGGACTCCACCAATAGTTTAGCATCAGCCATGATGGATAGGGGTGATTTTGTTCTAGAGAATTTTCATATAAAGAGCCTGTGAAGATTTTCACATGTTGCTTCTCAGCCAATATATTAGAAAACGAAAGTACCGGTATGCGCATGCGCAGTGGGTGGTGTTTGTCATGTGCATGACTGTGTACTTCCACCTGCCCATTAGGGGCACATAACTTTTTATAATTCTGAATATTATTGAATTTAGAGCCGATATACTAGTATATCAAGAGTGTTAGGGAGGTAAGTATGTTCTCATGATGTGAAATAAACGAAATCAAGGATTTCTTTTTTCACGAGAGAGTTGATACTTACCTCCCTAATACTTTTGATATTGCTAAATATTGGCTTTCACTCAATAAACACTCAGATTAAAACAGTTAGGTGCCCCTACTGGGCAGGGAGTCAGAGCGTAGTCTGGCGGATGCCAGCCCCACCACCGCGCATGCGCAGACTAGCACTTCCTCTGACTAATTTATTGGCTGATACACATGCAACTATAAAGAGCCTGAAGACCGAGCCTCTGTGGGGTGGAGAGGCCGGGTCCGTATCTAGGGAGGTAAGTATCAACTCTCTCGTGAAAAAAGAAATCCTAGATTTCGTTTATTTCACATCAAGAGTATACTTACCTCCCTAATACTTTTGATATTGCCAGAATTCGACAGTGAATTCGGCGGGAGGGAGGCGAGGTCAAAAGACCAGCTCATCCCTATACGCTTTTCTGCGTTTAAGGCACTTAAACTTCTGGAACTGTATGAAAAAACAGTCAGGATTTGACTAACCATCGGATAACACCCCTGATGTATGAGAGATGACCGAATGTCATATGCGCTCCCCCCCCCTCCTTCCTGGGAGGAAGAGTCGAATGACCTCAATGTCCTATACGCTCTCTACGTACAAGTGCCATGTACTACAGGACAGAGACGAAAAAACTCCATTTTCGTATACTCTCAACAATGAACCACATAAATACACAAAACCATCATCATATTAATAACGGGTAACGTGACAAGACAATCAACAATGGACAACACATACACAAGACTGACCTTGTTGAAATGGCTGCTGACATCCTCTTCCCATTGGTGAAGAACGATGCAGTCCCAAATTAGTGGTTGTTTCCATAAATTAATTGTGAAATATATAAGCAATGAGGAAACCCCATCAAAAATATATGCCTAGTTATTTTTTCAAAATCGACAAGGCGAGAGGATTAGAGGTGTCACGGAGATAATGGTCTGTAAAACTTGACTCACAGTGCCACTGAGCCACCGACATAATATCATCCACCGGGACCCCATTAAATAGGGCAGTGGATGTCACTACGCCGCGGACACTGTGAGCCTTGGCCACGTCAACCTGCTTCCCGGTGGCGGATTTATGGCAAAACTGAATGCATTCTACAATCCACCTGGAAATGGTGTCCTTAGAAGCCCTGCCATGGGGTTCAATATAAGACAACCATAACGCCGACTGGTCGGTGCGCCACTCCGCCGTACGTTGTTTGTACCGGCAAAGCGCCCGGACGGGACACCATGCTTTAGAATTAGGATCATATCTAGTTAAAGCAGGCAAAACAATAGGTTGACCTGGATATTTCAACGACTGATTTTTAGCCAAGAAATTAATCCTAGGTAGCAGCTTAAGGCCTTCCCCTGAAACCACAAAACGGTCATCCTCGGCTAATAAGGCATGAATTTCACTCCTACGCCTAGCCGAGGCTGCAGCAATTAAAAACACAGTCTTCAGTGTTAATAGTTTCATAGAAATGGAACTAAGTGGTTCAAACGGCTTATCACCTAGTACTTGAAGCACTAGCGATAAACTCCAAGACGGAATCACAGGTGGATTCCTTGGTCTTAGATTGCCCATGCCTTTAATTAATACATTTAATGTATTTACTTCATCACTTCCCCTCTTAGCCAAGCAAGGAATAACAGACATTAAAGCTGACTTATAACCAGCAATAGAGTTAGGCTTGAGGCTATAGGCATCATAGAGGTGACAGAGGAAATCAGCTACTACCTGAATAGATGAAACCATTGGATCAATACATCTTTTTGAGCACCATTCTGCAAATCTGTTGATTTTATAATTATATGCTCTGGAGGTTGACCCCCTCCTGGCTTTGGCCATAAACATGGCTGCTTGCTAAGAAAAGCCCTCCTTAATTCTAGATTCCTTGACAACATCCACGCAGTCAATCTGAACATTGACGGATTGTTGTGAAGGGCCTTGCCCTGGAAGATAATATCGTCCATCAGAGGCAGAGGAACCGGATTGCAGACCAGAAGGTCCAGCAGTTCCGTATACCATGATCGGCTTGGCCAATCCGGGGCGATCAGAAGCACTTGGCATTCCTCTTGTCTGATTTTTTGAATCAGGATTGCTGGAGGGAATGCGTATGCATACATTCTCCCCCAGCTGATAGCTAACGCATCTGTTGCGAAAGCGCTTGGATCCGGAATCGGAGACACGTACGTCGTCATCTTCGCATTCTTCTTCGTTGCGAACAAATCGATGTTGGGTTTCCCCCAATGGTCGAACAGACGATCCGCCACACATTGATTTAGTTGCCATTCCGTGGGTAAAACACTCATCCTTCGGCTCAATGAGTCTGCTAGCAGATTTAACCTTCCCGGAATATGAACTGCTTTCAAGGTAATCTGGTGATCCAGGCACCAACAAAGCAGTCTCCATGTCATCATACAGAGACTGGGCGACTTCGTTCCGCCCTGGCGGTTTATGTAAGTCACAACTGTTGAGTTGTCTGAACGAATAAGAACAATCTTGCCCTGAACTTTCTGTAAGAAATGTTCCAGGCCCAGGACTACTGCTCTTAGCTCCAGTAGATTTATATGTTCCTTTGACTGTTCCAGATTCCAAAGCCCTGATATCGTGAACTCTTCCAGGCAAGCTCCCCAGCCCTCCATCGATGCATCTGTATACACAGTCACCTGAGGGTGGGGAGGGGTTAGCATAACCCCCACCAAGAGATTCTCTGTGTCCAACCACCATTGCAGGTGATGAATCAGAGGCGCCAACACTGACACATTCGAGTCCAGCGAACCTGTACTCTGGGTCCATTGTGTCATGAGAAATAACTGGATCGGCCGCCTGCGTAAGGCGGCCTGAGGAATGACTGGTTCCAATGAAATCATCAACCCCAGCATTCTCAAGTAAACCCGTGCCAGGACATGACGACTGTCGCACACTGACTGAATTAATGAGATGAGTTTCTGAACTCTCTCCTGAGTAGGATAAACATATCCTGTCTCTAGATCGAAGAACATCCCCAGGTAAACAAACTTCTGGGATGGAGTCAGCTCTGATTTTGGGAAATTGATCATCCAGCCTAAGTCTGTGAGAATTTTCAAAACAATCTCCAGACTGGCCGATAAACTTTCCCGGGTGTGTGCTTTCAACAGCCAGTCGTCTATGTACGTGTGGACTGCTATGCTTCTCCTGCGGAGGTATGCGGTGATCGCAAGAACCACACGGGTGAAAACCCGAGGAGCCGTGGAAATTCCGAAGGGTAGCACCCTGAATTCCCACTGTCTGCCCTGGAATGCAAATCTCAGGAAGCGACGGAAACTCCTGTGTACGGGGATGTGGAAATAAGCGTCCTTCAAATCTATCGACGCTGTCCACATTCCCCGCTCTAACCCCGCCAACACCGAGCGCACAGTCTCCATCTTGAAACTGGGCGTCTCTATGAACTTGTTCAATGGCTTGAGGTTGAGAATTGGTCTCCATCCTCCGGTGTTCTTTGTTACTAAGAACAGGGTTGAATAGAAGCCCGGACACCTCTGTGCCGGCTGAATAGCTCCTTTTTGTATGAGGGAATTTATTTCCTCCTCGATACACAACCTTTGATCTGGATCTCTCGGATTTGGAGTCCAGATCGGCACTAGAGACAGTCGCGATGGCGGGCCTGTCATCCAATCGGGATGATACCCGACTGAAAGCCATCGCAAGACTAAACGGTCCTGAGTTAACCGTTCCCACTCTTGCATGTGGTCGGCTAGCCGGCCTCCCACCGGTCCACCTAGGGATAGAGGTGGACATAAGGAGTGCAAGAGCGGCACTGTCTCCTTTGCCAGAAACACCGGCGTGGTTTTCACCGCGGTAACCGTCCCATCAGGAACGATTACCCCGCCCAGATCCTCGCGCGCCACGACCAGCACCGCGCGCACCTCGGTGCGCGGGCGGCTGCCTGGCTGACTGCGCCTGAGGAGCCTGCGCCCCCCTCGCTGCTGGCCGAATCGCACGCGGCCGAGGCCGACGCTGCGATGGTGGTTGGCCTCTGACCTGGCCACTACCACCTCGAGCCTGCAGGGGACGATACGCAGGGGGTGCGGCGCGAACATTGGCACGACGAAGCACCTCAAACTGCTCGTGCAGCGCCCTCTGGTTATTGACCAGAGTAACCGTCTCCTGGAGGTGCCTACATCCCTCACCTCCAAAGAGACCAGGACCTGTCATAGGCGTACGTAGTAGCCTATTGTATAGGTCCTGGGACGGGCACAGATTATCCAAGGCAAAAGTGCGCCTTGCCCGGACACTCCTGGTCACCGCCCGCGTCATACAGTCCAGCGCCAGGTTGATACCATCCTGGATGGCTCGCTGAACTGTGACCGGACTTGGCTGGCGCGATGCGGATGCTGTTACTACCCCTTGTAACAGCTGGGAGACGTGGGACAGAGCGGCAATCGAAGCCCTCCCACTCTCCTCCGCATCACGCAACGCGGTATTTGCTGAACGCAACGCGTTCGAACACAAGACTCCCTTGTCAGAACGGGAGCCTGGCCGCGCATCCTCACCCAAAGCCGCGCGGTCATCCACGCTCGGCTTAGGTACCACACCGTACCGCTGGTAGTCCAGGGGCACGATGCGGCAACGCCTGGCCACCTCGCGCGGGGCCTTAGCGAGATGTCCACTCGACTTAATGGACGTCTCCGCCGCCTCGAACATGTCAACGACGTGCTCTGCCAGCGGCAGAGAAGGCATAGCGTTAGCAGTAGGCTTACCAGCTAACCACGGCCTGTGATCACGCTGGCTAGCCGACTGCTCCACGGGCAGATCTGGTCTAACACTCACCAACCACTGGCAAGCGTCAGACCAATCCTCCTCCGTGGCTAGCTGCGAGCGCTCTACAAGACGGGGGCCTTCGTCTTCCTCCTGAGCGCAAGCAACAGAGCTTGACGGCGGATACGCTGATATCCCTGGCAAGCCAGGGAGAGCATGCGGGCCTGACAATACCGGCATGCTAATCTCACTGGTTTGACCAGGAGCAGGCGCCGTGGTAGAGCGCGGGGCATATACCGCCCCACCACGGCCCCGGCCAGCACCAGCAACATTCTCGGCAAGCCGAGGTATGCGGTAACGCTGGCCTTCAGCGCCCAGGGCCACAGTCTGAACCGTGGATTCTACCCCTGGGAGAGTAGAACCGTGGAATAAGGCGCCTGTATTCCCCGCGAGGGGTGCACAGACGTCATAATCCATGTCCACGTCCTCAGACGGCGACCCCAACAGGTAATCCTCATCCTCCTGGCCAGACAGATTAGACTCCGGGTCAGCAAAGAGAGCTAACCCGGACTGGCCAGGGAAGGTGCCATACGAGGTACTGGCACCCGCGGTGTGCGATAGCCCTGGACTGATAAGCAGCCCGCGGGTTCCAGCGACAACCGTCCACGGTCCCTATTGGGCGCGGCAATAAGCCTGCTGCCAGGGTCGTGGAACGCCCCCTCTAATGGGGCCACCTCTGAATCTTCAAACAACGGAAGCGTACTAAGGAACGGTGATTCAGAGGCGGGGATTACCTGCTCCGAAGCAGATGATGAGGCCAACAAAGGATTTGGTCCAGGAAGCATGCCACGAAGCAACTCTGGAACCAAATCCTTTATTGTCCTCCTCATCTCTCCCAACATCTCGGTCCGGAAGGCCTCCATGTCCACCGCGGACGAGGCCTTCCTCTTACCCTTCTTACTTACAACCTCTTTTTTCAGCTTCTTCTTCTTCTCCTCCTCCACCACCTTGTCCTTCGCCTGCAAGCACAAGAATTCGGACATTAGCTCGCCCCCCCAGTGCTTACATATCTCGCAATTAAGCAAGGGACCACAGGGGCTACACTGAAAACAGAGATGAGGACCAAATTTGTCCCTCAAAAATCGTCCACAGGATGTACAACCAGGTCTCTGAAAAAGGCCAAAGGACGAAGAGTATGAGCAATCTAGTTAAGCTTAGAAACTGACCAACTCAAGAGAAGGAAAAATGATCATAAAGATCATAATTTATCAGAAAACCAGCTTCGGACAACTTTAATTGTTAATAAAGAGCAAGGCTGATTATGACGTCATTAATCCTATGACAGGAAAAAATCGATCCCCAACAAACATCCCAGTGCAAGGACGAATTGTATCTCTAACTAGAACATGTGCAGAATGGACATTTCGACTACACAAGCATCAGATATATACTGATAACAATGGCAAATACTGTTAATTATCTCCCTTTCCTCCAAATAATTAACATCACCTCATATCAATAATTAGATACCTGACACCTTGTCTAGACAAACCATCCAACCTGATGAACTGGAGCACTCCACCAACTGAACGCCTCTTAACTCTCTCCACCTCTAGGGGAAGGAATTGGATCAAGAGGGCAAAGTGAGAAGACCTTTATAATAGGCCTCCAACTCACTGGACATAGAATTTTTGGTTAGATAACCTAACAGTATTAGTAGGAAATGGAACCATGGTGGAGAGACACAAACCCTCTGCTGATGTCATGTCCATTATATTTCTTCACACAGACCTGTGGACATAAACACAAAGAGAGATTAGTCTTATATAGCACCTAGTTGAAATAAACCAACTAATCAAGGCGCTTATCACGTTTAGCGCGAGTCCCGGAAACACATTACAACGGGACAAAACTCGCTAATTTTACTAGAAGTCACCTGATTTAAAGGTCCTGGGCCCTCCTCTGGCGAAGTCACTCTTCCTGCCATCTTTATCAGGGATAAACACTTCTAAACTTTCACAAAAACACTTAGAATTGAGCCACGAAAAGCACTAGCACAAAAGCATGTGTAGACTCTCTGCCAATAAATTAGCAAAGAGGAAGTGCTAGTCTGCGCATGCGCGGTGGTGGGGCTGGCATCCGCCAGACTACGCTCTGACTCCCTGCCCAGTAGGGGCACCTAACTGTTTTAATCTGAGTGTTTATTGAGTGAAAGCCAATATTTAGCAATATCAAAAGTATTAGGGAGGTAAGTATACTCTTGATGTGAAAAGCGTGTTGCAATCGCAGGTCAATATTTTAAGAAGAGGATGAGACAGCCCCGTTCATGCGCAAGTTTGGGCAGCACATTCGCTGGACTGTCAGTTGTGTAACCTGCCCAGTGGGGGCGGTTTCTTTTTAATTCTGAGTATCATTGAAGCTAGGTCGATATTTAGGAAATATCATAGAGTATCAGGGTGGTAAGTATACTCTTGATGTGAAAACAACAGCCGCTTTTGGCCAGGTTGAGTACAAAAAGTTGAACTGTCTTGGGTGCTATTCTCATGGGATTTATCAGTAAAAGGGTTAAAAGGTACCACATTTGAATCTTATCATCATTACAGGTAAATTATAATACACATAATCATATCCCTTACCCTGACAGTGAGAGCTTCTATGGATTCCTCTGAGCAAACTGCAGTAATCTGCTTCAGACAAAGTAATTCTGGCGACTTCAGATTCTCAAACATCATCTCAGCCTGAAATAAATGGGATGTTGTCAGAAATTTTCACCTGTACTTTCAACAAGTGGAATTAAACATTTTAACAATTGTTGTTACATTTTGCTCAATCCCTGCACTTAATCAGTTACTTTGTTCGGTGAGTAATTCTCAGATATTTTTGCTTGTGATGTCATTTATAGAATAGAACTAACAAACATTATATGTATGTGCTAGAATTTGATGCTAGTGTAAGTCATTTAACATCCTAACTTTGGTGTTTTAGTGTCAGATTGTAATGCTGTTTTTACACCTAAAACTCGTGTAAAGCAGACATTTTTATTAAGTATGATATCATACAATACGTAGGCAGTATCAACTTTCAGATAAATTAGTTTCAAATATGTTATTAATATTATTATGGACAATGGATTAAAAACAATTTGAATGATGCTGATGCTGCTTTAAGCAGTACAACTTTCAGTTAAATTTGTTTTAAAATATGTATCAAAAACTGGGCACCAATATTGCTTTCATAATGCTTTAGTGGTCAAGCTGGGGGGGGTGTGTGTGGAAACAATCCTTTGCAGTTGTTTTGAGAAAATTTCCCTTGCAAGCCATGAGAAGACCATATTTTTGAAACTTTACCACTGGAATGACGGTGTTAATAACTGATTCCAAAGGTAAATTCAATAAAAAATCTCTTGGTTTTGCAAATGGATATTTATTCCGAGAAAATTTAAATAAAATAAAAATTATCCGATAATATGTTCATCACCTGCTGTTCTTTGTGTGAGTTTACTCTTCATTTCATGGATTTTAAATCCTTGTTGAAGTAAATGTCAATCGAAAATATTAATATGTATCATATTCACTCCAAATACTGACCATCCGATCGACAGACTCATACTAGATCGGAGTCACGACTAAAAATATATTTGGTATAATTTTAGGAATCATGAAGTATATTCTGACAATGAGCACGATTTCCATAATGGTATTACATCCCAAATGAATCCGCAACTTCCTTATATCAAGCCATATATAACACATATTATTGAAATCTGTTTGCTAGAACCTGGGGCATAATCATGTTGCTTTTTTAAGTTGTGGGTATAGCTACTTACGGTGGGTCGCTGCTCGGGGACTTGTATTAGACATCCGTGGATGAGCTCATACATGTCAGGCCATGGGGCTAGACCACGCCGCGCTAATGGCACAAATACTTGACCCTGAGATACAAACAAGAAAAGATATGAAACAGTCTACTTGCTCATCCGTTTATATAGCCAGATGAATGAATACTAATTAACATTGAATCCAAATACTTGAGGCTTGTGTCTGTGCATGTCAAGCCATTAGGGAATATTGATAAATTTTAACATTCTGACAAATTTTCGGACATCAGGCACCAATGGACCTTTCCATTTTTAGCTATGCCCCGCCCACACCTCGCCGTGTTGGGATTGATCGATCCTCAAATGCCTTATCTACCAATTTCCTGAAAACTGTACAGGGAAGCTGTTGAATATTTTGTAACTAATTTGACTGGGTGCTGTTGCTGCCTATGGCAGCAACAGCGCCCAGTCAAATTAGTTGCAAAATATTCAACAGAATATTTATTAAATAGTAAAAGCAAACAATTTGTACAACAACGCATAGGCCATCTTCAAATATGCGTTCGTGACGTACTTATCGACGTCATTCATTATGATGTCATTGTACACATCACACTGTTCATTATGACATCATATGATGGGTGGGTACTCTGGAAAGGTGAATTGGATCGCTAAGAATCATGACTGACACCAATATTCACCTGTGCAACCGCTTTATCCATTTCACATCTGTATTCCAGCTCGTCATGAGGATGCTTGCCAGAGGTCAAGAGTTCATACAGAGTTACACCGAGAGAAAAAATATCAGCCTGCAAATACAAACAAACAACAGTATAACTTATGAAGCAGTAAGTGTGCACAGCAATAAAGATCCATTTCTAGTTATGTCACACAATCCCCCCCCCCCCCCCCCCCCCCCCCCTGTCTCTACATAAGCTCCATCCACTTTCCTCCTTTGTACACAGATTTGAATCAAGTTCTACACATTGAATAAACGAAATCAAGGATTTCTTTTTTCACGAGAGAGTTGATACTTACCTCCCTAATACTTTTGATATTGCTAAATATTGGCTTTCACTCAATAAAACACTCAGATTAAAAACAGTTAGGTGCCCCTACTGGGCAGGTAGTCAGAGGTAGTCCGGCGGTTGCCAGCCCCACCACCGCGCATGCGCCGACTACTACTGCCTCTGACTAATTTATTGGCTAACACATGCAACTACCAAGAGCCTGAAGACCGAGCCTCTGTGGGGTGGAGAGGCCGGGTCCGTATCTAGGGAGGTAAGTATCAACTCTCTCGTGAAAAAAGAAATCCTTGATTTCGTTTATTTCACATCAAGAGTATACTTACCTCCCTAATACTTTTGATATTGCCAGAATTCGAAAGTGAATCTGGCGGGAGGGAGGCGAGGTCAAAAGACCAGCTCTTCCCTATACGCTTTCACGCGTTTAAGGCACTTATGACGTCTGAAATGTGTGAGAACACAGTCAGGATTTGACAAACCATCGGATAACACAACCGATGCATGAGAGATGACCGAATGTCATATGCGCTCCCCCCCCCCCCCCCTCCTGGGAGGAAGACTAGATGACCTCAATGTCCTATACGCTCTCTACGTACTAGTGCCAAGTACTATAGGACAGAGACGAAAAGGCTCCATTTTCGTATACTCTCTATGATGAACCACCTCCCACATAAACCATCACCATATTAATAATAATGGGTAACGTGACAATACAAGTAACAATGAACAACACATGAACAAGACTGACCTTGTTGAACTTGGAAGCTGTCATCATGATCCCAGTAGAGAAGCCTGATGCAGTCCCGACAAGTGGTTGTTACCATCGCTAAATTGCGAAGTATATAAGCAATGCGGAAGCACTCCTCACAAAATGTAAAAACGATTAATGTTTCAAAATCGACAAGGCGAGAGGGTTAGAGGTGTCACGGAGGTAATGGTCTGTAAAACTTGACTCACAGTGCCACTGAGCCACGGACATAATGTCATCCACAGGGACCCCACTAAACAGGGCAGTGGATGCCACGACACCGCGGACACTGTGAGCCTTGGCCACATCAACCTGTCTCCCGGTGGCGGATTTGTGGCAAAACTGAATACACTCCACAATCCACCTAGAAATGGTGTCCTTAGACGCCCTGCCATGGGGTTCAATATATGACAACCATAACGCTGATAGGTCGGTACGCCACTCCGAAGTACGCTGTTTGTACCGGAGCAGCGCCCGGACGGGGCACCATGCTTTAGAATTAGGATCATATCTAGTTAAAGATGGCAAAAAAATAGGTTGACCTGGATATTTCAATGACTGATTCTTAGCCAAGAAATTAATCCTAGGTAGAAGCTTAAGGCCTTCCCCTGTAACCACAAAACGGTCATCCTCGGCTGATAAGGCGTGAATCTCACTCCTACGCCTTGCCGAGGCCGCAGCAATTAAAAATACAGTTTTAAGCGTTAACATTTTCATAGAAATGGAACTAAGTGGTTCAAAAGGCTTATCTCCTAGTACCTGAAGCACCAGAGATAAACTCCAAGACGGAATCAGTGGAGGATTCCTTGGTCTTAGATTGCCCATGCCTTTAATTAATACATTTAATGTACTTACTTCATCACTCCCCCTATTAGCCAAGCAAGGGATAACAGTCATTAATGCTGATTTGTAACCAGCAATAGAGTTAGGCTTGAGGCTATAGGCATCATATAGGTGACAGAGGAAATCAGCCACTACCTGAATAGATGAGTCCATTGGATCAATACATCTTTTTGAGCACCACTCTGCAAATCTGTTGATTTTATAATTATATGCTCTGGAGGTTGACCCCCTCCTGGCTTTGGCCATAAACATGGCCGCTTGCTCAGAAAAGCCCTCCTTAATTCTAGATTCCTTGACAACATCCACGCAGTCAATCTGAACATTGACGGATTGTCGTGAAGGACCTTGCCCTGGAAGATAAGGTCGTCCATCAGAGGCAGAGGAACCGGACTGCAGACCAGAAGGTCCAGCAGATCCGTATACCACGATCGGCTTGGCCAATCCGGGGCGATCAGAAGCACTTGGCACTCCTGCTGCCTGATTTTCTGAAGCACCTTTGGAATCAGGATTGCTGGAGGGAATGCGTATGCATACATTCCCCCCCAGCTGATAGCTAACGCATCTGTTGCGAAAGCGCTTGGGTCTGGAATCGGAGAGACGTACGTCGTCATCTTCGCATTCTTCTTCGTTGCGAACAAATCGATGTTGGGTTTCCCCCAATGGTCGAACAGACGATCCGCCACACATTGATTTAGTTGCCATTCCGTGGGTAAAACACTCATCCTTCGGCTCAATGAGTCTGCTAGCAGATTTAGCCTTCCCGGAATATGAACTGCCTTCAAGGTGATCCCATGATCTAGGCACCAACAAAGCAGTTTCCATGTCATCATACAGAGACTGGGCGACTTCGTTCCGCCCTGGCGGTTTATGTAAGTCACTACTGTTGAGTTGTCTGAACGAATTAGAACAATCTTGCCCTGAACTTTCTGTAAGAAATGTTCCAGGCCCAGGACTACTGCTCTTAGCTCTAGTAGATTGATATGTTCCTTGGACTGATCCAGATCCCAAAGCCCTGATATTGTGGACTCTTCCAGACAAGCTCCCCACCCCTCCATCGATGCATCTGTATACACAGTCACCTGAGGGTGGGGAGGGGTTAGCAAAACCCCCGGCAAGAGATTCTCTGTATTCAACCACCATTGCAGGTGGTGAATCAGAGGCGCCAACACTGACACGTTCGAGTCCAGCGAACCTGAACTCTGGGTCCACTGTGTCATGAGAAACAACTGGATCGGGCGCCTGCGCAAGGCGGCCTGCGGAATGACTGGTTCCAATGAAACCATCAACCCCAGCATTCTCAAGTAAACCCGTGCCAGGACATGACGACTGTCGCACACCGACTGTATTACTGAGATGAGTCTTTGAACCCTCTCCTGAGTGGGATAAACATATCCCCTCTCCAGATCGAAGAACATGCCCAGGTAAACAAACTTCTGGGATGGAGTTAGCTCTGATTTTTGGAAATTGACTATCCAGCCCAAGTCCGTGAGAGTTTTCAAAACAATCTCCAGATTGGCCGATAACGTTTCCCGGGTGTGTGCTTTCAACAGCCAGTCGTCTATGTACGTGTGGACTGCTATGCTTCTCCTGCGGAGGTATGCAGTGATCGCGAGAACCACACGGGTGAAGACCCGAGGAGCCGTGGAAATTCCGAAGGGTAATACCCTGAATTCCCACTGTCTGCCCTGGAATGCAAATCTCAGGAAGCGACGGAAACTCCTCTCTATGGGAATGTGGAAATAAGCATCCTTCAAATCTATTGACGCTGTCCACATTCCTCGCTCTAACCCCGCCAACACCGAGCGCACAGTCTCCATCTTGAAACTGGGCGTCTCTATGAACTTGTTCAATGGCTTGAGGTTGAGAATCGGCCTCCACCCTCCGGTGTTTTTCGTTACTAAGAACACGGTTGAATAGAAGCCCGGGCACCTCTGCGCCGGCTGAATGGCTTCCTTTTGTATGAGGGAATTTATTTCCTCCTCTATACACAACCTTTGATCTGGATCCCTCGGAATCGGAGTCCAGATCGGCACGAGAGACAGTCGCGATGGCGGGCCTGTCATCCACTCGGGACGATACCCGACTGAAAGCCATCGCAAGACTAAACGGTCCTGAGTCAACCGCTTCCACTCTGGCAAGTGGCCGGCCAAACGGCCGCCCACCGGTCCACCTAGGGAGAGAGGTGGACATAAGGAGTGCGAGAGTGGCACTGTCTTCTCGGCCTGAAACACCGGAGTGGTTCCCACCGCGGTAACCGGCCCATCAGGCCCGATTACCGCGACCAGATCCCCGCGCGCCACGCCCAGCACCGCGCGCACCACGGTGCGCGGGTGGCTGCCTGGCTGGCTGCGCCTGGGGAGCCTGCGCCCCCCTCGCTGCTGGCCGAATCGCACGCGGCCTAGACCGACGCTGCGCTGGTGGCTGGCCTCTGACCTGGCCAGCGCCACCTCGAGCCTGCAGGGGACGATACGCAGGGGGTGCTGCGCGAACGCGCTCCCGCCGGAGCACCTCAAACTGCTCACGCAGCGCCCTCTGGTTGTTGACCAGAGTCACCGTCTCCTGGAGGTGCCTACATCCCTCACCTCCAAAGAGACCAGGACCTGTCATAGGAGTTCGCAGCAGCCTATTATACAGGTCCTGGGACGGGCACAGATTGTCAAGGGCAAACGTGCGCCTCGCCCGGACACTCCTGGTCACCGCCCGCGTCAAACAGTCCAGAGCCAGGTTGATACCATCCTGGATGGCTCTCTGGACTGTGACCGGGCTTGGCTGGCGTGAAGCGGATGCTGTTACCACCCCCTGTAACAGCTGGGAGACGTGGGACAGAGCAGCAATCGACGCTCTCCCACTCTCCTCCGCATCACGCAGCGCGGTATTAGCCGAACGCAACGCGTTCGAGCACAGGACACCCGTGTCAGAACGGGAGCCTGGCCGCGCATCTTCGCCCAAAGCCGCGCGATCATCTACGCTGGGCTTAGGCACCACACCGTACCGCTGGTAATCCAGTGGCACGATGCGGCAACGCCTAGCCACCTCGCGAGGGGCCTTCGCGAGACGCCCATTCGCCTTAATGGACGTCTCTGCCGCCTCGAACATGTCAACGACATGCTCAGCCAGCGGCAGAGATGGCATAGCGGTGGCCGTCGGCTTACCAGCTAACCACGGCCTATGGTCACGCTGGCTCGCCGACTGCTCCACGGGCAGATCTGGCCGAACACTTACCAGCCACTGGCAAGCGTCCGACCAATCCTCCTCCGTGGCTAACTGCGAGCGCTCTACTAGACGAGGGCCTTCGTCTTCCTCCTGAGCGCACGCAGTTGTACTAGACGGCGGATATGCTGATACCCCTGGCAAGCCAGGGAAAGCATGCGGGCCCGAAAGAACAGGCATGCTAAACTCCCTGGCTTGACCAGGAGCAGGCGCCGTGGTAGAGCGCGGGGTAGACACCGCCCCACCACGGCCCTGGCCAGCACCAGCGATACTCTCGGCAAGCCGAGGTACGCGGTAACCGTGGCCATCAGCACCGCCCAGGGTCACCTTCTGGACCGTGAATTCTACTCCTGCGTGAGTAGAACCATGGAACACGTCGCCTGTATTCCCCGCGAGGGGTGCACAGACGTCGTACTCCATGGCCACGTCCCCAGACGGCGACCCTAGCAGGTAATCCTCTTCCTCCTGGCCAGAAAGGTTAGGCTCCGGGTCAGCAAAGAGAGCTAACCCGGACTGGCCAGGGAAGGTGCCATAGGAGGCTTTGACACCCGCGGCGCGCGGATACCCAGGGTCTGATGAGCAGACCGCGGGTCCCAGCAACAACCGTTGTCCACGGCCCCTCGGCGCGGCACCAAGCCTGCTGCCAGGGTCGTGGACCGCCCCCATCAACGGGGCCACCTCTGAATCCCCCTCGAACAACGGAACGGACCTATGGAACTCGGATTCAGAGGCGGGGATCACCTGCTCCGAAGCAGATGCCGAGGACAACAAAGGACCTGGCCCAGGAAGCATGCTGCGAAGCAACTCTGGGACCAAATCCTTTATTGTCCTCTGCATCTCTCCCAACATTTCGGACCGGAAGGCCTCCATATCCACCGCGGATGAGGCCTTCCTCTTACCTTTCTTACCACCCTCTTTCTTCGCCTTCCTCTCCTCTTCCACCACCTTCTCCCTTGCCTGTAACGACAAAAAATCAGCCATTAGCTCACCCCCCCACTGCTTACAGACATCGCATTTTAGCAACGGTCCACAGGGACTGCAGCTAAAACACAAATGCGGTGCAAAACGGTCCTTTAAAAACCGACCACAGGACGGGCAACCAGGCCTCTGAAACAGGACAAAGGACGAGGACAATGAGCAAGATAGTTACGGTTAGAAAACTCAAAACCAAACTAAAAGAGAGGGACAGGATCATAAAGATCACTAATCAAGAAGAAACCAGCGTTGGACAAAACTTTAAATGTTAATAAAGCGCAAGGCCGATTATGACGTCATCAATCCCTTAACAGAAATTAATCGGTCCGCAACCATCATCCAAGTGCAAGGACGAATTGTATTCATAACTAGAACATCCGCAAAAGGATATTCAGACTACACATCATCAGATACAGAATGATAACAATGGTAAAAAAACAGTCATTATTTTTTCAAATAATTCATATTACCTCATATCATTAATTAGATACCTGACACCATGTATAGACAAACCATCCACCGTGATGCACTGGAGCACTCCACCAAGACTACGCCTCTTCACTCTCTCCACCTTGGGGGAAGGAATTGGATCAAGAGGGCAAAGTGAGAAGACCTTTATAGTAAGCCTCCAACTCACTGACATAGACTTTTTGGTTAGATAACCTAACAGTATTAGTAGGAAATGGAACCGTGGTGGAGAGAAACAAACCCTCCTGTGCTGAGAAGTCCACCAATAATCCAAACTGATACCTGTGGACATAAACACAAAGAGAATTTAGTCTTATAAAGCACCATGTTGGAAAAACCCAACTCAAACAGGCGCCATCACGGTAAGCGCGAGTCCCGGAAACACATTACACCGGGGAAAAAACTCGCTAGAATATCATTGAAATCACCTGATAAAGAGCTCCAGTCCCCTCCACTGGTGAATTCGTTCTCTCTGACATCTTTCCTCAATAGAATTGAACTCAACAGACGTGAAAATAGGCTCAAACGCGTAGAAACTTGTAGATAACTGCAAGCGCATGTGAACCCTTTGCCAATAAATTAGCAAAGAGGCAGTAGTAGTCGGCGCATGCGCGGTGGTGGGGCTGGCAACCGCCGGACTACCTCTGACTACCTGCCCAGTAGGGGCACCTAACTGTTTTTAATCTGAGTGTTTTATTGAGTGAAAGCCAATATTTAGCAATATCAAAAGTATTAGGGAGGTAAGTATACTCTTGATGTGAAACGCTGAATACTCATAATCCCAATTTTAAGGTAATTACAGGTAAACTGCTGAATATTTTGAAACTAATTTGTCTGGGTGCTGTTACTGCTTATAACATCAACAGCCCCCACACATATTTATTATTTTATAAAGAATCTGTTACATCTGCTTTCTACTGTTAACCATTTAACCCCTGTCTCTCAATTTCGAGATGCCTATACAGAAAAG
This sequence comes from Chaetoderma sp. LZ-2023a, assembly GCA_034401795.1. NCBI lineage: Eukaryota > Metazoa > Mollusca > Caudofoveata > Chaetodermatida > Chaetodermatidae > Chaetoderma > Chaetoderma sp. LZ-2023a. Next base: position 82,694,848 of record CM067371.1, on the reverse strand, counting down.
CTGTTGAATATTTTGAAATGATTTTTACTGAAATCTGTTCCTAACATAGGCAGCAATAGCTTCCAGTAAAATTTGCTTCAGTAGTAGTGTACAATAAATGCATAAAATACATGTGATTATTAGCCAGACAAGACAGTGCAATATCAATATAAGGACATGCAGAAATTATTTAGACATAATTGTGTTTATCAAACAAAGAGAGCCTATTATATTACTGTTCCTCAAAAATGTATTTCTTATGGCAACAAATCTGTATTACGAGGCATTAGCTGTTTTTTAGTGATGCCGTTGGTTACAGTATATTTTCTGAGCACCTCCCACACAGATTTCAGTCTTGCACCCACCTCCTACTCCAGCTGCCATCATACACTAACTGCTAGTCACGCACCAGTTCTCCCCAAATAATTTGCTTCAGATTGCTGAATATGAATAAGCCAATAAACTATACATGTACGGATACAAATACATATAATTATAATGTACTTACAGAGAATGAATATGCTTCTCCTCTTATCACCTCAGGTGCCCTGTATCCCAGAGTTCCTTCCTGTGCTACTAAACCATAAACTGTTGCCATTCTAGAGATACCATAGTCAGACAGCTTCACATTTATCTGTAGACAAACATCATATGTATCTAACACTCTCAATGACACAGACACAATATAAATTGTTTATGACAAAAGTGCAGGTTTTTTCATTCAAAATGTATTCAAATAAAGCTAACATTTTTGTTATTGAGACTTGCACCTAGTATATGTCAATTTGTTAGTTTGTCTTTCTGTCTGTCCATCACTCTGTCAAATCTTTGGCCTGTCACTCTTATTTGCTTTGTGCAAACTAAACTCTTCTTGATCAATGATGATCAGTGGACATATTAGAAGAAACCATATTGTACAAAATTGGTATCAACCTTACCCAACTTCACTTTCACACAGATGACACAGACTTGGTGCTACGGTACATCAGTTAATGTGTTCTAGTTATTATTATTATTATTATTATTATTATTTTTCATACCATTGCTCCGAGAGAAAGGTTGAAGAGGAGAATGTTATCTGGCTTGAGATCACGATACATGATGAGACTATCATGAAGATATGCCAATCCCTCTGTCACCTGAAACATCATAGCAGGTAGAACAATAAAAGGGAGGGATCCGTTAAGTCAATCTAGTATCTGATGTCATAAGAAATGGACCTTTCCACTTTTTGCTAAAACACATCCACCAACACCCCCACCTCTAGCTAAGCTCCACCCACATCTCGCTCGTGTTCGGATTGATTGATTCGTGAACTCTCAGACTATCAATATCCAGAAAACTATACAGATAAGCTGTTAAATATTTTGAAACTAATTTGACAGCACCCAGTCCAAACCAGTTTCAAAATATTTAACAGCATGTTTATTAAATAGCAAAAACATACAATTCGTACCTGTCGGCCGATTAAGCACTAAAGATGGGATTAGTCGAATCATTCATGATGTCATGATTATGACATCAGCATACATGTCACGTAGTTGATTATGATGTCATATGATTGCCTGAGGAAATGGATTCATGAATTATGTTACTTGGTAGCTGATGTCACAATCAAAATTATGTACATGTAGGTCTGTCAGGAAACTGGAAAGTCTGTCAGGAAAATGTCTGAATTGTATGTCTAGTGTGAATGTACAATTTAATAAATAATAAATTCTGCTTAATATTTTTAAACTAATTTTACGAGGATGTGCTGCTGGCATATGCAGCAACAACAACTCCCCATCAAATTATTTTCAAAATGTTCAACAGGTTATGTGTAGAGTTAGTTTGAAAAATAGATTCTGCAAATTTAGGTTTTAATGTTTCAATACTAATCTAACACGTGTAAAAAAGTGGGCGAAGCATGGTTAGAAATTGGCAGGAAATGGATCCCTGCATTTGGTAAGTCAGTGTCTCAATACTATCATCACTTAACACTAGTCGTGAACAGTTATCCATTTTTATGATTATTTTGGCAAAACCATAAGTGACTACACTTTACAGAGTTAAGTATTTGCATGGAAAGGATAGTTCTATTGATTAAAGTAAATGATGACATTTGACCGCATGACAATAAAATCAATAGGTTTGTTCTTGATCAATAACGAGGCACACAGCCAAAATCTGTCCTAGGAACATTAAAACATATTCGTCATTGTGCTAGAACAACAACGCATGAATCGCTTATAGCGGCTTTAATGATTAAAACACGCTTGTCATCATGCATGCACAGCAGTTCATGGGTCGCTTTAATGGCCCTGATTTGTCAAGATTATTGAGATTTTTACTTAGTAAAAATGACCAATTGAATGCCAAGAGAATAGTTTTTGAAAATGTACCGATAGAATGACTGGCTCGGTTAAACAATCTTCTCTTCTACTAAGGTCACTGCGAAAAGTCTCATATTGGCCAGCTTTAACATTAACTGTTTCGCTGCTGCAAGGCAACAGACAATAATTTCAATGTGCAAAAACACTTGGCTTTCTGAATATTTTGAAAACAATTTGACTGAAAGTTGTTGGTGGCTTAGCCACCACCAACTTTCAGTCAAATTGTTTTCAAAATCTTTAGAGATATAACCCTTCGAATATGACATCTGAAAAAACCGTCAACAGTTAGACGGTTAAAGGGCTAAGACATATGAAAGCTTACAGTGTCAACACTATTATTAACATTATCCAACCTGCAGAGCAATTCTGTGTATCAGACTTCGATTCAGGAGACTGTTAGCTTTTATGAGGCCACCGAGCGTACCAAGAGGAGCAAACTCTATTACGATTACACGAGGCCGCATGGATACAGCCAATAGAGACACAATGCTTGGGTGCTGAAGTTGGCTCAGAATAGTAGCCTGTAAATAAATACATTTTTAATTGCAATTTGTAATTAGCATAAGCCGGTCTGCTGATCAGTGGATGAATCCACATGTAGCTATGCCCCATCTATCTCTCGGTAAGCTCCACCCACGCTTTGCCCGTATTGGGATCTGAAGACCCTGAGTCTTAATTTCCAGAAAACTATACAGGTAAGCTGGTGAATATTTTGAAAATAATTTGACTGGGTGCTGTTGCTGCCTATGTCATGTGGTTGATTATGATGTCATATGATTGATGGATAAACAGTAATCCTCCATTGTGTTATGTTTTAAATGCCACAAAGTTTGTTTATACAGAATCTGTTAAACAATTAAAAAATTATCAACCTTGTGTAGAAAAATATAATTTTGACCTCATTCAAGAGAATATTTTCTAGCCTGTATTCCATAGGTTTGACATTAATTGGGGAATTTGTTTGAGGGCCTCACATACATATTTTGTTTATACTTTTGTATCCAAACAATTGCAATTTTAAACACAAGGCATATCAGTAAACCGATGTATGCTCCCCGCATAAGTATTCCACAAGGACACTTGAAACTATGGCCTGGACAAAAATTCTCTATAATGTTCAGTGAACCATGAAAAGAAGATCAAAAGCATGTCCAGTGAACCGTGAAAATTAGGTCATGCTGACACTCTTCATATGCAACACACCTTTAGTGTAAAATGCATCCATACACCATGTTTAGTTTCAATATACCTAAAACTTGAAATTACAGCCTGGATAAAGACTCTGTAATGTTAAGTGAACCATACAAAGTAGGTAACGCTGACCTACTTTTCATACGCAACACACCTTCAACATATAATGCATCCGTACACCAAGTTTAGTTCCCATATACCTAAAACTCTTGAAACTACAGCTCAGACAAAAAATTTCAGTAGTGTTCAATGAACCATGAGAAGTAAGTTACGGCGATCTATTTTCGATACACTGCACACCTTCTCCACATATAAAGTTTAGTTCCTGTATACTAAAAACTCTTGAAACTACAACATAGACTAAAGTTTTCTGTAATGTTAAAAAATAGGTCACGCTGACCTACTTCTCATACACTGCACAACTTCTCCCGAAGATGCATCCACATACCAAGTTTAGTGAATATATGTGAAACAGTCTTGAAACTATAGCCCAGACAAACTTATAGAGTGAACAGATGGACAGACAGATGGACACACGGATTGATAAAGCGGTGACTATATGCTCCACCCAAATTTTTCGGGGTGCATAAAAACCATAAATAGAAAGTTCTCATCTTAGTAGAACTAGAGGGTGGTATGTCAATTGAAGTGTATGACTACACATTGTATATTCGTCAAATTACAAATTAAGTTCTTTTTAAGTTGCAGTGTCAATATTTACAGCTGCCAATCAATGTCCACCATCTTCGAAAAAGCATAAGCGAATTATGTCTGACTATTTCCATGAACTGTCCTCGTTATTTGATTGCTACGCTTTAAGCAGTGGTAATCTTATGATAATGGGCGATTTCAATGTTCATATGGAGAACGCATCTGATCACAGTGCATCTACTCTTAAAACCATCTTGGAGACATTGAACCTAGAACAGCATGTCACAGGTCCTACACACGAAAAAGGTCACCTACTGGACTTAATCATAACAAGATCTAATGAGTCTGTTATTAGCAACGTGTATGTTGATTCCGGTGCGATTGCATCGGATCACTCTGCCATCACTTTTGACATGTCACTGACAAAACCTCCACTGCCAAGAAAGGAAATCACGTACCGCAATCTACGTTCATTTCCCACTCAGTCTTTCAGATCCGATATTCAGTCCTCAGATTTGTCGATGAATCCATCCGACGACTTGGCGCAACACGTGGAACAGTATGATCATGAAATTCGCGCTATCGTGGACAAGCATGCCCCGTTGAAACGCAAGGTAATCGCTGTTCGGGATCATTCTCCGTGGTTTAACCGTGAAATTAAAGTCGCAAAGCAACTGTGTCGCAAATATGAGCGCATAGCACGTAAATCGAAGCTGCAGGTTCATTTGCAAATATATTCGCAACAATGTCGTATCGTGAATGATATGATCACAGCAGCAAAACAGACTTATTATTCCACATTAGTATCCGAAAACGCAGATAACTAAACGAAATCAAGGATTTCTTTTTTCACGAGAGAGTTGATACTTACCTCCCTAATACTTTTGATATTGCTAAATATTGGCTTTCACTCAATAAACACTCAGATTAAAACAGTTAGGTGCCCCTACTGGGCAGGGAGTCAGAGCGTAGTCTGGCGGATGCCAGCCCCACCACCGCGCATGCGCAGACTAGCACTTCCTCTGACTAATTTATTGGCTGATACACATGCAACTATAAAGAGCCTGAAGACCGAGCCTCTGTGGGGTGGAGAGGCCGGGTCCGTATCTAGGGAGGTAAGTATCAACTCTCTCGTGAAAAAAGAAATCCTTGATTTCGTTTATTTCACATCAAGAGTATACTTACCTCCCTAATACTTTTGATATTGCCAGAATTCGACAGTGAATTCGGCGGGAGGGAGGCGAGGTCAAAAGACCAGCTCATCCCTATACGCTTTTCTGCGTTTAAGGCACTTAAACTTCTGAAACTGTATGAAAAAACAGTCAGGATTTGACTAACCATCGGATAACACCCCCGATGTATGAGAGATGACCGAATGTCATATGCGCTCCCCCCCCCCTCCTTCCTGGGAGGAAGAGTCGAATGACCTCAATGTCCTATACGCTCTCTACGTACAAGTGCCATGTACTACAGGACAGAGACGAAAAGCTCCATTTTCGTATACTCTCAACAATGAACCACATAAATACACAAAACCATCATCATATAAATAACGGGTAACATGACAAGACAATCAACAATGGACAACGCATACACAAGACTGACCTTGTTGAAATGGCTGCTGACATCCTCTTCCCATTGGTGAAGATCGATGCAGTCCCAAATTAGTGGTTGTTTCCATAAATTAATTGTGAAATATATAAGCAATGAGGAAACCCCATCAAAAATATATATGCCTAGTTATTTTTTCAAAATCGACAAGGCGAGAGGATTAGAGGTGTCACGGAGATAATGGTCTGTAAAACTTGACTCACAGTGCCACTGAGCCACCGACATAATATCATCCACAGGGACCCCATTAAATAGGGCAGTGGATGTCACTACGCCGCGGACACTGTGAGCCTTGGCCACGTCAACCTGCTTCCCGGTGGCGGATTTATGGCAAAACTGAATGCATTCTACAATCCACCTGGAAATGGTGTCCTTAGAAGCCCTGCCATGGGGTTCAATATATGACAACCATAACGCTGACTGGTCGGTGCGCCACTCCGCCGTACGTTGTTTGTACCGGCGAAGCGCCCGGACGGGACACCATGCTTTAGAATTAGGATCATATCTAGTTAAAGCAGGCAAAATAATAGGTTGACCTGGATATTTCAACGACTGATTTTTAGCCAAGAAATTAATCCTAGGTAGCAGCTTAAGGCCTTCCCCTGAAACCACAAAACGGTCATCCTCGGCTGATAAGGCATGAATTTCACTCCTACGCCTAGCCGAGGCCGCAGCAATTAAAAACACAGTCTTCAGTGTTAATAGTTTCATCGAAATGGAACTAAGTGGTTCAAACGGCTTATCACCTAGTACTTGAAGCACTAGCGATAAACTCCAAGACGGAATCACCGGTGGATTCCTTGGTCTTAGATTGCCCATGCCTTTAATTAATACATTTAATGTATTCACTTCATCACTTCCCCTCTTAGCCAAGCAAGGAATAACAGACATTAAAGCTGACTTATAACCAGCAATAGAGTTAGGCTTGAGGCTATAGGCATCATAGAGGTGACAGAGGAAATCAGCTACTACCTGAATAGATGCATCCATTGGATCAATACATCTTTTTGAGCACCATTCTGCAAATCTGTTGATTTTATAATTATATGCTCTGGAGGTTGACCCCCTCCTGGCTTTGGCCATAAACATGGCTGCTTGCTCAGAAAAGCCCTCCTTAATTCTAGATTCCTTGACAACATCCACGCAGTCAATCTGAACATTGACAGATTGTTGTGAAGGGCCTTGCCCTGGAAGATAATATCGTCCATCAGAGGCAGAGGAACCGGATTGCAGACCAGAAGGTCCAGCAGATCCGTATACCATGATCGGCTTGGCCAATCCGGGGCGATCAGAAGCACTTGGCATTCCTCTTGTCTGATTTTCTGAAGAATTTTTGGAATCAGGATTGCTGGAGGGAATGCGTATGCATACATTCTCCCCCAGCTGATAGCTAACGCATCTGTTGCGAAAGCGCTTGGATCCGGAATCGGAGAGACGTACGTCGTCATCTTCGCATTCTTCTTCGTTGCGAACAAATCGATGTTGGGTTTCCCCCAATGGTCGAACAGACGATCCGCCACACATTGATTTAGTTGCCATTCCGTGGGTAAAACACTCATCCTTCGGCTCAATGAGTCTGCTAGCAGGTTTAACCTTCCCGGAATATGAACTGCTTTCAAGGTAATCTTGTGATCCAGACACCAACAAAGCAGTCTCCATGTCATCATACAGAGACTGGGCGACTTCGTTCCGCCCTGGCGGTTTATGTAAGTCACAACTGTTGAGTTGTCTGAACGAATAAGAACAATCTTGCCCTGAACTTTCTGTAAGAAATGTTCCAGGCCCAGGACTACTGCTCTTAGCTCCAGTAGATTTATATGTTCCTTTGACTGTTCCAGATTCCAAAGCCCTGATATCGTGGACTCTTCCAGGCAAGCTCCCCAGCCCTCCATCGATGCATCTGTATACACAGTCACCTGAGGGTGGGGAGGGGTTAGCATAACCCCCACCAAGAGATTCTCTGTGTCCAACCACCATTGCAGGTGATGAATCAGAGGCGCCAACACTGACACATTCGAGTCCAGCGAACCTGTACTCTGGGTCCATTGTGTCATGAGAAATAACTGGATCGGCCGCCTGCGTAAGGCGGCCTGAGGAATGACTGGTTCCAATGAAACCATCAACCCCAGCATTCTCAAGTAAACCCGTGCCAGGACATGACGACTGTCGCACACTGACTGAATTAATGAGATGAGTTTCTGAACTCTCTCCTGAGTAGGATAAACATATCCTGTCTCTAGATCGAAGAACATCCCCAGGTAAACAAACTTCTGGGATGGAGTCAGCTCTGATTTTGGGAAATTGATCATCCAGCCTAAGTCTGTGAGAGTTTTCAAAACAATCTCCAGACTGGCCGACAAACTTTCCCGGGTGTGCGCTTTCAACAGCCAGTCGTCTATGTATGTGTGGACTGCTATGCTTCTCCTGCGGAGGTATGCGGTGATTGCAAGAACCACACGGGTGAAAACCCGAGGAGCCGTGGAAATTCCGAAGGGTAGCACCCTGAATTCCCACTGTCTGCCCTGGAATGCAAATCTCAGGAAGCGACGGAAACTCCTGTGTATGGGGATGTGGAAATAAGCGTCCTTCAAATCTATCGACGCTGTCCACATTCCCCTCTCTAACCCCGCCAACACCGAGCGCACAGTCTCCATCTTGAAACTGGGCGTCTCTATGAACTTGTTCAATGGCTTGAGGTTGAGAATTGGTCTCCACCCTCCGGTGTTCTTTGTTACTAAGAACAGGGTTGAATAGAAGCGCGGACACCTCTGTGCCGGCTGAATAGCTCCTCTTTGTATGAGGGAATTTATTTCCTCCTCGATACACAACCTTTGATCTGGATCTCTCGGATTTGGAGTCCAGATCGGCACTAGAGACAGTCGCGACGGCGGGCCTGTCATCCAATCGGGATGATACCCGACTGAAAGCCATCGCAAGACTAAACGGTCCTGAGTTAACCGTTCCCACTCTTGCATGCGGTCGGCTAATCGGCCTCCCATCGGTCCACCTAGGGATAGAGGTGGACATAAGGAGTGCAAGAGCGGCACTGTCTCCTTTGCCAGAAACACCGGCGCGGTTCTCACCGCGGTAACCGTCCCATCAGGAACGATTACCCCGCCCAGATCCTCGCGCGCCACGACCAGCACCGCGCGCACCACGGTGCGCGGGCGGCTGCCTGGCTGACTGCGCCTGAGGAGCCTGCGCCCCCCTCGCTGCTGGCCGAATCGCACGCGGCCGAGGCCGGCGCTGCGATGGTGGTTGGCCTCTGACCTGGCCACTACCACCTCGAGCCTGCAGGGGACGATACGCAGGGGGTGCGGCGCGAACGTTGGCACGACGAAGCACCTCAAACTGTTCGCGCAGCCGTTTCCTGGAGGTGTCTACATCCCTCACCTCCAAAGAGACCAGGACCTGTCATAGGCGTACGTAGTAGCCTATTGTAGAGGTCCTGGGACGGGCACAGATTATCCAAGGCAAAAATGCGCCTTGCCCGGACACTCCTGGTCACCGCCCGCGTCATACAGTCCAGAGCCAGGTTGATACCATCCTGGATGGCTCGCTGGACTGTGACCGGACTTGGCTGGCGCGATGCGGATGCTGTTACTACCCCTTGTAACAGCTGGGAGACGTGGGACAGAGCGGCAATCGAAGCCCTCCCACTCTCCTCCGCATCACGCAACGCGGCATTTGCCGAACGCAACGCGTTCGAGCACAAGACTCCCGTGTCAGAACGGGAGCCTGGCCGCGCATCCTCACCCAAAGCCGCGCGGTCATCCACGCTCGGCTTTGGTACCACACCGTAGCGCGGGGCCTTAGCGAGACGTCCACTCGACTTAATGGACGTCTCCGCCGCCTCGAACATGTCAACGACATGCTCTGCCAGCGGCAGAGAAGGCATAGCGTTAGCAGTAGGCTTACCAGCTAACCACGGCCTGTGTTCACGCTGGCTAGCCGACTGCTCCACGGGCAGATCTGGTCTAACACTCACCAGCCACTGGCAAGCGTCAGACCAATCCTCCTCCGTGGCTAGTTGCGAGCGCTCTACAAGACGGGGGCCTTCGTCTTCCTCCTGAGCACAAGCAACAGAGCTTGACGGCGGATACGCTGATATCCCTGGCAAGCCAGGGAGAGCATGCGGGCCTGATAATACCGGCATGCTAATCTCACTGGTTTGACCAGGAGCAGGCGCCGTGGTAGAGCGCGGGGCATATACCGCCCCACCACGGCCCCGGCCAGCACCAGCTACACTCTCGGCAAGCCGAGGTATGCGGTACCGCTGGCCTTCAGCACCCAGGGCCACAGTCTGAACCGTGGATTCTACCCCTGGGAGAGTAGAACCGTGGAAAAAGGCGCCTGTATTCCCCGCGAGGGGCGCACAAACGTCATATTCCATGGCCACGTCTTCAGACGGCGACCCTAACAGGTAATCATCATCCTCCTGGCCAGAAAGATTAGACTCCGGGTCAGCAAAGAGAGCTAACCCGGACTGGCCAGGGAAGGTGCCATACGAGGTACTGGCAGCCGCGGTGTGCGGATACCCCTGGACTGATGAGCAGCCCGCGGGTTCCAGCGACGACCGTCCACGGTCCCTATTGGGCGCGGCGATAAGCCTGCTGCCAGGGCCGTGGAACACCCCCTCTAATGGGGCCACCTCTGAATCTTCAAACAACGGAAGCGTACTAAGGAACGTTGATTCAGAGGTGGGGATTACCTGCTCCGAAGCAGATGATGAGGTCAATAAAGGATTTGGTCCAGGAAGCATGCCACGAAGCAACTCTGGAACCAAATCCTTGATTGTCCTCCTCATCTCTCCCAACATCTCGGTCCGGAAGGCCTCCATGTCCACCGCGGACGAGGCCTTCCTCTTACCCTTCTTACTTACGACCTCTTTTTCCAGCTTCTTATTCTCCTCCTCCAACTTGTCCTTCGCCTGCAAGCACAAGAATTCGGACATTAGCTCGCCCCCCCAGTGCTTACATATCTCGCAATTAAGCAAGGGACCACAGGGGCTACACTGAAAACATAGATGAGGGCCAAACTTGTCCCTCAAAAATCGTCCACAGGACGCACAACCAGGTCTCTGAAAAAGGCCAAAGGACGAGGAGAATGAGCAAACTAGTTACGCTTAGAAACTAACCAACTCAAGAGAAGGAAATGATCATAAAGATCATAAGTTTTATGAGAAACCAGCTTCGGACAACTTTAATTGTAATTAAAGAGCAAAGCTGATTATGACGTCATTAATCCTATGACAGGACAAAATCGATCCCAACAAACATCCCAGTGCAAGGACGAATTGTATCTTTAACCAGAACATGTGCAGAATGGACATTTCGACTACACAAGCATCAGATAAATACTGATAACAATGGCAAATAGTGTTAATTATCTCCCTTTCTCATATCAATAATTAATACCTGACACCTTGTCTAGACAAACCATCCAACCTGATGAACTGGAGAACTCCACCACTGAACGCCTCTTAACTCTCTCCACCTCAAGGGGAAGGAATTGGATCAAGAGGGCAAAGTGAGAAGACCTTTATAATAGGCCTCCAACTCACTGGGCATAGAATTTTTGGTTAGATAACCTAACAGTATTAGTAGGAAATGGAACCATGGTGGAGAGACACAAACCCTCTGCTGATGTCATGTCCTTATTTCTCCTTCACACAGACCTGTGGACATAAACACAAAGAGAGATTAGTCTTGTATAGCACCTAGTTGAAAAAACCCAACTAATTAAGGCGCTTATCACGTTTAGCGAGAGTCCCGGAAACACATTACAACGGGACAAAACTCGCTAATTTTACTAGAAGTCACCTGATTTAAAGGTCCAAGGCCCTCCTGTGGCGAAGTCACTCTCTCTGCCATCTTTATCAGGGATAATCTTCTAGCAAACCGTCTCAAAAAGCTTCGAAAAGAGTATAGAAAGTTTCTAACACAAAAGCATGTGTACACTCTCAGCCAATAAATTAGCAAAGAGGTAGTGCTAGTCTGCGCATGCGCGGTGGTGGGGCTGGCATCCGCCAGACTACGCTCTGACTCCCTGCCCAGTAGGGGCACCTAACTGTTTTAATCTGAGTGTTTATTGAGTGAAAGCCAATATTTAGCAATATCAAAAGTATTAGGGAGGTAAGTATACTCTTGATGTGAAACAAGGGAAACTATTCTCCATTTTCAGAACACTGCTCCATAAAGATAAATGTAGGAACAATCTGCCAGAGCACAAAGATCCAGTCGAACTAGCAAATCGTTTTGCAAATTTCTTTGCTGAGAAAATAGACCTAATTCGTAGCAACATTGTGCAACATCCAGACTATTCACCATCTAACTCTTGTAGTTTGTCTGGGTCAAACTGCGCTATGACGTCATTCAAATCAGTATCTCCCGATGAAGTATTGACAATAATCCGCAATTCATAAAAAGCATCGTGCTCACTGGACCCAATGCCTACAAACATACTTAAAGAATGTGTTGACGAATTGCTACCTGCAATAACAAAGGTGTTAAACTTGTCCTTAGAAGGTGGTGTCGTACCTGATTCCTTCAAAACTGCCAATGTGATTCCATTAATAAAGAAGCCTACACTCGACCAAAATACACTAGGGAACTACAGGCCTGTGTCGAACTTACCATATCTGTCCAAGGTGCTAGAAAAGGTCGTTGCCAAGCAACTAAATGACCATCTAGAATGCAACAACCTACTAAAACCCTTTCAAAGCGCATACCGGAAGCTCCACAGCACAGAAACTGCTCTACTCCGTGTACAAAATGACATTCTCTGCTCCATGGATGACCGGAAGTGTGTTCTATTGGTTCTTTTAGATTTATCTGCAGCTTTCGACACAATCGATCATAGCATTCTGATCACGTTTAACAGAACTCGGTATATCGCACACAGCGCTTGCCTGGTTCAATTCGTACCTTACAAATCGTTACCAAACTGTTATTGTGGACAACCTAAAGTCAGTTTCAAATCAATTACGCTCTGGCATACCACAAGGATCTGTGCTTGGTCCCATCTTGTTCACAATATACACGGCACCACTAGGCAACTTAATACGATCTCATGGCATAAGCTACCACTTTTATGCGGATGACACGCAATTTTACCTCGAGTTCCATGTAAACCATCAGTTAAACGCCCGTGAGTGTGTCGAAAACTGTGTTCTTGACATCAAACATTGAATGTTGAACAACATGTTGCAGCTGAACGACAAGAAAACAGAGACTCTCTTGATAACATCTCGCCACATCCGACAGAATGTGGACATAAAAAGTCTCCACGTTGGAGAGGCCGAAATTGGTTTTAGCGACAGTGCCCGCAACATAGGCGTAACTTTTGATAACATTCTTTCAATGGAAGCACATGTGACATCTGTCTCTCGTTCCATCTTCGTCAATATGAGAAACATCAGCAAAATTCGAAATCTGCTTGACACCGACGCAGTTAAAACACTTGTTCATGCCACCATAACATCCCAGTTGGACTATGGCAATGCATTACTGACTGGCATAACATCAGCCCAGTTGGAGCGTCTGCAGAGATCCCAGAACACAGCAGCTCGGTTGATCACCCGCACGAGAATGCATGAACACATCACGCCTGTTCTCCACGAACTACACTGGCTGCCAGTTAGAGAACGGATCAGCTATAAGGTCGGACTCTTAGTGTTCAAATGCCTTCATGATCTTGCACCACCTTACCTAAATTCACTGATCGTACGAAGAACATCAGCAAGGTCCCTTCGATCAAATTCACAATTACTATGTGTCGTACCACATTCGAATTTAACCATCGGTGAACGCGCCTTCTCGAGAGCAGGACCAAAATTTTGGAACAATCTACCATCTGACATTCAAAATTGTAACAAAATTGAGCCATTTAAATCTATGTTAAAAACTCACCTTTTCACAAGAGCATATTTTTTAATTTTGTAAAGCGCCTTTGAGCGGTTTAGTCCGGAATCGGCGCCATAGAAATTTACATACATACATACATACATACATATCTTAAATTCAAAATGACATCATTGGTCAAGTTCGATTCACGAAACCATAGTTAACTATAGTTCACTAGACACTAATCGAACATGAAATAGTTAACTAGCTAGTGAACTACAGTCGACCAACCTCCCAACCTCGGTCACAAATGGTTAGCTGGAAAATTCAAAAGACGGATAGCTGTTGCTTGCCACTGATAAATGTGCATAAACAGTTAAATATGCAATTACATAACTATAGGTTTGATGAAATTACAGTGTGCTATAGTATATCAATGTTCCCAAGGTCCATTCCCTTTCCACTTTTTTACTTACTAAGGAATGGGCAACCGAGACTGGTATCTGCCTCCAAATAATCTAAACAAACTGACTATTTTTAACCTCTCTTATGTTAACTTCACTTTTAATGGTCAAGACCGTCCAAAACGGACTATGTAGTAGTCTTGAGGCCTGTCCATTTTTTCATCCAAGAGAATATGATTTTTGACAAATTTACCAAGAATACCAAGCCAGTCACTCCAGTGGTAAATTTGCAAAAATAGTCTTCTCTCAGCCCGCAAATAGACACTAGCTAAGAAAAATCTGGATTTTCTTAACCATTTTCAGTTAAGCTGGCCAAAAAACAGCACCTGTAGTGGTATTCAGAATTGTCTATTTGCATGAGAACAGTTATTTTTGTAAATTTTTTTGTAAAAATTATTATCTTCTTGAAAAATCTTGACCATTAAAGGGTTAATTGATATAAGTAGAATTTGAGGCGCTGTTGACACAATAAGGGTTAATGAATCAAACTTGACCCTGGATTTTATAAGTCAATGTCATTAACATTGCCCAACTACACACACATTTTCAGATGCTTACATCGCAAGATGGTCAGGATTTTTCAGAATAATATAAATCACATAATCACTATGTATGCCTTACCTCTTGTCTCAACAGTTTGTGTGGGTGAATCTCCCCAAATGAAACTGTCGTATATGTCTTTATGGCAACAATCTGAAAACAAAATGAAATTGAACCCTTTCACCGGCAAATCCCAGGAAAGGTATATTCCTTATTATATAAAACTTAATTTCCTGAATATTTGGAAATTAATCTGACTGGAAGAAGGCAGTAACGGCTACAAGTCAAATTCATGTTATAATCAATATTCAACAATTTTCCTGTATGATTGTCTTGAAAATGAGACATGGGGAATTCATCGGTGAAAGGGTTAAGACAATTACCGATGGTACTCCAGGTACTTTACACAATGCGTTCAATGCTTTGTAGAAGCTGATAGAAAAATGAATAGAAGACCATTTTGAAAACAATGCTACTGTAAGCTGTTGCACTTTTTTACAACAGCAATTTTTTATTTGCGACTGCACATAGTAGCAGCTATCGGTTATTCACACATGTTCAGCATTAAGACTTACAGGTACAAGACACAATGAAGCTGCGTAATCTGGTAACCCGTTCACACTTACAGGATAAAAAAGGACAAATTCATTATACAAGACCAAATTTTCTATCATATATTTTGAAACAAATTTGTCTTGGAACTGTTGCTGCCTGTGGCCAATACGCATACACAATTCATTATCTTTAAAATATATTAATGGCCAAGTCGGCCAAAAACAACCTTTGCAGTAATCTTGAGAAATGTTCATTTTAATATCAAGAGGAGAGTATTTTAGAATTGTTACCACTAAAATTAAACAGGCTTGATAGTTATTCCAGCAGAAAAGTTTCAAAAATAGTCTTATCCAGGCTTGGAAATGGGCATTTATTAAGCATAAATTAAAATTTTCTTGACAAATCTTAATCATTAAAGGACTTTTCCATCTGGGGAACAGATTCTGAATTCTGAGAATAACATCATTCAAGAAAGTGCTCAAATGACCACTACCTAGTATGCTTCGGAAACCTGAATGACTGAGCAATGTGGACAGTAGACAGATCCAATCTGTCACTTAAGTATCTGACTTCATAATCAAACATGTCACTTGTTAGTTGACATCACAATCACAATTACGTATGTCCATCTCAAAAGCATAAATAATCTGTCACATAAGTGTCGGAATTGTATGGCTTTGGTTAATTTACAATTTAATAAACATTCTGTTGAATAATTTGGAACTAATTTGACTGGGAGCGGTTGATGCCATAAATAGCAACAGTCCCAATACAAATTAGGTTTAAAATATTCAACAGCTTATCTGTATATTTACCTTGAAAATATAGCCTTTGGGAATTCAGGTTTCAAATCGATTTCAACATGTGTACAAAGTGGGCGGGGCATAGCTAGAAATGGGTCCCTCTATTAATTCATTAGTATGTTAACCATTTAACACTAATACTCAAATTTGTTTTTAAAATCTCAACTTTCTCAGAGTAAATGTCGATTTGCAGACCAAGATAAGATTATTTTTTTTAATTTATCTCTGGAATGACTGGCTTGGTTATCATTCTATTGGTAAATTTAAAAAAAAAATCTTGTAGCCTGCAATTGAAGATTTCTCAAGACGAATGCAAAAGTAAGTTTTGGCCAACATGAGTATTAAGCCTTACCACACTGATGTTAATATTCAAATTTTTGCTGCACCAATAGCAAAGAAACTGATGTACATTTTTCAACAATTTTGGTGGACGATGTTGCTGTCTCCTACAGCACTTACACCAAATTTGTTGAAAAATGAACACCAGTTCATCTTTTTAAATTTAATTTGAAAAATAAAAATTTTGACATCAGTGGTACGCGATAACGGGTTAATAGTCACACAGGCCAAAAGGGCTGTCTGAAGCAGAGATTGGGAAATGTTCATTTGCAATCCAAGAGAGTATTTTTAGTTGCGGCTCGCTACAAGTACAAGTCAGTGTGTAAAATTTGTGAACATTTCTGACAAAGTTGCCTATGGTATATCACCATCATAATGTGTCGCACTTGTTAAACATTTGCCACTTTAATGGCGGGTCACATAACTGAGCCAGTCATTTAAATGGCAAATAGTAACAAATAGTCTACACTTGGTCCGCAAATGAACACTGACTAAGTACAGATTTAGATATTCTTGACCAATCATGGCCACTAAATGACTAATAATGACCAACCTGCTTTTTATACCGTCCACTGTATACCGAAGCAAAGCCTCCATCACCAAGTAAGTATTCAGGGCTTCACACAAAAATGTACAAATATATAAGTATTAAATATATTTTGGTATACAGGATAGCGAGGTCTATCTACAAACCTAGCCAAAAGGATCTAAGTTATTTACTTGGCTGGCATTTATCAGGTCCCTATTGTCCATGTCCAATTTACCCCATATAACTATATCCGATTTGGCTCAACTGTTAACACAATGAAGGAACTTGTAATGGAATATGACCCTGATCATGGTCATCTGGAAGTTGGCCCTGATCCAGATAAAAGAACCCTGATCCAGATTGGATCAAATTCTGTATTTGTGGATAGCTCTGAAACTGCTAGTCTGATTTGGCTCAAATTTTTAACAGGGTGTAGCCATTCCATAACTTTGGGTGTGATCTGGGGAAAAAAATCCATAAAGAGGCTCTGTCCCTCACCTGTAACATTAGTATTAGAAATGCTCCAGACTTTGTGAGAATTATGGTTCCTGAAACTGCTACAGACTGACATAGTTTGATAAAATCAAATCATATTTGAAGGAGGAACAGGAAAATCCAAGATGGTCACGAGAAAAACTGTCCAATTAAATTTCTGTATAGTAGTTCAGAGGCCTACCATACAAGAGTCATCAAAGCCATATTTGTTTTAAATCTGACAAGCGGTTAATGAGATGCATTTTAATGCAAGAGTTATCTCCCTTGAAATCCTTTAAGACAAGATGGCCATGGGAACTGTTTTGGGGGATACTCGCGACACTGATAAATTGTACAGGTGTCATGACCCATTGGCATGGTGATGGTCGGTGTTAATGGTACATGATCCCATTGCAAGTTATTTGTGTTGCTATTGGGGGCAACAAATGGTCGCCCTATTAAAACACAGCCCTGCACAAATCGACAGTTTAGACATACAATTTCTCAATGTCCCTCATCTTGGGCGGTTATCCTCCAAAAGTGTAAATAAGATACATTAGATATTAATATATAACAATGGTATTATTAACTCTCTGAATTACTGTTCACAGACAAAGATACTGCTGCTCGGAAGCATCCACTGTCATGATAGGGGGTCTCTAACAATCTCCTTCAGGATTAATGCCCAGGCATTGCTTCAGGAGGCAAAGGCTATCAGACAACCTTAACCGTGACAGTGGATGCTTTGAAGCTGCAGGTTGCTAATGTAACCCAAAACATAAGAGCAGATGTTGCCTCTTATGTAAATTTGCCAAATGATAATTTGTCAAAATAAAGTTTTTGAAAACTAGCATTATGAGTTCAGTTGTGTGTGTGTGTTAATTGTTGTTTACTAGTTACATCGATTAAACATAGTTAGCAGACACACAGATAACTCATCCTGCCAGCCACTAAAGCATTCAGAGTTACCTCCCTTGTAACACAAGGGGTTCATGCACTAACCATCACAGAATGATGCAGGGTACCAGGTTCAGTTTTAAAGCAACATTCCAATGGAATGATGCTTATGCATAATGCTCTACACAATATTGCCTTATTAGGAAGTTGAATGTCTGCTCGATCAGACCACTACTATGCAAGAAGCACATGACCAGTTAACATCCAATCAATGCGTTATTATAAAATTCCAGAGGCTGAGGTAATGCAATGCAATTAGCTCTGGCATAGCAGGCACAAGTTTCATTCTTTGTCTAAGTTTCATATGCAGCAGTCGAAGTTTCTCAATGCTCTAAATTGTTCAAAAAATATTTGTAACTTGGCCACCACCGCCCCGCCTCCAACCTGAAATAGAATGTGAAAAGCAAGTATTGTGACACAATAAGTACGGACGTCAGACACAATGGTGCCTACGCCTATGCATTCAGCACTAGCCGTGTTGAGTCAATGAGCGATTCCAGTCACACGCAATCAGGATAACTGGTGTTAGCTCAATCATTCTCGGTAGCTAAGGGGACACAACCATGCGCGACAAGCTTATCTTGTCTACACCATTGCATTCAGCACTAGACGTGTTGAGCCGACAAGCATATTATATCATGCACAAGTTAGATAACGAGTGTTATCCCAATCATCCTCTGTAGCTGAGGGGATACGATCAAGCACGGCAAGCTTATCTTGTCTACACCTATGCATTCAGCACTAGACGTGTTGGCGGTTATCCTCCAAAAGTGTAAATAAGATACATTAGATATCAATATATAACAATGGTATTATTAACTCTCTGAATTACTGTTCACAGACAAAGATACTGCTGCTCGGAAGCATCCACTGTCATGATAGGGGGTCTCTAACAATCTCCTTCAGGATTAATGCCCAGGCATTGCTTCAGGAGGCAAAGGCTATCAGACAACCTTAACCGTGACAGTGGATGCTTTGAAGCTGCAGGTTGCTAATGTAACCCAAAACATAAGAGCAGATGTTGCCTCTTATGTAAATTTGCCAAATGATAATTTGTCAAAATAAAGTTTTTGAAAACTAGCATTATGAGTTCAGTTGTGTGTGTGTGTTAACAAGCCCTATCAAGGCGTATTACCAAAGGGTTTCGGTATACAATTTATGAAGCCTACTGCCATGGAGTACTTCGCCATTGACGGATTGGAAACAAGAAGCATGCTGCGAAGCATCTCTGGCATTCAATCCTTATTTGACTTCTTCATCTAATCTCAGCTGGCTTAGCCATTAAACAGTTTATTCAAGTCTAAAACTAATTTGTAGCAAATCTTAGGTTTTTCTGTGGACATTTCCGCTACAAAAATGTTATCATTATGTTAAATAATTTAAATTTCCTGTTTATAATTATGATAATAGGGGTGAATATGAACATACTGAAATGCAATCATGAATTCTAAATAGATTTCGTAACATAAGATGTCCGTGTACCAATGCAGAAACAAGTCCATGGTAGCTTTCTAGTATAGTGCAATGCTAAAAAAAAATTTCAAATGAATTTTAAACCTTTTAGAGAAATACCTTTGACAAATTTGAACAGAGAAAAAATTGATGTACTAATTTTGATGTGAATACAGGTGCTATAAAGCTTTGCTTTGAAATCAAATGCTAATGGACACAACATCGGGGATCAATTGCCATGGAAACTGAAGAAGAGAAGCGGAAAATCTGTAACAGCACAAATCTAACAATTTCATAACTGAAAATTTAATTGCCCTTCAAATGTTATATACAGTAAACACTGTGTTATGCCGGAGCGTAGCTATTTATGTATACCTCTGGACAAAGACAAACTGCTCAGGATCAAGCGCAAAGTGTGGCTGTAGATCACTCAGCATTACGTCAGGAGCCTGAAAGATACACACAATATACAGTAAATACAGTTAAATCTGCCAATGAAACAGCAGTAGCAAAAGCAGCAGCAGTGGACGGACCATTAGCAATAGGAGCAGCAGTAGTAGCAGCATTAACAAGAGAAATCAGAGATCGCAAACCCTCGCTTCCCATTTTTGTCACATTGTAAACAGTTTTCATATTTTCCAGATTTTATCGGACTATCCAGATATTTTTTTTATTTTCAGTTTTTCAGATTTTTTCAGCTCATGGCCAAAGTTGTGGAATCTTAGTGTGTGGTCAAGACCTTTTCCTATATTAAAATTTGAGCAAAATCCGACCAGTAGTTTCTAAGATATCCAGATCCAGAATTTGATCTCAAATCTTCTCGAATGGCAAGATCCTTCATTGTGCTACACTTTGAGCCCAATTAGATTTGCAGGTTTTTTAGATACAGCTTCCAACACACAAACAGGCAGATTGGCATCAAAACAGACATATGGATGGACAGAGACACTCAATCATCTTCCCCTTACGAGGCGTGAGTAACAAAAGGCAATCATTCACTATAGTTCAGGCATACAAGTGTATTAAATGAATCATCTCACGAGCAATGGTAGTGGCACATATCCCTGATGTTGAGGGCAGAATATCTCATCATGTTCTTCCGCTGCCTTGACAAGCTCATCCACAGTAAACAGATAGCGCTCCACGTCTCTACCTGAATGGAGAAAAAGAGTTAAAGATATACATTTCCGGCCATATCAATGTGTTTCTCAAGATGCGTGGTTTTATGAACCACCATCATATTAACACTAACACTATTTACCATAGCACATGCATAGCATTTTGTGACCATCTGTCTGTAGTGACCACCTGTATTTTGTGGCCACCTGACATCAGAGATCACCTGTCTAAAGTGACCACCTTTAATGACCCATTACAGAGACTACCGATTTTACCACTTTAATATTTTTGCCGGCCAAAAACAGTTTCCTCAGTGGTTTTTTAGGAATGTTCATTTACAAGACAAGAGAATGACTGGCTTGATAACAGAGCCAGTCATTTCAATGATAAATTTTCAAAAATAATGTCCTCTTGGTCTGCAAATGGATACTCCCATTTTTGGATTTGGATTTTCTTGACCAGTCTTAAGCATTAAATGGTTAAACAAGTCAAGCGGGTGTTCATTTTTCAACAAATTTGGTGTAAGATGTTGCTGTCATAGACAATAACAAATTTGGTCAAGGATGTTGCAGTCCGTGACAGCAACATCATCCGCCAAAATCTTTGAAAATTGTACACCAATTTCTTTGCTATTGACACAGTAAACGATAGACTATTGCCATCCGACTGCTAAGGCTAACCAACTAGAAGTGCATGTAGAGGCAATTTTAGTTAAACATTTGTTCTCATCATATATGAATCCAATATGCTCATCAGCTTCAGAAAAACCATCAACTGAATCAATCAACAGCAAGATGTTGATTTCACTTCACATCTATTCTACAATAATGTTATCCATATATTAAGTAATTTAAATTTCATGTTTGAATTATAAAATTAAGACAAAAACAGGCAAGTCAGATTACCCAAGTAAGTAAGACTACTTTGTAAGTACGGATTTTCTTGTTATTCTTAGGGTTACAGTAATGGCTAGGAACACCAGTTTACACATAATAGGGAAATACTTAATTAAACGAACTCAGAATCAAGCAGCAAAAAAGTTTTCAAATATTCATTGTTCTTATATTTAATGAATTAGTACCATTGCAATAAACACAGGGTATCAGTCGCTCAAGCAGTTCTCGGCCAAGCAGGGGGTCCAGTGTGATCAAACCAGGAAACCATTCCTCTATTAATGCATCCATGTGATCAACCACTTTTCCCAGCAACCTGTAACAGATAAGAAATACAATGCGATATTGCAGATTCTTACCCTCTCATTTTTGTCACAACTTGAATTTTCCAGATGCCCAAAGTTATGGACGCTAGTGTCTGGCCACCCTCTTGTGTAGAAATATGAGCCAAAACCGACAAAAACAAAGTTTCCGAGATATCCATAGATCCAGAATCTGATCACATGCAGATCCAGGTTTTTATCTGGTTTGCAGCCAGTGTGAAAATTTTATGGTAAGGTCATTTGTTGTGTTAAAATTGGAGACAAATTGGATCTTTTTAGGTACAGCTCCTCAGACAAGCAGGCACACATGCAGGCATGAAGGCAGGCCAGCCGACCAACCGACTGACTGACCAACAGACAGATATAGACAGGCAGCCAGGCAGACAGACAATATCCTTTTTCACTTACAGGACAAGGGTAATAAAATTACCTACAAATGCAATTCTATACTTACACACATAGGCACAGACACATACATGACATATGCGCAAACACACACATACACACTGCAATAGAATCTAACACTCGTCATTTAACCCATTACTGGTAAAAAACAACCAGTCATTCCAGTGGTAAATTTTCAAAAATAGTCTCTTTCTGGTGCCGCAAATGGACATTTTCTTTGAAAAAAGTAAAATATTTCTTGAATAAACTTTATGGTTAAATGGTTAATAATGAGAGAATTCAATCGCTTTTTACAAATCATGACCATTAAAGTGTTGTGGCTAACTAACCTGCTTCCCTCTATCGTCGCAGGCACGGTCAATTGTAGCACTTCATTGTTATCTTCTAAAGGCTCAAGCAGGAAGAACGAATCCTGTAAAATTAAATATGTCAAAACCTAAAACGTTTAACTACAACGTATCTAGTAAACTTAAACTAACTTTAAATAAACACTTTATAACTAGATAAACATATATTCAGTCATTTTGACTGCGATGTCAGCTAATGTTCAAATGTTTTGCTTGAGTTTGGAAACAGTTCTCTCTTAAGGCAGGGGGGGTGGTCTCTTACTACAGGCAATCTTTAAAGCAGGTTTGACTATGTAACAAATATAATTGTTTTTATGGTCCTCGCATTAATTTTGAAAATAATTTGAATGAAATCTGTTGCAGCCCTATTTTAAGGCGGTTTTGACTATACTTACATCTGACCAGAATGCATAAATGCCTCCTCTCCAGTAGTTAAACAGGCCCTGTAAAGATAGAAAACAAAACAAGATTCTATCAGTAATCTGCCACATGAAAAAACATAAGAATGCCTAAAAATTGCAATAATAAGTTTGTACTTTAAAAGTAGTATCGCAAGCACCTAGAATTATGTCAAATTGATGGAACTATTTACAATAGAGGGATCATATCCATCAGTTAAATATCTGAAATCTTAATCAAATATGTCACACGTTAGCCGATGCCACAATCAGATATGTCACATGTTAGCTGACGTCACAATCAAATTGACTTTTCTCATTCATGACCATCCCAAAGTCCATCATGAAAGTGTATGAATTGTATTTCTTTGATAAATTTACAATTTTTAAATATTCTGTTGAATAATTTGAAACTAATTTGACTGGGAGCTGTTGCGTATGGCAGTCAAATTAGTTTCAAAATATTCAACAGCTTGCCTGTATATTTATCTTGAATTGGAGATATGTAAATTGATTCCAAAATGCATAAAAAGCCGACAGAGCCTAGTTAGAAAAGGGCGGGAGAAATGCTAGAAATAGATTCATTTAATGTATACTTTATAAAATTGTATCACGAGCGTTGACCTTCTCACTTCAAAATATGCGTGGGTCTTTCATGGTCAGAGCAAAATTTGGCATTTCAGAATTGTGCTATATTGACATATATAATCATCAAGTGAAATATACTCTGTAATATCGTAAGTTGGTACACATTAATCAAATGCCTATAATAAAACTATTGGCATGTAAATACCTGTGTACTCAGTCGCCTCCAGAAGACAATAAGCCTCGCTAAGAGGCGTGGCCAAAATCCCATTGGCACAAATGGCAAGTGGTATTCACGCTGGATGTAGTCTACTATTGGTGTTAATGTGTCTTTCAATGGGTATTGTACACATAAGCGGCCTGAAATTTTACATAAAATATGCAAATTTGATATTCAAATCTGACCTTTAGCGTATTATCCAGTACAAAGTCTCAAGATAATTTTAAGCAAAATTATGAGTGCTTAGGAATTTCTGCTGAATTGCCAGTACAATCAAATCTGTCTATAATGGAAACAACATGGACCACCAAAAACTGCGCACTATAATGAACCGGTCACTTAGTACAACCCCATTTGCCATGGTAAATAGCTTTTGGACTCAAATGGGTGTTTAAACAGAATACAAACAGATAGAGGTCAAAGGATGCCAAATGATAGATTTTCGTATTTTAATTGAAATAGAATACATTATTTGCATATTTTCTAATTCCTGAATAATAAATTTCTGCATGGAATGTCGCTTTCTTCAATTTCCTTGAAAATCAGGGAGTGATGTTATCGCGTGAATGATGGTTATGGTATGACGTCATCTCGTGAAGTATATTTTGTTGTAAGTGATTGATGGCTTACTACAGCTCATTCTGACCCATCATATTAATGAGATGCAAGACAAGCACTTGTGTTTGATATATTAGTAATTGAATCCGAGGTGATGTCCAGCTCCGCAACATCATCAGACGTCAGTTTCTTCTATTCTTAAAACATGTGTGGTGTAATCTGAAAACATGTGGCTGACGATTAATACGATGATGTCATATTGTGAATTTTGTGGGGTGTCAAAATCAATGTTTTAACAGAAATCTTAGTATTGAATAAGGATGTGAAAATTTGTCAAATTATTTTTAAGTCATAAAATAGGATTAAAACTTATGTTTTGCTAATTTTTATAGCAATCTAACTTACATTTGTGATGTCCTTTAAGAATGTTGCATCATAAAGAAGCACCATTACTTGGCAGCAAAATCAGGTTCTTCCTCTGTATATAGCATCCTCATTGAAAAAACTTTAAATTTTATTATCCTTTTTTAATCTGTCCAAAGTGTCATCTACAGATCTTGATACATGTTCATTTACAGACCAAAAGACCACAAATTTTTTGAAAATCTATGACTGGAATGTTGTTGTGTTCTGATATTCCTCCTCTTGGTAGGAGCACCATTCAAACCAACAACCTAGCCACTTTGGATGATGGTGTATTTTCAGGGATTTGATGATGATTAGCCCTGTGTAATTCTATAGGCCTGCTATGTGGCACATGGATAACGTTGAAGCATGGTATGTATGTATAAAGATCAATCAACTATGAACATATTTATATGTTTCTACTGTTTCAAAACACAGCTCTTAGAAATGTTATCAAATAGATGAAATAGATTATACACAACACTGAGTGACATAAATGAAGACAAAAATTTTACAGAGACGTGAGGATTACTGCATTACTTTTACTATGCCTGTGTGTGCGTGAATGTGTGCATGTATATGCCTACATGCGTGTGTGTACATGTGTGCATGTGCGTGCATGTACGTGGTTGTGTTGCTGGCTGGATGAATATGAAATTAATCAGTGTGATAAAATGATCAAAACCAGTTACCCAAGCGAGTTGGTTTAGGCAGTTGGATACTGGGTCTCTCCTTTGGAAGACGACATGGGATAAGCAGCTCTGAGTCACTCTTTGGTAGAACAATCTCAAACCTACATGAAAATGTCATAGAAATGTCAATAAAATATGGAAAGCTCAGTCATAGCATAAATGATAACTACAATTAGGAGCTTAGAATCTAAATAACACTGCATAGAGTGCATTCAATAATATCAACGATTTGAAAGGCTGTTAATTGCTTGGTGGTTCTTGATGGCTCAAGCTGGTCACATAAATCAGACTAAGGCAATTTTCAACAGTAATCCAGTGTAAACCAAATCTCTGACAATCTTTAGATGAGAAGACTCTTGTTTCGCTGAAAACATAAAACCTCCAATGTATTGTCACAAGATATCCGTATACACAATTTGAAGCAAATCATAGAAAGATCTTGATTTTTGCATAATTATTGATAATTGATAACTAATACAAATATGGATGATGTTCAACGTATCACAATCACAACAGCTGTCTTGGCACAATGCCTGGATAAAATAAATTTGAAATGAATTGACATATGTGGTATAAAGTTATGCTCAGGCATTAAATCTGGATTCATTGACGAATGTAGGGATGGATGAATGGGTGGGTGGGTAAATGGATAGATGGATGGATGGATGGATGGATCTATAATGTTTTTGTAGTAATCCTGCAGACATAAAGGCCTGGTGTATTTATGTTTACTTGCTAAAATATATTACTTTGAAAGGAGAATACTTAGTAACAGATGAGAGATTAACAAATAGGTTAACAAACTGCAAGGTGGGATAAATAGTATCTATAAAAGCAGAAATATTAGATAGATAGATAGATAGATAGATAGATAGTGAATGTATATTGCACTGAACTCCATGCCATTGCATGCTCTACGCGCTGTACAATCTTATCCAATATTACCCTTACTTTTCTAGTATTCTGAGATATTGTGGTATTAAGCTTGGTGGGAATGTGTAGCTGATGTCACCTTCCATACTGCGATCAGTGAAGAGTAATGACACACTGTCCTTCTTTAGAATCTGTGGTCAACAAGACATAGAAAGATGGGGATACTTAACCTTTTAATGGTCAAGATTGACTAACAAAATCAAAATTTATGCGGTGAACAGCAGGTAATGACTACTTACAGAACAAGAATATTTTTTTCAAATTTACCACTGAAATATGAGTGGTAAATTCTTTTTAGATGGTCTTCTTTTGGCTTACAAATGGACATTTCAAGACCATTGTAGGGGCAAATTAAAGCCAACTTGACCATTAAAGTGACAAACAGAAATCCTAGTTCTAATGTTGATGTTGGTAAATGATTTGCAGAATTCATTTCAAATGAAGACATGTATATATTTACACATTTCATGAAACTCTAAAATGTTGGGCTATTTAGAATAAAAACTCTTACTTATTAAAAACAAGCATTCTTTAAGTATTGCTTTGCAATAAATGTCCCCTACCTGGTGATATAAATCTTTAGAGATTGACAGTCAAAAACTCCATTAAAAATTGACAGAAGCAGCTGAAACTCGAACTTGATCTGTAACTTCTCATAACATAGCAATAAACCAAGTTTCAGTTATATATGGCGAAGGAGAAGGAAAAGGTCTTGAAAGCTGATATGTTTGTATTTCATAAGTCGAAAGTGGACATAACTCCATCAAAAAATGACGCAAACGCCTGAAACACGAACTTGGTCTGTAGTTTCTCATAATAAAGTAATGGACCAATTCTCAGTTGAATATCTTGAAAGACTGTGAGAAGGCAGAAAACTAATATTTTTCGCATTTCAGAAATCGAAAGGGGGCATAACTCCATGAAAAACTGACGAAAATGTCTGAAACTCGAACTTACTCTGTAACTCCTTATACTAAAGCGATGTACCAAATTTCCCTTAAATATCTTGAAGGATTGCGAAAGTGAAGAAAGCTGATATTTGGCGTTGAAAGCGGACATAACTCCACCAAAAATTCACGCATACGCCTGAAACTCGAACTTGGTCTGTAACTTCTCATAACAAAGCAATGTAGCAGTTCTCACTATAATATCTTGAAAGACTGCGAAAAAAAGTGCGGGAAAACTAATAATTTTTGTATTTCATAAGTCAAAAGGGGGCATAACTCCATGAAAAGTTGATAAAATGTCTGAAACTCGAACTTGCTCTGTAACTCCTTATACTAAAGCGATGCACAGATTTTCGCTTAAATATCTTTAAGGAGTGCGAAAGAAAGTGTGGAAAGCTGATATTTTTCATATTTCCTAAGTCAAAAGGGGGCATAACTCCATCACATATTTACGCACATGCCTGAAACTCGAACTTGGTCTGTAACTTCTCATAACAAAGCAATGTAGCAATTCTCAGTATAATATCTTGAAAGACTGCAAAAAAAAAGTGCGGAAAACAATTATTTTTCGTATTTCATGTCAAAAGGGGGCATAACTCCATGACAAAGTGCACGAAAATGTCTGAAACTCAAACTTACTCTGTAACTCCATATACTAAAGCGATGCACCCATTTTCGCTTACATATCTTGAAGGAGTGCAAAAAAGTGCCGAAAGCTGATATTTTTCATATTTCTTAAGTCGAAAGGGGGCATACCTCCATAAAAAATTGACGCATATGCCTGAAACTCGAACTTGGTCTGTAACTTCTCATAACAAAGCAATATACCAATTCTCAGTTCAATACCTTGAAGAACTGTGAAAAGAAATGTGGAAAACCATCTACGACAGACGGACGGATGGACAGATGGAGTGCAAACCTATAGTTTTCCACCACCCCTGGTAGGGGACTAATAACAGGTGATTTAAGGGTGAGGCTAATGTCAATGTCAAACTGACTTACTCTGATGTAGTGACTGCAATGCCATTGTGTTGATTCCTAACAGCATACTAGGTAACCAGTTTTTCAATGTCATTGTGTTGATTCCTAACACCATACTAGGTAACCAGCTTTTCAATGTCATTGTGTTGATTCCTAACACCATACTAGGTAACCAGCTTTACAAGCTATATCAGCAATATGGTTAACCCTTTCACTCACAAATCCTGGAAAAACTATATTATTTACAATATAAAACTTATTATGTTGATTAATTTGGAATTAATTTGACAAGAAGCTGTTGATAGCTTCCAGTAAAATTAATTCCAAAATATTCAACAGTTTTCCTGTATGGTTGCCTTGAAAATGAGATATGGTGAGTTCATCGGTGAAAGGGTTAATTAATACTAAAATATAAGCCAAGATGTTTTCTTATACTCTAAATGTTAATATTAGACTTCAAAGACGCCTACGTCGCCGGCACACCTGATATCTATGCCACATTTTATACTTCCAAAACAAAAATATATTGATAGTTAACATTATAAAATCCTACACACCCCATCTGGTCCTATGAATGGATTAATTTCTCTGACTGTCACAATCTGTGCCATCATCCGACACAACCAGCCAGGGTCAATGAAGTACAGATCCTTCAATTGCAATGCAGAATCCTCATAGTGGATCAACACACCGGATTCATGCAGGAAACGAACTGCCTGAAATAACAACATGTGCTCAAATTCGTTTAACAATTCATGTACATGCTATTTGTCGATTTCAAATAAGAGTGGTGTCCATTCACACTTTACTGATCACGACAGCCAAAGCCAGCCGCTGAAGTGGTCTTGCAGGGCAAGAGAGGACTATTTTTGAAAATTTACCACTGGAACGACTGGTTCATTACCGAGCTAATTATTCCAGATGTAAAATTTCAAAAATAGTCTTATCTTGCCTTGTAAATGGTCATTGAAGATGGAAATATTTAGATTTTCTCGACCAAATTTGACCATTAAATTGCTAAGAGTATAGTCTTCATGTCTAATTGATAGATACTAGACCCACAAAGATGGTTCTCTAACTTGACCTATTTGATTGTGTATATAGACTTAAGTGATATTTAATGAAGAATGGCGATTAGACATAGATATAAATGTTTAATTAAATTTAAAGTGATGTGATGATTAACTGTAAAGCCCAACAATTTCAAACTCAGAATTAACACAATGTAAATTTGTTGAATATTTTGAAGCTAATTTGACTAGAAGCTGGTGTGGCTTAAGGCAGCAACAGCTTCCAGCCAAATTAGTTTCAAAATGTTCAACAGTATTTTGTTATCATTGGCCTCTAGAGGTAAAAGTGTTAATATTTAATGTGAAAAATGTGTTTATTAGATAAATGTTCTCAAAAAACCACCTACTATCCGAGGCAACAGATGATGTGTTATAAGACAGGTCAGTGACAACCGGTTTTAACCCTTAAATTTCTTTTTAAAATTATAATTTTCACAACTATTTTCAAAATTTTACCATTACAATGACTGGCTCGATTATCGAGCCAATCATTTGAGCGGTGAATTTTCAAAAATAGTCCTCTCTTGGTTTGCAAATGGACATTTTCCAAGACCACTGCAGAAGACATTTTTACCCAGCTTGAATGTTAGTATTAGAAACCACCAATCCATCAGAAAAAATGTATTTCCTGTGACAAATAACCTACAGGTGTTAAAGTATCAAACGAGTACCTTTGATTGTCCTATACAATGTGGTAATCTAAGCCCAGCTCAATGATCTACAAAGCAAATTGCTACACTCTTAATTCATTGTACCTGCTGAAGTTCATCTTCATCAATATCAATTTCTGCAGCTGCGACAATTTTCAGTAGTCCTGAATGTCGAATGACCGGGTAACTGGAATGTCGTAGAAATCTGGCTTCTTCCGCCAGAAATTCAGCTAATCTCTATAAGAACAAGAATGACAATCAGAGATTAATTGCTGAAATTTATGCCCTCTGCATCCACAAAAAACAATTTTTCTTTACTGGGTCATTAGGAACTTTGATGCAAAAATTAATAGGGGGCAACACATGGGCCCAGTTTGGTGAAGATCAGTTTAGTAGAACCAGAGAAAATATCAGGAAATGCAACACAATTTACTTAATTGAGTCACCATGACATTGACCTTTGATTTTTCTACCACAAAATAATAATAGAATTAGTATATACAATGAGTTTACTCTGATGAAATTAAAGATTTCAAGATTGAAATTACCATTATCTACATTGTAACGCACGCAACTGTTGAAAACAGGCCTGGAAATAGCATTCAGGTAGATTAGTTTCAAAATATTCGACATAATCTTCTATGCGATCTGTAGTGTTAAGATGATCGATTCTAAATATACCTATGGCATTTAGGTAAAACATTGGCAAAAATATGAATCTGAACAAACTTGGTTTACAACTTGCCCTGGATGAAGTTTTTAAAGTTTCAAATCAATTGAACAAGCGGTTTCGAAGATGTTAAAACGAGTTTCTAAAGATAGTGCAAAATCCAAGATGGTCACCACCTAAATTGACCAATGTACCAACAAGCTTCATTTGAACAATCTTCGATCTCTATCACCTAAAGATGCTTGCTGACAAATTTGGCTACAATCAGACCAGCGGTTCTTGCTTGAGAAGACAATTAAAGGCAATGGTCACAGCAGATGACAGACAGACAGACAATAGAGGATGGACAGTCACCATGGCATAAGCTCACTTGGCCTTCGAGGCCAGGTGAGCTAATTAACGTGGGCTGGTTATTTTGCAGTCTGATGAAAGCCGCAAGTTGAAAATATTAAATAAGCATGATATGTTTAATGTCCTTTCAGAGAAAGTAGGATAAAAGTTAAGGAAATCGCTTACCACATAGCTTGCTGGTATCTTCTGTCCCATAACAGGTTGCCCTCGAACTTTATATCTAAAGAAAAGTACAAATATAGAATAAGCAGAAGCTATGTTATCAAGCGAAATTATAACATTCATGAATTCCTAAATTCTATTAAGCAAGACATATACGGAGAAATGGATGGACAGAACATCAAATAATAGACATCCTGGCAACATAATCAACCTACCCGCAACGTTTTATTAGTGTGTGCGTGCATGCACGTGTATGTGTGTGCATGCATGGCAGTATGCGCATGCACACATCCATGGATAATTCATTTTTACTCTAATTGAATAACTCACTCATCCACAGTTGTCTTGATGAGACTGCGCAGCTTGTCCATGCCAGACGATGAGTCCTTTGTACAGTCCACAGCAATGAGTCCAGAAACATGAGGATAACCTGTGGTTGATGGAAGCATTAATCAAAATAAGTAGCGATTTCTCACTTGCACACAAGCACATATACTACTTATCAGCTTATTGTCAGTCTAAACATTGCTGGGATATATGATGCTGGTTACATACCAGAAGTAGTTAGTAGACTACTGTGATCATAAACAATCACCACCCTCCGTCACTCTCCCAACCCCCATGTAAAGGCTATTTTAATGGCAAATACTAACTGTCAATAATCAGAGTACACATGTCCTAATTCGGGGTGTTTCTACAGTTGTGAAATGTCGAAAACTGGCTTAATTTGCTGTGGAGTTATTTGTTCTTAAAAACAATAATTAGCATAAGATAGGTATGTTCGAATCTTAACCTTGAGACAATTATAATTTCCTTCTTTAGCATACTTTGTATTCAAATAAGACTTACAAAATCCTGTAATGATTACGGTAAGCAAAAATGAAGTGTTGTAGTTTAAAGAATAATATTTTAGAAAACCTACCCCTAGACTGCCTGGTATGGTAGCCAAGTCAGGTAATGCAGTGGGAAACTGTCTATAATGTTCATCTCCTGGTTTGCAAATAGACACTTTCTCCAATAGAGCAGGCAAGTATATAACGTCATAATCAATTACATCACAGGTAGGCTGATGTCACAATTAAATATGTCATGAATGGCATATCTAAGTCCGTCATAAACGCTTAATAGTCCGTCAAATTGTACAAATTCTATATCTTTACTATTTAATAAACATGCTGTTGAATAATTTGAAACTAACTTGACTGGGCACTGTTGCTGCCATAGTCACCCAGGCAAATTAATTTCAAAATATACAACAGCTTAGCTGTATAGTTATCTGGAAATTGATATTCAAGGTCTGAGTTCGATTGATCCCAACATGGACAAAGCATGGGTGGAGCTTGGCTAGGAATGGGTGGGGCATAGCTAAAACTTGATTCATCTATTCAAGTGTTAACACGCTCAACGTGAAGAGTGAAGATTATAGGTAACATCTCTCTCTCTCTCTCTCTCTCAATCTTACCTGTACGTGAGACCAATTCTGTGATCTGTTCACTCATCTCATTCAAAGCATAGGATCTGTAGTCTATAAATGAATCAATTTACATCATTAATTTCAGCATATAAATGATGATCAATTATATATCGCTATATACCTAAAATAAAATAAACCCTGTTAGTATACGTCTAAAACTCTAATATCATATTTAACTCATTAACACTTTAACCCTCATATCAGCTTCAGCAGTGGCCTTGAGAAATGTCCATTTGCAGACCAAGACATTTAAAAAAAAATGTTACCACTGGAATGACTGGCTCGTTAACTGAGCCAGTGATTCTAGTGGTAAATTAAAAAAAACAGTCTTCTCTTGGCCTGCAAATGGACATTTCCTATGAAAAAATTAAACTTTTCTTGAACAAATTCAATGGTTAAAGGGTTAAGTGTCTCTATTTCAGGACAGCAAAAGAGGAAAGCTGTTGATTATTTTGTAGCTGACCAATATGCAGCAACAGCTCCGAGTCAAATCTATTTAAATGTATTCAAAAGAATATTTCATACATTAAAGTTAATTTGTCGGTTTTGGTCTGTGAGTTAACAACAGTCATGACACTCAATGAAACCATTTATGAGCAGAGTGAGTGTATCACTCTTGATGCAACATTGAGAAATGTGCCATCAAAAGGTATATGACCAGGTGTAGATACGTGAAATTGTATTGCTGTATATGCAGGAGGAATAATACTAGAATGTGCAGTCGATGACATGCCATCACAAATCCCCACACTTTGACATTCCCACCACCACAACCCCAACCCAGCCCCACCCTGGGGTTGGAGCCTAATGTAAACATTGTCTCACAATCCGCAATCATATGAGTAAGTCAAACAACTTTGCCATTCTTCCCCCACCTACATCTTACATGTAGCTGCTCAGTCTATGGGCTGAGCATAATGTAAACAATGTCTCGCAATGCGCAAAACATATGGACAAATTTGATTGAATTACGCCAGCTTCCCACTTTCTTCCCACCTCCACACCCCAACCCCACCCACCCTGAAACCGCACGAACCGCTTCCACCCTGCATACACCCCTGGGGGCAGGGCCTAATGAAATGCTGTCTTGCAGTCTGCAATCATATTGGTAACTCACATAACAAATTTGATTGAATTCCACCAAACAGTTTTGGAGGAGATAGCCAGAGGGACAGATATCTGGATATATGAACAGACAGACATATCAAAATGTGCCGGGATAATTATACACACAGTTTGCTGGGAATAAAACTAACAGTTCAGCTGTAGTAAATTTAAGAGCAACGCATAACTAATATGTATGTATGCATGCAAGCTCATACACATACGTATTCACATGCATAAACACACATGCATGAACATGTGTACATACTCCACACACTCTCATGTGCATGCACTTACCTGGCTTAACCTGATCAAGATGTGATCCAACTACAATGACAGGACAGCCAGGGGCTCTGGCCTGGATATTAAGCAGCCATGGCTTCAGGTGCTCGATCTCCTGCTCACCACCCACAGACAAATCATACACTGCCTAGTAAAATACACAAGACTAACAATCTTCAGTCTAAATTCCTTTTCTCTTCCATCTAACACAAATAACTCAACCAAACAAGGCAAATCAATAAATTGATGTATGCTCCCCGAAGGCATACTCTGCAGAGAAACTGATTGGATAACCCCGAAGGCATATGCTTCATGGAAAGGTTTGGAACTGTGGCTCAAACACAGAGAAACGAACTTGAAATTGTCAATGAGATATCACCATATTAGGCCATCCTTAAAATATTGTTGGTTTGGGGTAATGATGTTAAATCCACAATTTGGGGAGTAGGAATGATTCGGTGGGCCATCATTCTTTTGGTCTGGCAGGATCTGCCCTAACGAACAATTTGTTACGGATAGCTTAATAAAAGCAAAATCTAAGTTTCTCTAAATAAACACACTTAGACTTTGCTTGGCACCATATGAAAAATACATATAAAAACTATGTTCAAAATGAACAGAGATATTTTCTGTAATAATCAATACCAAGTTTGGTGACCATATGTGAAAAAGGCTTGAAACTATGGCCCGGACAAACATTTTCTGTGATATTCAGTTGACCATGAAAAGTAGGTCAGCATGACCTACTTTTCATACTGTGCACACCTTTTCCTTAAGATGAATCCACATACCAAGTTTGGTGACCATATGTGAGTCTTGAAACTATGGCCCGGACAAACATTTTCTGTGATATTCTGTCGACCATGATGAGTATGTCAGCATGACCTACTTTTCATACTGTGCACACCTTTTCCCTAAGATGCATTCACATACCAGGTTTGGTGACCATATGTGAAAAAGTCTTGAAACTATGGCTCGGACAAACATTTTCTGTGATATTCAGTCGACCATGAAAAGAAGGTCAACATGACCTACTTTTTATACTGTGCTCACCTTCTCCCTAAGATGCATCCACATACCAAGTTTGGTGACCATATGTTGAAATTATGGCACGGACAAATATTTTCTGTGATATTCAGTCAACCATGAAATGTAGGTCAGCATGACCTACGGTTAACCTACTTCTGATACTCTGCACACCTTCATCCACATAGCAAGTTTGGTGACCATATGTGCAAAAGTCTTGAAACTATGGCACGGACAAACATTTTCTGTGATATTCAGTCGACCATGAAAAGTAGGTCAGCATGACCTACATTTCACCTACATATGATACTCTGCACACCTTCTCCCTAAGATGCATCCACATACCAAGTTTGGTGAGCACATGTGCAAAAGTCTTGAAACTATGGCACGGACAAACATTTTCAGTGATACTCAGTCAACCATGAAAAGGTCAGCATGACCTACTTTTGACCTACTTTTCATACTCTGCACACCTTCTCCCTAAGATGCATCCACATACCAAGTTTAGTGATCACATGTGCAAAAGTCTTGAAACTATGCCCCAGACAAACATTTTCTGTGATATTCAGTCGACCATGAAAAGTAGGTCAGCATGACCTACCTTTGACCTACTTTTCATACTCCGCACACCTTCTCCCTAAGATGCATCCACATACCAAGTTTGGTGACCATATGTGAAAAAGCCTTGAAACTATGCCCCGGACAAACATTTTCTGTGATATTCAGTCGACCATGAAAAGTAG
This sequence comes from Chaetoderma sp. LZ-2023a, assembly GCA_034401795.1. Lineage (NCBI taxonomy): Eukaryota > Metazoa > Mollusca > Caudofoveata > Chaetodermatida > Chaetodermatidae > Chaetoderma > Chaetoderma sp. LZ-2023a. Next base: position 82,658,746 of record CM067371.1, on the reverse strand, counting down.
GTCAGCATGACCTACTTTTGACACTCTGCACACCTTCTCGCTAAGATGCATCCACATACCAAGTTTGGTGACCATATGTGAAAGAGTCTTGAAACTATGCCCCGGACAAACTTATATATGGTGAACGGACGGACGGACGGACGGACGAATGGACAAAGCGGCGACTATGTTCCCGTGAAATCTTTTTCAGGGAACATAAAAAACAAGCATGCATGATTAATGTTGCTTGATTACTTTGCATGTAACAGATTATTTGACATATGCAAACATAGTTACATGCATCACACATACATTATGTGCGTACATATGTGAGTGCATAGGTACATACATACATGTGGACACAGGCACACAAACACAACCATATGCTAACACACATGTACATGCACGCACACAAAGAATTACATGTCCTAAATATCATCATGTCAAATGCTTACAAGATACAGTGCTCTCTGTGAGAGGAAGCACTGATGAGAGCTGTAGAAATCCTCCTGACCAGCAAAGTCCCAGGTACTCAGTGTATACATCACCATCTTACCATTGGTAGCACGACAATCAAATCTGCAAAAAAAAAGGCTTTGAAGCAATCTGACCATTATTGTCTAAGTTTTCTAGTCTTAAACATAAAATTATCCGAGGAATCAGGCTTCAGGAGCGGGGAAAGTAAACTTGCTGAATATCATAGAACATCTTGGTAGCAACAACTTTCAGTTAAATCACTCTCAAAATAATCAGCAGAAGCTGAACAAGAGCATCTACAACGTATACAATTAAACCTCATCGAGAACCCTTCTTGCATCCGCTTTTGTTTCTACGAGAATTGTTAATACTTACCAGATGTACCATTATGATAATGTCTATTATCTAGTCTAGCTCAAAATAAACAATTAAAACTCTCCATTCTCCATGGTCCTGCCCATACAGTGTCCGGGAATTACCATAGCCTCCAGGTACTGAGTCAATTCCCAACAACAGTCAGATTCGTCTTATATTTGTCTTGACAAACACCGAAAGCAGCTCAGCCTCACATAAGCGGGGTGGCTGAGATAGGCCATTGTACATCTTGTAAGTATTAACAATTCTCGTAGATGCTTCGAATAATACTTACCAGATGTACTATTATGCTAAACTCAAGATTTCGACAGCCAAGAAACTCCGGTGGGAGGAGGTGAGGCTCAAAACAGCTCTCATCTACCATCCGACAGTGACAGTTGTGAAGAGATTAGAACCCCAGCATACGCTTAGGTTCCGCCATCTGACTCAGATGGTCTAGACCGCACTCGACACCCCCACCCCCACCCCCACCCAACCTCATTTGTCCACACAAATTCCATAGGGATGTCAAAGGGGAGGCAACACCCACCAGACCTGTGTCAGCCCCAAGTCTCAGCTAGGGCAGTCCAGAAGACTGCAAAGAAGCTACTACAACTTCTAGTTTTGAAAAAACTCAGTATATCGATTAGATTTTCAAATTTGATTGAGTATAATGTCTGTTGCAATGAATAAGATACTCTTGAACCAGAATTTTTATTTAATCAGCCTGGGAATTTAACTGTAAATAAATCAATATTAGTCACTTAATCTAAGAAAACACTCACCATTTTCTGATTGCTTGGTCTTTCTTGATCATTACAGGAGCTCCGCCAATCCACGGTCATTCTCAGATCATGTGCATCACCATTGCTCAGTGCATGTGGAAGAATGCTACAATGTATGCGTAAATAGTGGTTTAACGTGGCTTTAGTTAAGATTCGATAAATTGGTGACGGCTAGCGGATTAAGTGCGCTGGAGATATCGCGAAAGTAGAAATCAGTGAATGACGACTCGGCATGCCATTGTGCTACCTCCTCTAAAGAGACACCCTTATAAAGGGCCGATGCTGCTGCTAGTGCTCGGACTTGATGGGCATTCGCACGATCAATCTGCTTTCCTGTTGCGATTTTATGCGACATCTGAATAGCATTGACTATCCAACGAGAAATGGGATCTTTCGAGGCGCGAAGATGAGGAGCTTTGAGACATAACCACAGAGATTTCGGGTCATCTCTCCACTCCTCAGTACGTTTCTTATACATTTTCAGACATCTGACAGGACACCAAGCAGAAGAGTTTGGGTCATGCCTAATTAAACTTGGCAAATTGATCGGCTGTCCTGGATATTTAAGTGACTGATTCTTTGCCAGGAAATAAAGACGTGGTAATAGTTTTAAACCTTCACTCGTAACGACAAAACGGTCTTGTTCGGCAGAAAGCGCATGGATTTCGCTTCACCTTCTTGTCAATGCTGTTGTAACCAAGAAAACTGACTTAATAGTTAACAGTTTAATAATCTAATTAGTTCAAATGGAGCATGCCATAAAACCTGTAGAACAAGAGATAAATTCCATGCTGGGATAGGAATTGGCTGTCTGGGTCGCAAATTGCTCATTACTTTAATAACTTCATTTAGTGTCATTCTCCACTCTTACAGTCGTTAGACTGGGAACAACTGAAGCCAATGCAGACTTATATGCCGCTAGGGTTGAAGGTACAAGTTTATCAACCTCGTATAACAGACAGATAAAATCTGCTACGTGTTGAACAGATGCAGAAAAGGGATTAATATCTCTTCCCTTACACCACTCTGCAAATTTGTTAATTCTATAATTATATGTTTTAGTGGTTGCCCATCTTCTGGCTGAAACGACTAACTTCACTGCTTGCTCAGAAAAGCTACCCTCAATTGCTCGCTGCTTGATAACATCCATGCAGTCAATTGGAACATCTCCGGTCTGTCGTGGAGATACAGACGTTTGTTCTGGAAAATCAGATCGCTTCTGTCTGGAAGATGGATTGGATCGCAGACCAGAAGGTCCAGCAGATCCGCAAACCATGATCTGCCTGGCCAATGAGGGGCAATCAGTAGTACTTGGCATATGCCCTCCCTTATCTTTGCCAGAACTTTTGGGATGAGAATTGTTGGAGGATACGCATACGCGTACATTCCCTTCCAACTTATCGCCAGTGCATCTACCGCTAGAGCTAGCGGGTCCGGGATCGGTGACACGTATGTGACCATCTTTGCATTTCCATTCACTGCAAATAGATCCAAATTTGGCTTGCCCCAATGTTTGATAAGAACCTCCACTACCACCTGGTTGAGCTGCCATTCCGTCGGACGACAAACCATGCTTCGACTGAGAGTATCTGCTAGGATGTTCAATCTTCCTGGAATGTGTGCTGCCTGAAGAATATTCCTCTCGGCACCACAGCAGAAGGTTCCATATCATCATGCACAACTCTGGTGATCTCGTCCCGCATTGGCGGTTCAAATAAGACACCACTGTGGAGTTGCCTTTCCTTACTAGGACAATCTTGTCTCGGATTAAGTTCTCGAATTTTGGAAGTGCTAATGCGGCCGCTAATAATTCGAGAACATTTATGTGTTTCTGCACATTGGTCCGATCCCATTTCCCTGACACTGACAGATTGTCCAGTACTGCTCCCAAACCCATCATCGATGCATCTGATAAGGTGGACATCGGCGGTTGAGGAGGTTGTAGAGGAACACCTTGCAGGAGATTCTGTTCTGATAACCACCACTGAAGATGGAATATCAACAGTTCTTTTACTGGAATTCTCAGAGACAACGAATCCGTTCTCTGAGACCAAAATGACATTAAGTACATCTGAATCTGCCTGCATCTGAGTGCAGCATAAGGAACCACCTTCTACAGAGATATCAGTAAATCCAGTATTCTGAGAAACTGACGCGCCATCAGATAGGCTCCTAGAGAGTCTGCTTTCCGCCGGAAAAGCTACACCATCCCTGAGATTGAAAAATATTCCCAGATACACAAACTCCTGGGATGGAGTCAATTCTGATTTCTCTAGATTCACAATCTATCCTAGGTCCTTTAATAAGGCTAGGATTACCTGAAGATTGTTGCGCAGAATGACTGGATTCTCCGCCTTCAGCAGCCAGTCGTCTATGTAAGTATGAACAGCTATGTTTCTCCTGCAAAGATAAGAAGTCATGGCGAGAACCACTTTGGTGAAGACCCTCGGGGCTGTGGTCAGACCGAAAGGAAGCGCATTGAATTCCCAAACATTGACTTGGAACACAAAAGCGAAGGTATTTCTGGAAAGGAATTGACATTGGAATATGAAAATATGCATCCTTCAGATCTATCGATACTGCCCACATGCCTTTTCTCAGCCCTGTGATCACCGCTGCTAGTCGCCATCTGAAACTTTGGAGAAAGAATAAATTTGTTCAGTGGTTTGAGGTTGAGAATTGGTCTCTAACCTCCGGTACGTTTCGGAACGAGGAACATCATCGAATAGAAGCATAGGGAGGATTGATTGCGGACTAGATGAATCGCGCTCTTCTGATGAAGATCTTTGATTTCTGAGCAAATGGCATCGAGACGATCGGATTCCCATGGAACAGGAGTCCATACTAGAGTCGATGTTAACGGAACTAATGATTGACGGATGAGCCAGTCCGGTTCGTAGCCGTTTCTTAGCCAATGACAGACTAAACAATCTTGCACGACCTGTTCCCACTGGTTTGAGAACAGCTGAAGTCTGTCTCTGACAGTAAGAATCTGCACACAGTTTGTGGTCGATATTGCGCGATAAGACATTAATTCGCTTGGGTGAAGATTCTCGACTCCCTGCATTCCTGGCGCCACTGGAACAGGTCTTGCCAGAAACCTATCAGGACCGTCCCCGATGGCCACCTCGCGGCTTCATGGAATATGACGGCTCAGGATCGCCACCACAGCTATCCTTACGGTAGCCACCGTGACCCGAGCCACCGCCTATCATCTTCATATGGCCTCTTATTAGAGGACTTGTATGAAGATGAATGGCCAGGTCCCTGAGAACCGGATGCTCGATGGGCATCACGGCCAGAAGGACGGAAGGGCGGTCTTTGGCGCTGCCTCTGCTGCTCATGTCGATGCTGCTTGTAGGACTGTTGTGGCTAATTCCTCTTCGTCGACATCCATGACTTGCCGACAACCTCCCGCTCTGCCACCATAGATGCAACCTTGGAGAGGGCTTGTTGTGGCGTGCCGCCAAACAAGCCCGGACCAATGAAGGGCATGGAAGATAACGTAGCCCTCATCTCCAGTCATGGTTCTACACAATTGAGAACAGCTCTCCTCCGCTCCGCCAATGATTTAGTGATCACCCTGGCCAGGCAATCTTGAGATAAGCGCATGGCGTTCCGGACAACTCCGTGAGTAGCCTCTGGCACTTCCTCACCTTCCGCCGCGCAGGTCAGCATCCCCTGCAGGACGATGCATCCGTGTGAGAGCAGCCATAGCCACTCTCGACGCATCCTCAATGAGAGTTAACTCACTGAAGGGATCTTTGTTAGCCTGGGAACCCAAGGGTCGTGAACGACCCTTGGCTTTCCCGGCTAACGGCCTAATCAGTGCTTTTCTTTCCCCGAGCATAATGATGGTAGGCCTGCTCTGGAAAGTGGCCCTTACTCAATATCCCTTAGGGGCCTTGGGCAAAGAATACTCCGGCTGACCTAGACGGTATGCCGTGACTTCCAACATGTCAGAAGTCTGAGTGTCTTGGGAAGAGTTGGCGTGGTCGAAGAGCCACTCGACAGAGCGTTAGCCGCACGCTCTGACATCCGTTCCATCGCCGGATCGCGCCGAGATCCCTGAACCAATTCCAAACCGAGATGGTTGAACAGCCAGCCAAGAAACTGCACCCATTTAGCTTCAGTGCAAAAAGATGATTCGTCCATCAATGGACTACCATTCTTATCTTCCTTCTCATCCTTGGATGAAAAGGTCACCGACGACCCATGCTGAGAGCTACAGACCAAACTTCCCATTCGAAGCGGGTCCGTGGCCCGACTACTTGCGGCTCCAATATCTAGCGAATCACCAGATACGGAATCACTACAATCCATCGGCTCCAGCACGGGAGCCAGGACTACGGCCGCTACTACGGCAGGAGATGGGACTCCGAGAAGAGCTGTCATAACAGAATCCATGATGCCGACGGGAGCCGTATAACACGGCTCTGACGGCATTCCGGACTGAGCGAAATCCGGGTGAAAGATGCCCGATGGAACGTCGACATCTCCACCCGGTTGACAAATCCGTACAAAACCCGTGGGTGACCCACGGGAAGCAACAGAATCTGTCACCTGTGAAAGCTCCGGCATGCCAGAGTCTTCCATCAGGAGAATATCTTCTTCCTCCGCAGTCGGCTCTTGAGCCAAAGCAAGAGGAAGGACAGGTGCATGTCCCTCCGCAGAACTAGCCGGACAAGCTATAGGTAATCCTGCACCAGCCTGCATCAACGGGACCGTGGAGTAAACTCAAATATCGCCTTGAATTGGGCCGCAAACACCCAAGGCCAAGTCAATCCACTCATTCAGACGCTCTTCCAGACCTTTGACTGACACCTGATCCACTTTGGCCGCCTTGTCCCTTGCGAATCTCTCCAAATGTGCACACCGATCGCAATCAAATTCTGCCACCAACTCCAATGACCACTTCGCGCATACATTGCAAGGGCTTCCAACTTTGCACTTCGCACAGGCAACACAGTGATGGCCCGTGAACTTCTGCTTCATGAAACGGTTACAGCGCGAGCATAATGTATCAGGTGGGCCTTGCCTTGCCCCTTCATCTTCTGCAAACACAGAATAAGAAATAAAACGCTGCACATGATAAGATGATGACAAGCAACACGCAGAATTCACTTGATTGTAATTTAAAATTACTTAAAACATTAACTTTCTCTTAAATTAATGATAATCAAGCTTTAGGCAGGAAATATTTGAAAATTTTTAGAGTGAAAATTTGATAATCACGACTTGGTAATTAACTAACGTTAAAACAGCCAAGAAAATAAGACCGATCGCTACAAACACCCTCGACAGTGAAGCGAGATCTAATGATTGGCTTAAAAACTGAGTACATAGACACGGCAAACCAAAACAAAACTAAACATGGGCGCCGCCATCTTGGCTACGGTTGCATCCATCTAGGAAGGAACCGAGTTGTAAGAGAAATTAAACGAGTACCCGGATAAGATTAAAAAGTTAACGGGTAACGGAGTGACTCCAACAATGACTACCATTTTAAAACAATGTCCCAATTTAAGGAAATTTCAAACAGTCATTACGGCACGAATGTCCTAATTCTAGATTAATACAACCTACCCCTGTGATGATTTTCCTTTCCCTTCTATGATGCCAGCAACAATTTAGACAGAAACGGCTTAAATTCTTAGAAAATTGTAAATTTTATAGAGCAAAAAATGCGCGACTAGATTGGAGTGCAAAATAGATGAATCTGACTGTTGTTGGGAATTGACTCGGTACCTGGAGGCTATGGTAATTCCCGGACACAGTATGGGCAGGACCATGGAGAGTGCGAAGTTTTAATTGTTTATTTTGAGCTAGACTAGATAATAGACACTATCATAATACTACATCTGGTAAGTATTATTCAAAGTAGAATCTAAGTACACGCTTGACATATAATAACCACAGATACTACATTATTGACATTAAGGTGTCACTTACTTCCAATCTCTGACTACAATTCCCACAGTGGCATGATTGACTTTAGGCTGACGTCGCCTCATCAGGCTACGTAACAGAGATGTCTTCCCTTTGCCGGCGTAACCAACGACGATCATCTTGATCCGATAATGACGACGAGCCTAGGTGATAATACAATATAATGTAATTTTAATTTACCAAACTGTCTTATTCATTTCATTACAAATAATAGTGCTTGAACGTGCAGAGATACAAACCTATTATTATAACATTTGTCATTAAAAGAATTCAACAAAATTATTACAGCACTTTAAATTACGCAACCAAAGGGTATGAACAATAAAATACATTCACTGCATGGAATATATAGAGAATCGCAGATGAATTCCATTTTAATATCATAATTATTCAACAACTTTTAGTTAGTAGTACACATTGTAGGCGTTCTGTGACTGAGGGAGCATTGGGCTGGTGCATATTCCTGGTCTCCATAAGGCTGAAAGTATTTCTACTCAACCTGGACAAGATATCTTTTTATCACAGGTAACTACCCTAGTTTTTGTACTGGTACCCATTAAATACTCCTGAGTAGAGAGGCAATAAGGAGGGTAGAAAATTGCTGGATTACTCCAACGATTGCCAGGCATCTGACCTGTGACAGGAATGTGAGGAAGCAGGTTTGCGTGTCTCAGCACGTTACCGGTTGAGCTACCAACTTGACTTTTAATAGTATAATTTTCAAACAAGCTCCAGGTAATAAATATTATTTTGAACAATCTTTGCCAAGATTAAAATGACACTTCAAAATAAGATTATAATTATACACATGTCTTTAAAACAGAATGACATTGGAAAAACAATGCGTACCTTCTTGAGCTTGTTGTGCAGATAGACTGTGAGGTCCCTCACCCTGCCTCTTAGCAATGCTGGATCCAGGTCCAGGTACATGCCATCAAGTGGCATCTAGAAACATACAATTAGCATCACAGATGCTTCACACATACCTTCTTAGAAAACTATATGTTCCTTTAGCTAACAGATAGCATTTCTTTAACCCTTACCCCTCTGTTGTCAAAATTGTAAATCTTTAGATTAAACTAAAAGTTAAACAGGGTGTTCATTTTTCAACAAATTTGTGGAAGATGGTTCTGTCGTAGACAGCACCATCGTCCACCAAAATTGTTGAAAACTGTACACCAGTTTCTTTACTATTGACACAGTATAAGAAAATGTATCAAATTTCTTTTTCACGAGTGAAATGACATACTTACCTCCCTAACACTCTTGATATACTAGTATATCAGCTCTAAATTCAATAATATTCAGAAATATAAAACGTTAGGTGCCCCTACTGGGCAGGTGGAATGTACACAGTCATGCACATGCCAGACCCCCACGTCTGTGCATGCGCATACTGGTAAATCCGTTACTAAATATTGGCTGACATAGAAGCAACTATTCAAATAACCAAAGGACCAGGCCTCCATGAGGTGGAGAGGCCGGGATCCTGTTAGGGAGGTAAGTATGCCATCTCACTCGGGAAAAAGAAATTTGATACGTTTTCTTATTTCACATCATGAGAACATACTTACCTCCCTAACACTCTTGATAAAAGCCAGAATTTGAAAGTAAATTTGGCAGGATGGAGGCAAGGGCCTAAAACCAGTTCACCCTCAGAGACTATCTCTTTGAATTTTCAAGTGATTTAAAACATCTGAAATTCTGACTGAAACACAACCAGGAATAGAATTTGCATCGGATAATCAACCGATGAAGAGATTTATCAAAAGGCAAATGCGCTTCCCCACCCCACCCACCCTCTTTCAGAGGAAGGTTAGGAAAAAACGCTGCTCTAAATGACTATCACGTTCTCTAATACTTAATGAAAAGTATTACTAGACATTGGAAAAAGAAGAATTGCTTCTATTTCAAAACTCTCTGAAAGAACCACAATTAAGAGACATTAACCATCACCATATTAAATAAAAAATGACACCATCACCAAGACAAAAAACAAAAATGGCCATAAATACTGACCTCTGATGTCTTGGACGCGGCACTCATCTCTTCCCCCACTGGATGAAGAGAATTGTACCAGCTAATAGTAGGGATACCCTACCAACAAATGTGATATTTGTAAATAGCAGAGGAGGAAACTATTTACAAACATAAACTTCTACATTATTTTATTTTCTGAGGACCGAGACGGTGAGCGGGTTAGAAGTGTCACGAAGGTAATGGTCGGTAAAACTTGATTCACAGTGCCACTGGGCTACTGACATAATGTCTTCAATAGAAACACCATTAAATAATGCCGTGGAAGTTATCACACCACGGACACTATGAGCCTTGGCTCTATCTACTTGGATTGCAGTGGCTGTCTTATGACAGAATTGAATACATTCTACTATCCATCTGGAAATAGTGTCTCTTGACGCCCTACCATGGCTTTCAATATATGACAACCATAGAGAACATGGGTCCGTCCGCCAAACCGGAGTTCTTCTCTTGTACTTATTTAAAGCACGGACAGGACACCATACTTTAGCACCAGGATCATATCTGGTTAAGGCAGGTAAAATAATAGGTTTACCTGGATATTTTAAAGATTGATTCTTAGCCAAGAAATTCAATCTTGGTAGAAGCTTAAGGCCTTCACCTGTAACTATATAACGGTCAGGCTCAGCAGACAAGGCATGAATTTCACTCCTGCGTCTGGTTGATGCTGCCGCAACTAAAAATACAGTTTTAAGTGTCAATAATTTTACAGATATAGCACTAAGTGGTTCAAAATGTTTATCACTCAAAACCTGCAGAACCAGAGAGACTCCATGACGGTGTCAGTGGAGGATTTCTTGGTCTGAGACTGCCCATACCTTTAATAAGAGTATTTAAAACACTTACTTCATCACTTCCCCTCTTTGCCAAGCAAGGGATAACAGTCATTAATGCTGATTTGTATCCAGCAATAGAATTAGGCTTAAGACTATAGGCATCATACAGGTGACAGAGAAGATCAGTTACTACCTGAATAGATGCTTCCATCGGATTGATACATCTCTTTGAGCACCATTCTGCAAATCTGTTGATTTTATAATTATAAGCTCTGGAGGTTGACCCCCTTCTGGCCCTGGCCATGAAATTGACTGCTTGCTCAGAAAAGCCCTCCTTAATCGCGGATTTTTTGACAACATCCATGCAGTCAATTGAAACATTGTTGGATTGTTGTGAAGGGTCTTGCCCTGGAAGATAATATTGTCCATCAGAGGCAGAGGAAACGGATCGCAAACCAGAAGGTACAGCAGATCCGTAAACCATGATCGGCTTGGCCAATTCGGGGCGATCAGAAGCACTTGGCATTCCTCTTGTTTGATCTTCTGAAGAATCCTTGGAATCAGGATTGTTGAAGGGTATGCGTATGTATACATTCCCTTCCAACTGATACAAATGTAGCTAGTGAATCTATTGCGATAGCGCTTGGATCTGGAATCGGAGAAATGTACGTTGTCATCTTCGCATTCTTCTTCATTGCGAACAAATCTATGTTGGGCTTTAACCCAATGATTGAACAGGTGATCAGCCACACATTGATTTAGTTGCCATTCCGTAGGCAGAATACTTATCCTTCGGCTCAATGAGTCTGCTAACAGATTCAGCCTTCCCGGAATATGAACTGCTTTCAAGGTGATCATATGATCCATGCACCAGCAAAGCAGCTTCCATGTCATCATAGAGAGACCGGGCGACTTCATTCCGCCATGGCGGTTTATGTAACTCGCTACTGTAGAGTTGTCTGAATGTATCATCACAAATTTTCCCTCCACTTCTTTTAAGAAGTGTTCCAGGCCCAGAATTACAGCCCGCAATTCTAGCATGTTGATATGTTCCTTTGACTGTTCCAGATGCCAATGCCCTGAAATAGTGGCTTCTTCCAGGCAAGCTACCCAACCCTCCATCGATGCATCCGTAATCATCGTTACTTGAGGGTGGGGAGGGGTCAGCATGACCCCCGCCAGGAGATTTCCTCTCTCCATCCACCAATGAAGGTGATGAATGAGAGGGTCCACCACTTGAATGCGCGAGTCCAGTGAACCTTAACTCTGCGTCCACTGAGCTATGAGAAACAATTGAATTGGCCGCCTGCGTAAGGCCGCCTGAGGAATGACTGGTTCCATTGAAACCATCAAACCTAACATTCCCAGATAGACTCGTGCTAGAATATAACGACTGTTGCAAACCAACTGAATGCACGAGAGGAGATTTTCCACTCTCTCCTGGGATGGATAAACATTCCTATCTCCAGATCGAAGAACATACCCAGGTAAACAAACTTTTGGGATGGAGTCAGCTCTGATTTCTGAAAGTTGATTATCCAGCCTAAATCTGTGAGAATTTTCAAAACTATCTCCAGATTTGCTGTCACACTTTCTGGGTTGTGTGGTTTCAGCAACCAGTCGTCTATGTAAGTGTGAACAGCTATATTTCTCCTGCGGAGGTATGCCGTGATAGCAAGTACCACTCGAGTGAAGACCCTTGGAGCCGTCGAGATGCCGAATGGAAGAACCTTGAATTCCCATTGGCATCCCTGAAAAGCAAATCTCAGGAACCGACGAATACTCCTTGCAATTGGAATGTGGAAATAAGCATCGTTGAGATCTATAGATGCTGTCCACATCCCCTTCTCTAACCCCAACAACACCGGTCTTACTGTTTCCATTTTGAAACTTGGTGTGTCTATAAACTTGTTTAGAGGCTTGAGGTTGAGAATTGGTCTCCACCACCACCACCCCCCCCCCCCCCTCCAGGTTTTCTTTGTCACAAGAAACACGGTTGAATAGAAGCCCGGGCAATCTTGCGCCGGTTGAATTGCTTCCTTTAGAATTAGAGATTCTATCTCCTCTTCTATGCACAACCGCTTTTGAGTCCAGACTGGTACCAGAGACAGATGCAACGGCGGACCTCTTATCCATTCTGGACTGTATCCGTGCGAAAGCCATTGCTAAGCTGGGCCTGAATTAACCGCTCCCACTTCTGAATGTGGCAAGTCAAACGACCTCCCACTGGTGCACCTAGGGTTGACGGGGTGCCCATAAATATTAGAAGTGGTAGTGTCTCTGGTAAGAGTGACAACACCCGAGTGGTACTTGTGGTAACCGGAAAAAGGTTTTAGTCCATCAGGCCCGGTTACCACGCGCCGCGACCAGCGCCACGTGCACCACGGTGCGCGGGCTGCTGCTTGGCTGGCTGCGCTTGAGGCGCTGGCTGATGTACAAGAGCACGCTGCTGGCGCGGCCGACGCGGTCTGTGAACCCGGCCGGCCTGCTGGCCTCTGACAATGCCAGCACCGCCACGAGCTTCCTGCTGTCGAGCAGCCGAGGGCTGAACACGCACATGTTCTCTGCGCAGCACTTCAAACTGTGCACGCAGCGCCCTCTGTTTGTTCACCAAACTCACTGTCTCTTGGAGGTGCCGACAACTTTCACCTCCAAAGAGACCAGGGCCCGCCATCGGTGCTTACAACAAGCGCGACTTGAGCTCTTGAGATGGGCACAAATTGTCCAACACAAAAGTGCGCCTCGTTCTCAGCAACTTTGTGACTGACCTAGTCAGACAGTCCAACGCCAGGTTGATGCCATCCTGGATGACTCGCTGGACTGTCACAGGACTAGGCTGTTGCTGCATCGACGCTGCTACTACCCCAGATAGCAGCTGAGAGACATGCGACAGCGCACTAATCGCCGCTCGTGAACTCTCCTCAGTGTCGCGCAAAGCGGCATTAGCCGAGCGCATAGCGCCCGTGCACAACGCTCCCGTGTCAGCAAGGGAACTCGGCCGCGTATCTTCCCCCCGAGCGGCGCGGTCGTCCCCGCTCAGTCTGGGCGCTAGACCATATCGAGCATACTGACTAGCAGTAACTCGACATCGTCTAGCAACCTCGCGGGGGGGGGGGGGGGGGGGCCTTTGCGAGGCGACCTTTCGGTCTGATCAACTCCTCTGCCGCCGAGAACATATCTAAGATATGTTCAGCATACGGCAGAGACAGAGTCGTGCTGGCCAACGGCTTTGCCTGTAACCATGCCCGAGGGCTACCGGCGGCTGTCTCGTCCACGGAGAGCTCTGGTCTGATAGCGAGGAGCCACACACACGCTTCTGACCAGTCTTCATCCTTGCCTACCTGCGAATTGTCGACGAGCAGCGGGCCCTCGTCATCTTCAATGGCATTCACAGATAAGGCTGAGGAGGAGGCTATAGACGAACCTGGCTGCCCAGGGAATGTATACGGGCCCGCGAGGGCTGGCATAACATTCTCCATAGGCTGACCAGGCACCAAGGCCGCGCTTGTGTGTGGGGTTTCATGCACACCAGCACAGCCCGGAACGTCTGTATGAGATCCCACGTCTAAGCGTGGAATCTTATATGGGCGACCGTCTGCTCCAAACCGGCCCACAGGCTGAATCATGTAACCTGCTCCCGAGGGAACAATGCAATAGGTGCGAGCGGTCACGCTCCCCATGAGAGGAGTGTAGATGCTCGCATCCATGTCTTCATGGTCATCCTGTGGACCGAGCAGGTAGTCTTCATCATCTTCCTGGTCAGGAAAGTTAAACTCTGTATTAGTAAGGAAAACAAACCCAGACTGACCAGGAGAATGCTTGAAAGCAGATGATGAGTTTACTCTGCGAGTGATCGTGGTCAGGCCCGCTGGTCGGGTCCCGCCTGATACTGCTCGCGCTGCTGGAACACCAGGCGATGCGAACATCAAGCCTGGGTCCAAGACAGCCGCCCCTGGATCACTAAACACTTTGTCCGAGCTAGTAGGGCATGATCCAGGGACGGAGGCTACCTGCACTGAGGTCGACGCGCAGGAAGTTGAAACACCTGTGCCCAGCAACATGCCACGAAGCATGTCAGGCATCAGATCTTTCAAAGTCCTGCGCATCTCACTCACTAACTCAACCTTGAAGGCCTCGAGCTCACCCTTCTCAGAGGCCTTCTTCTTACCCTCCTTCTTAGTCTTCTTGCCTTCCTCAGCCATCAGCTTAGCCTGGGAACAGAAGAATTCAGAGGTTAGATCCCCCACCCCCACTCTTTACAAATGACACATTTGTTAGTTAGCTAGCCTACAAACTGAGCACAGATGGCAAGGGTGGGGGAAGAATCTAGCCTTCATAGGCTTCAGACAGGATGGACATGACTTCTGAAAGGGAAGGGATACGAAGACAATGAGTATTATAGTTTGCGAAGCCTTGTTAATTGACTATTAGTACAAAACAAATACAAACTCGAGAGAAGACATCCACTTTTATGACAGACCACCCTGACGGGACAGCGGACTTCTCCAGTTAATAAAAAAACAATCACAATCAGGATCCCAAATTAAGAAAGAGAGAGAGAAAGATTATGACTATCTAGATATCTCTCCACCATCATAATAAAGGGCGACAAACACATCACAGACTTCTCTAAACTAAGATTATGACATCAAGGGAAGAGAGAAAACCCCAAAAAAACTCTGGTTGATTATGACATCAAACCCCAATGCAAAAGCTCCTTCAAGGAGATGTCAGAAAAGAATGCAAGAAATATCTAGATATTAAAGACATTCATACCTCCCGAATAATATAATATCAAATTATATATATTCGAGAACCCATGCACACACAAGAGAGAATACAGTGCAATAACAAGTCAGCAGAAAATTGTGATTATTTTCAAATAATTATGTGCCATAATTAATAAACTTACTTAGCCTGAGCACAGGCAACCATCCTCTTGTGCAGGAGAACACGTCCATCCATCCGCCGAGACTCCTCTTCCAGAAGAACTGATGAGGGGGGATGGGACAAAAGGAAGGAGATATTTCCTTTATTAATTTAATATATCTCCAACCCGTAGACATATCACGATGATAAGTAAAAAAAGAGACGTGAACAACCTTCGAGAGAAGAACAGGAATCCTTATTCAAGCATAAGTCGAACCTGTAAGCACAAAGCACAAGAGATTAATAGCCCTAGGCGCTGGGAAAAAATTTAACAAGGATTCCCAGTGCCTGAAAACGTGGTACCGCTGAAACGGCCGCGACGAAAACCGGTAACAAATAAAAGTTACAAGTCTTAGATAAATATATGGAACAATATCACCTTAGCGGATGACGAGGAGGACTCCTCCAACACTTTAGCATCAGCCATGATGGATAGGGATGATTTAGATAGAGAAAATTCTCGATAAAGCGCCTGTGAAGATTTTCACAAGTTGCTTTCCAGCCAATATATTAGAAAACGGAAGTACCGGTATGCGCATGCGCAGAGGTGGGGTCTGGCATGTGCATGACTGTGTACATCCACCTGCCCAGTAGGGGCATCTAACGTTTTATAATTCTGAATATTATTGAAGTTAGAGCCGATATACTAGTATATCAAGAGTGTTAGGGAGGTAAGTGTTCTCATCATGTGAAAAAAGATAGAATATTGACATCAGACTGGTAAGGATTAAGACAAATGATGAACACATCACCTGTCTTAAAGAAACACCATTATTTGGCTCATACTGTAATATCTCATACCGATAGAGGTATTTATTTGTAGCCGCCCCGCCCATTTGTAGGCAAACTCTGCCAACTTTTCTGCTTATGCATGGAATCGATTTAAAACTGTAACATATGCCAGATGCTTCCTTACAGTTTAGCATTACATTTGTACCTACATGATCATGGTTAGGATTATGAGTAAACACTGCTCAAATTAGAGAGCTGATAAACTTTGCCTTTACAGGTCGAGAAATAGGAGAATTTAAGTCACAGACTCATGGTGATGCCTCCTCCTAATTGCAACATCCAACACCAGCATACACTGCATTATTTCTCCACACATAATACACTGGTGATGAGAATAATAATTTTTACTTTTTCTAATATTACATTTAACACTTTAACACTTACACTGGTCAAAAACGGCTTCAGCACTAGTCCAGATAAATGTCCATTTGCACACGAATAGAATATAAGTTCTGAAAATTTATCACTGCAATGACTGGCTCGATAACCGAGCCAGTCATTTCAGTGATAAATTTTCAAAACTAAACTTCTCTTGGTGTGCAAATGGACATTTTGTACGAGCAAATTGAAATTTCCTTGAAATAATTTACGGATTAAAGGGTTAACCAACTGAGCTACAAAGTATTTTAATACTTATGCAATAACAGAGCGCTCTTCATGGACACAATGTGAGAGAACATGAATATTAAACCTATATACTAATAAATATCAAAACCAATAATGACTATGTACCTCCCATATTTTCGCACATCGTCCTAGATCATCTGGTAAAGTGGTCATCTGAGAGTTATAACTGATGTCCAGTGAGGCTAGAGATGTCAACTGACCAATCTCTGATGGCAACTATTGAAGGACAATAAATTTAAGTAAATACGTAGTGGGTGCATAGAACACAATGTCACCTGTCAGTAAGATATCTACTGTCAAACTTGTCTATAACAAGCACTGTATGACCCATCAAAAGGTGGTCAAGAAGACAGGTGGTCACTTGACACAGTTCATCAGCGATGATGAATAGGTTTTAAGAGTTAAATTAAGGATGTTCATTAAGACAGGTGGCCTTATAACTACTTATCCTAGAGAACCACCACCTTTTGGCCCCTAAAGCGGGTGTCCACTATAGACAAGCTTTACTGTACACTCAAACTTGTCTATGAAAGTCATAATAGAAAACACCAAACAGTGGTAATCAAGGACAGATTGATTTGTGGTTGGTCTCCTAAAATTTTTCAGTTAACATAGTAAATATGGTTTACAGCCGAAGACAGCGTTTTTACCAAACAATTGTTTTAATCCTTTAGCACACTTGTTGGCCAAAAATGGCTTCGGCAATGGTTTTGCGAAATGTCCATATGCAGAACAAGAGAAGTCTACTTTTGAAAATTTATCACAGGAATGACTGGCTCGGTAACCAAGTCAGTCATTCCAGTGATAAATTTTCAAAAATAGTCTGCTCTTGGACATTTTCTATGCGAAAATTTACATTTTCTTGAACAAATTTGAAGAACCACCATCTTTTGAAAAGGAGTTATCTAGCCTGTTTGACTGTAACCATAATCATAATGAATACTGCTTCGATAACTTGGACATAAACTGTCTCCGGTTTGAACCCCGCCTCCGGCTGATGAGCCATGGAAGGGTGAAGTGGGTCGTGGAATGGATGAGTCTCATGGTGTCTGAATTAATTCATTATTTGCCTGTAATCCGTGAATTATTTTTGTGAACTATAATGCTGCCAAGCAAAAGAACTATAAACACAAACACAGGTACCCAAATGTGAATTATTTTGTAATGTTTTCCCTGATATACACGCACATGTACATCTTCATGTACAGACACCCTCGTCCTCACCTGGACATACATCAATAAGATGCTTACCAGAGAGAGCTTATTGTGTGACAGATGTAGTATCTCCAGGCCTGGCCACGCAACACCACAATTCTCAAGGCACAGCTGCAATGAGAGACAGCATTGATTAAGAGGTAAATGAAAGCATTTAAGAACTAGAAGCATGGCTTGTGTGCTTTCAAGATATTTCACCTAATTCTCATACCAGACAATGCATGCCATTCAGATCGCTATATTGAGCCATCATCCACTTTGCATTGGGCTTGGCAAAATTTTAAGCTAAAATTATGCAACAAATGAAAAATATGCCTTTAGATGAATATAAACAAATCTGGGAATTTTGTCAAATCTGTAGGGGGCTTGCTTCTCTTTTTAGATTTTACAAATTAAATTAGATATCTGTTACTTATTAATCAAACTGATAGATGACATTGACCTTAACCACTGACAATGATGAGACAGGACTCACCAATGTTTCAATCACAACATGTTCAAGATTTGAGACATAGAATGCATTGAAAATTGGTTGAAAAATTAACTACTCTTTAATATGTGTTCCAGAATTTTCTCACTATTGTCTATAGTTGGTATACGTCCTAATTAACACTTTAAGACTTAAATTTGTTCAAGAAAATTACAATTTTCTCATAGAAAATGTCCATTTGTAGACCAAAAGATAATTTTTGAAAATTTACCACTGGGATGACTGGCTCGGTTATCAAGCCAGTCATTCCAGTGGTAAATTTTCAAAAATAGTCTTCTTTTGGTCTGCAAATGGACATTTCTCAACACTACTACAGAAGCCGTTTTTGGCCTGTCTGAGTGTTAAAGGGTTAAACGGTAGCTTGATATATGAATAACGTATAAACTCAATAATCATATCAAATAATCATCTTGGTGTAAGTCTACGAGATACTCACTGAGACAATGTTATTCTTGCTAGCATATAGCTCTTTCAATCCATGACATTTCCACATGCTAGGAGCGGGTAAGCCTGTTAACCCATTCTCACTCACATCAAGACTTTGTAAACTGTTAACACAAAACCATCAGATCAACGGCTATGCTTTCGTGGAATTTAATATAAAAATGTACGCAATGAAAACATTACTGCTGATGTTATTAAGGTGTTATTTAACACATAAAAACAACAAATAACAAATTCTTTTTAATGTATCAAATATTCTGTTGAATATTTTGTAACTAATTTGACTGACAGCTAAATTAGTTTCAATATATTCAACAGCTTACCTGTATAGCTGTCTTTGAATTGAGATACTTGGAAGATCAATGGGTAAATGGTTACCAGTAATCATGGACCAATGTTCTATCATCAGACATCGCAAGTTGGAGAGAAAAATCTCCAATGACACATTAAACAAGTTGTACAACACTGTTCAATGTGGAAGTGGCCAGTAAAGATGGTATATGCTTAACCCTATCATCATCATCAATGAGCCCTGACATTTCATCGTCTATATTTAACAAGAGTTAGTGAAACTCAATATACACCCGACAATAAAGCCAGTTGTTGAAGTACAGTGTTCAAAATTAGTTTGTGATATGGCTCAGACACAAAAAAATGTTAACAAATTTTAGTCTTTCAAGGGAGATAAATCAGGCAAATAAAGACAAATTTTGCTGAAACGAAATCATGACATGTCGTCTATCCCTAATCTATTTCACTGAAACAAAAATTGTGAGGGTGAGTTAAAAACATTCCCAGATATGGCCTGGACACGAAAATTTTGACACATTTTAAAATTTAAAGGGAGGTAACTCTGGTGAATAAGGACAGATTTTGCAAAAACGAAATCATTACAGGTCGTCTATCCATAATCTATTCGCCCAAAAAATTGCGAGTGTAGGTTAAAAACATTTCGATATATATGGCCCGAACATGAAAAACTTTCCGAGATATAGTCCGGAGGCAAAAATTCTGACAAATTTGAGGCTTTCAAGGGAGATAACTCTGGCGAATACTGATTTTGCCGAAACGAACTCATGACAGATCCTCTAACCCTGATCTATTTCGCTGGAACAAAATTGTGAGAATAGGTTACAAACTTTCCGAGATATGGCTAGGACACGAAAATTCTGACAAATTTGAATCTTTCAAGGGAGATAAATCTGATGAATAAGGACAGATTTTGCCAAAATTAAATCCTGACACATGGTCTAATCTATTCGCTGAAAAAAAAATTGCGAGCGTAGGTTAGACCTTCCCAGATATGGCCTGGACACGTAATGGAAGGATGGATGGCTATCAATTGAGATAACTCTGGTGAATAAAGATGGATTTTGCTGAAATTAAATCTTGACAGATCGTCTATCACTAATCTATTCGCTGATGAAAGATTTTGAGTGTAGATTAAGTTTTCCGAGATATGGCCCGAACATGAAATGGATGGACAGAGAGACACACACACACAGAGATGGGTAGGCGGGTGGGCGGGCGGGTGGATGGATGGACAGACAGACAGACAGACACAGACGCCATTACATAATACAAACACACTTTGTGCAGGCCTATAAAAATTACCAAATAGGAATGAAATTAATATAATGTTATGTTAAATTAGTTTTTTTGCTATTTAATCGCCTTGAAACCTAGGGAACAACATCTTCCAGTCCAAGTAGTTTCAGAATATTCAACAGCATATATCCGATTTCCTGATCAATATCATCTTAAATCCTGTCTAGAAATATTCTTGGTTTTTTTTGCATGGAGCACTCTATAGAAAAAGTAGCGATACTGACAACCAGTATCGGGAGATCATATTGATCAAGAAATCAAATATTTCTTATGAGCAAAGAATATGTCATATCTGGAGTTTTTCACTGTCGAAATGTCTGATTTATAAGTTTCTTAAAATATATATAGTACAATCTAACGACAAAAGACCAGCTCAGAGAACGTCAAAGGTAGTCACTAAAGACATGTGGTCTTCTGATAAAGGTATGTTGATCAGTTGGCATATAAAATGGCCTTACCATCATTATCATTATCATCATTATCATCATCATACATTATAATTGTTTTACCTTGGTAATTCCAAAATAAATTTTGGGATGAATAATGGATCCCGAACAGCTAGATGATTATTGCGAAGTCGAAGTTTGCTTAGTTTTACTAAGCCTTGAGCTATCTCATCACTTGGTAGATTTTCTGAGAAAAAAACCATGAAAGAAACCATTAAAACATTTGCATAATCATAAATACAATACAATAATATTTACTAGATCATCTTGTCTGTGATGATCAGTTAATGAAGTTGTCACAAAAATCAACCAAAGATTTGTTTTGCCATTAATCAGAAAAAAACATCAACATTGTGACTTGGTACATCAGTGTGGTCATCTATTTCTAGCTATGCTCTGCCCAGCTCTAATTAGACTCTGCTAAGGTTGTATGGCCACTTAACCCTATAATGGTAAAATTTGATCAAGAAAATCAAAATATTTGCTTATTGAATGTCCATTTGCCGGCCAAGAGAGGACTATTTTTTAGTATTTACTACTGAAATGACTGGCTCGGTTATCTCGCCAAGCATTCCAGTGGTACATCTTCAAAAATAGTCTTCCCTTGGTCTGCAAATGGACATTCCTCGAGATCACTGAACAGGCCGGTTTTGGCTGGCTTGACTATTAAAATTAAAGGGTTGTATCAGTTTTAACGCTTTGTACACTGAATTCCCAGAAATATCAATTTCAAAGAAACTACACAGGTAAGAAGTTGAATATTTTTGAGTGAGAACTCAAATTAGTTTCAAAAGATTAATACAGGTCAGCTGTTAATCACTTTGAAGTTAATTTAACTAAAAGCTGTTGCTGGCTTAGCTTCAAGCTACTAGCTTCTCGTTAAACAAGTGCAATCAAATATTGCAAACCCTCAGCCTGCCATTTTTTTCATATATTCTAGGGTCTTTAGATTTTGGATCATAAACAACATCATGGAATCCAAGTGTAGGATCACACCTTATCTTGTGTTAAAATTTGTGCCAAATCAAACCAAAGGTTTTGCTAAATCCAGAATTTTATCCTATCTGAATCCAGATTTTTAGCTCTTGGTAGCAGCTCAATAAGCTGTCATGTCCCTAATTAGTCAGTTAGTTACTGAGTCAGTCATTCACAAATGCTCATTTCAGGCTGTAGATTCAAGAGTTTTTAGTAAATGGTAATCAAACTTGGTGGAAAAGGTTGCCCATGGGGTCCAGAAGATGTGTAAAAAATTTGGGGTTTAAAGGCCAATGGTCAAGGTCACATCGACCACATTAATTGATGAATATTTTGCAAACTATTCAGACAGGAGTTCTCAAAATAACTGTGGTTCTACGGGAGATCTTGACCAGAGTTGGAAGAAAGGGTGTCCGTCGGGTCCCGAAGATTTGTGACAAATTTCGGGTAAAAAGGTCAAATATCAGTCACAGTGACAATTAAAAATTCTTCCAAACACGAACAATGAGAGTATTGCCTACATTTCTCATTTGCATACGATGAGCTGTCAATGAGCTGTCGCTGGCTGTGTTAGACAGGTGGTCAGGCAGGTAGCAGCTCAATAAGCTGTGATGTTCCTTTGTTACATAGTTCAATCATCAGTCACAAAAGCTTCAGACTCTATTGACTTCGCCGGTGCACGATTGTTGGTATAAAACCACCGGTGGGCGATTGTTGGTATAAAACCATTCTCGTAATGCTAATGCTAGTCATTCTTCTGTTAGATTCCAAGGTGAGCGCATAGAAGTGCATAGCATGGTCCAATAGTAGTTGTATGTTTGCTATGATGCAAGTGACAACAACTATATTTATGCTTACTGAAAACTGTTGCTGACTATAGCAGCAACAGCTTTCCCTCAAATTGTTGTCAATATAATCAGCTGATAATACAATTGTCACAAGGTAATGAATTGATTATAATTTGTCAGAAAATCGTTGACACAACAACTTTCAATCAAATTATTCTCAAAATAATCACTAGGGTGGTCAATGTTGTAAGACTTGCTGAAAATATTTCGAGCAACTTTAATGACAGTCATTTCTGACTAAGGCAGTGTCACAGGCTGTATATATAAGACTGTTACTTTCATGGTCTATTTATTTGAATCATAAGTTATGTCCCCTTTAATAGTAGAGTATATCCCCTTTAATGCATATTGATTCATGTTTCATGGTATGACTTTGTATTTCAATGACATTTTAGTATCATCACACCTTTAATGAGTAACATGTCATATGCAATGCTGTTGACTTTTATTTCTTTACAGGAATCTAGTCACGATTGATATGCTTAAGGCATGTCAGCTTTTGATAGCAGCAATGGGAGTGTTAATGTCTTTGTAATGTGTGTCCGAGTAGTATTTACTGTTAAGTTACCACTGTGTTTTGTCAATGTTGTGTATGAGGAAGTGAGTAGCTTGGGGCGTGTTTGGCTGTATATATGGTAACCACTGCACTCCTATAGCATGGTCATACACTAAGAAACCAGTTTATGCGGATCAGTTTTCAATCTTCAAGGAGTTCGGACGTCAAATTCGATTATATATTTTTGCATTATATATGCGCGTGCATCACTTTGGCTGGAAGATATTGTGGATTATTAAAAGTATTGGAAACGCTGGTCGTTTATCCTGGTTTGAATCCCCCTTGTCATAAATAAAGGCATCGAGACACCATATGTGTTTCTTTGTATTGGCACCTCCAACGACCCGTGACAGCACCAACAGCGTTGTCAAATTTGTCCCAGAATAATCGGCGGGCTTTCTGTTTTGTTAGCTAACAAGACCAGTGCATGTAAAATTAATTAGGCCTATGTGATAGATGGAACTGAGAACTAGTGTCAGATATGCACGAAAATTTTGTTCATTTCATTGTCAATCAGGAGGAAAGTACATTATTCTTCTTCTTTCTTTTTTTCGTTCGCTGATCATACCGCCAGTCCTGTAAGTGACTATTGACATGATCATAAGCGTTAAGTGAGTGGATCCATGGTTTATTAGAGTGCGCCGTGCGGCCTGGAACCTCCGTCTTCAGCACTCGAGGTTTCTGTCAGGGTTACCTCACCCTTACCTTCTTTAGTCACCTCGTACGACATGCAGAGGATACGGAAAGTGTATTCTAAGCCCCACCTACGGGCAAACTACATTATTCTATACACGCAGGCCTATATTAGAGGTGATCGCGCATGTGCAGGTGGACTACTTTGTCTTTGTGAACATATTTCACACTGGAATACGCCCATGACATAGGACTAATTGTGTATGCACTTGTTAGCTAACAAACAGAAAACCCACCCACCGAGTATTCTAAGAAAATTTGATAACGTTGTTGCTGCCTCAGTCAGAAATGACTGTCAATAAATTTGCTCGAACTATCTTCAGCAAGGCTTGCAACATTGACTGCCGGGCTGGTTATTTTGAGAACAATTTGATTGAAAGTTGTTGCATCAATGATTTTCAGTCAAATTGTTATTAAATCATTACGTAGTAACAACTGTATTATCAGCTGATTATTTTGAAAACAATTTGATGGGAAGTTGTTATTGATATAGGCAACAACAGTTTCCAGTAAACTCGTTATAAATATATTTATTGTCACTTGCACCATCGGAAATATACAACTACTATTGAACTATGTCATGCACCTCTATGCGCTCACCGTGGAAGCCAGCAGAAGAATGACTAGCATTAGCATTACGAAATTGGTTTTATAATTGCACACCAACAGACTGAAGACAATAGTCTGAAATAATGGTGCCAGCAAATATCTATCTAAAATGGCGGCTTCAGTCCTAGTTAGTCAAAGTGTCCATAAAGTAACAAATAATCCTAAATTTAGCTAGAATATGTATCTTTTATGAATAGATGAGAACTTTAAGGTATGGAGTGTAAGAAAAGTAGGTCAGTGTGAATTCACAGTGACCTAACTTTTCAGACTTCACCGGTAGCTGTTCAAAACAAGATTATTCTAATACATGTGTCTCGCACCTCTGTTAACTTAGAGCCTTTACTGGGTAATACTGATCGTGTTCAATCTATTAGTTCTATGTCTAGAGTGAGATGTTTAGCAAATCTTTTTTTTCCTGTTATTTCTAAAACTAACGACCAAATCCTTTGAATAGGATAATCTATCACATGCATTACTATCAGATATTCTAGTTTTTTCTTGTTACCGAGGTGATTATGTCTCAAGTCGAGGACGACCAATCTGCTACAATCCCTGAGAAACTCCTCTGGAATAACATGAATATCATTATGTGTCAGCTCAAGGCGCTTCAGACGCTTTAATGAAACTGAGCATTCAGGAAGACTGTCTATACCATTCCTAAAATAACAAATACTGTCATTGTTTAACACATCAATGTCAGCCGAAAACAGCCTCTGAAATGTATTTAAGAGATATTCAGCTGTAGACCAACAGATTATTTTTATAAATTTACAACTGAAATGTCAGGCTCAATAACCATCCCGGTCATTCGTAAATTAACAGGTGCCAAGAGGCATCCTGCTGAATGATAATAGCTATTTAGGTTCATGGAAAGTTCCTTAAACCATACAACCGCTATATATAGCTGGTTCTGTAGAGTTGAAAAGCATTAAGATGTTCCTGATAATTGCAACAGTTTGACTGAAACAGGCTGCTGCCTTGGAAAAGTTAACAAACAACAACATTCAACCAAATTGTTTATAGAGTGATCGTCAATTAATAGTAGGAATAAAATAGAGTCAGCTTCATTCCTGTTCGGAATACATGACCAGTGCTTGTCAAATGTCAATCAGACGCAAAAATTTTAACGTTATTCGGTGAAAACCATTTGCCTAGTATGAATAATCGGTGAGGAGATAACTCTGGCGAATATTGACAGATTTTATGGCAATGCAAAACTTTTTACTACTTATAGATTAATATTGTTATCCTATGCACCGAGTAGGTATACAGACATGAGAGAATGTATGCATGGACAGATCTATGGATGAATCTGATCAGTCGCTCAAGTATATGTCACATGTACGCTGACATCAGAATCATAATTGACAGAATTACTGTCATGAAGCTGGAATAGTCCGTCAAGTGTACAAATTGTAGGACCCTGATGGATTTCTTATTTAATAAACATTCTGTTGGAAATTTTGAAACTAATTTGCTTAGGTGCTGTTGCTGCCACAAGCAGCAACAATACTCAGCCAAATTAGTTTTAAAGTATTCAACAGTTTACCTGTATAGTTCACGTAATATTGGGATTCTGGGAATTCAGGGATCGATTGATCCCAACATGGAAAAAGCATGGGCAGAACTTAGCTAGAAATAGGTGGGACATAGCTTGAAATGGATGCCGCTGTTATGATCATTCAGCGCTATTACATATGCATTGAAATACCAGAAACCAGCCCTAATAAACCAGCCAGCATTGAAACGCATTAGAATCTCTACTTGCAATCATGACCAAATAAGTATCTCTTACCCCTCGAGCGACAAGATCTCCAGACCAGGCATGCTTTCACGAAGCCAGACCGGGTAAATAAGCATATGATTATAGGACATGTTGAACTCTCTCACAGAGAATGATGTCACAAGCATCTTCTGGTGCACATCTTCAATCTAGTATAGAGAAATTCATAACATATTATTATCATCAGGGATTTCAGTTCTAAGCTTAAATTAACCCCTCTTGCGTCAACAGCACCTCAAAACACTCAAAATGATACTTATATCAATTAACCCTTTAATTGTCTCTGCGTTTTCTAGAAAAATCTTTACTCCAAGTTTACCTAGTCCGTGTCAAGAGATGACTACTGTTTCGAAAATTACCACTGAAATAAACGAAATCTAGGATTTCTTTTTTCACGAGAGAGTTGATACTTACCTCCCTAATACTTTTGATATTGCTAAATATTGGCTTTCACTCAATAAACACTCAGATTAAAACAGTTAGGTGCCCCTACTGGGCAGGGAGTCAGAGCGTAGTCTGGCGGATGCCAGCCCCACCACCGCGCATGCGCAGACTAGCACTTCCTCTGACTAGATTATTGGCTGACACACATGCAACTATTAAGAGCCTGAAGACCGAGCCTCTGTGGGGTGGAGAGGCCGGGTCCGTATCTAGGGAGGTAAGTATCAACTCTCTCGTGAAAAAAGAAATCCTAGATTTCGTTTATTTCACTTCAAGAGTATACTTACCTCCCTAATACTTTTGATATTGCCAGAATTCGAAAGTGAATCTGGCGGGAGGGAGGCGAGGTCAAAAGACCAGCTCATCCCTATACGCTTTTCTGCGTTTAAGGCACTTAAACTTCTGAAACTGTACGAAAAACAGTCAGGATTTGACTAACCATCGGATAACACCACCGATGTATGAGAGATGACCGAATGTCATATGCGCTCCCCCCCCCTCCTTCCTGGGAGGAAGAGTCGACTGACCTCAATGTCCTATACGCTCTCTACGTACAAGTGCCATGTACTACAGGACAGAGACGAAAAAGCTCCATTTTCGTAAACTCTCAACAATGAACCACACAAATACACAAACCATCACCATATTAATAACGGGTAACGTGACAATACAATCAACAACGGACAACACATGAACAAGACTGACCTTGTTGAAATGGCTGCTGACATCATCTTCCCATTGGTGAAGACTGATGCAGGCCCAAAAAAGTGGGTGTTTCCATAAATTAATTGTGAAATATATAAGCAATGAGGAAAAAACCTCCTCAAAAAATATAAACCGAGTTATTTTTTCAAAATAGACAAGGCGAGAGGATTAGAGGTGTCACGGAGATAATGGTCTGTAAAACTTGACTCACAGTGCCACTGAGCCACCGACATAATATCATCCACAGGGACCCCATTAAATAGGGCAGTGGATGTCACTACGCCGCGGACACTGTGAGCCTTGGCCATGTCAACCTGCTTCCCGGTGGCGGATTTATGGCAAAACTGAATGCATTCTACAATCCACCTGGAAATGGTGTCCTTAGAAGCCCTGCCATGGGGTTCAATATATGACAACCATAACGCTGACTGATCGGTGCGCCACTCCGCCGTACGTTGCTTGTACCGGCAAAGCGCCCGGACAGGACACCATGCTTTAGAATTAGGATCATATCTAGTTAAAGCAGGCAAAATAATAGGTTGACCTGGATATTTCAACGACTGATTTTTAGCCAAGAAATTAATCCTAGGTAGCAGCTTAAGGCCTTCCCCTGAAACCACAAAACGGTCATCCTCGGCTGATAAGGCATGAATTTCACTCCTACGCCTAGCCGAGGCCGCAGCAATTAAAAACACAGTCTTCAGTGTTAATAGTTTCATAGAAATGGAACTAAGTGGTTCAAAAGGCTTATCACCTAGTACTTGAAGCACTAGCGATAAACTCCAAGACGGAATCACCGGTAGATTCCTTGGTCTTAGATTGCCCATGCCTTTAATTAATACATTTAATGTATTTACTTCATCACTTCCCCTCTTAGCCAAGCAAGGAATAACAGACATTAATGCTGACTTATAACCAGCAATAGAGTTAGGCTTGAGGCTATAGGCATCATAGAGGTGACAGAGGAAATCAGCTACTACTTGAATAGATGAATCCATTGGATCAATACATCTTTTTGAGCACCATTCTGCAAATCTGTTGATTTTATAATTATATGCTCTGGAGGTTGACCCCCT
Organism: Chaetoderma sp. LZ-2023a; assembly: GCA_034401795.1. Lineage (NCBI taxonomy): Eukaryota > Metazoa > Mollusca > Caudofoveata > Chaetodermatida > Chaetodermatidae > Chaetoderma > Chaetoderma sp. LZ-2023a. Next base: position 82,630,149 of record CM067371.1, on the reverse strand, counting down.
CCTGGCTTTGGCCATAAACATGGCTGCTTGCTCAGAAAAGCCCTCCTTAATTCTAGATTCCTTGACAACATCCACGCAGTCAATCTGAACATTGACGGATTGTTGTGAAGGACCTTGCCCTGGAAGATAATATCGTCCATCAGAGGCAGAGGAACCGGATTGCAGACCAGAAGGTCCAGCAGATCCGTATACCATGATCGGCTTGGCCAATCCGGGGCGATCAGAAGCACTTGGCATTCCTCTTGTCTGATTTTCTGAAGAATTTTTGGAATCAGGATTGCTGGAGGGAATGCGTATGCATACATTCTCCCCCAGCTGATAGCTAACGCATCTGTTGCGAAAGCGCTTGGATCCGGAATCGGAGAGACGTACGTCGTCATCTTCGCATTCTTCTTCGTTGCGAACAAATCGATGTTGGGTTTCCCCCAATGGTCGAACAGACGATCCGCCACACATTGATTTAGTTGCCATTCCGTGGGTAAAACACTCATCCTTCGGCTCAATGAGTCTGCTAGCAGGTTTAACCTTCCCGGAATATGAACTGCTTTCAAGGTAATCTGGTGATCCAGACACCAACAAAGCAGTCTCCATGTCATCATACAGAGACTGGGCGACTTCGTTCTGCCCTGGCGGTTTATGTAAGTCACAACTGTTGAGTTGTCTGAACGAATAAGAACAATCTTGCCCTGAACTTTCTGTAAGAAATGTTCCAGGCCCAGGACTACTGCTCTTAGCTCCAGTAGATTTATATGTTCCTTTGACTGTTCCAGATTCCAAAGCCCTGATATCGTGGACTCTTCCAGGCAAGCCCCCCAGCCCTCCATCGATGCATCTGTATACACAGTCACCTGAGGGTGGGGAGGGGTCAGCATAACCCCCACCAAGAGATTCTCTGTGAGCAACCACCATTGCAGGTGGTGAATCAGAGGCGCCAACACTGACACGTTCGAGTCCAGCGAACCTGTACTCTGGGTCCATTGTGTCATGAGAAACAACTGGATCGGCCGCCTGCGTAAGGCGGCCTGAGGAATGACTGGTTCCAAAGAAACCATCAACCCCAGCATTCTCAAGTAAATCCGTGCCAGGACATGACGACTGTCGCACACTGACTGAATTAACGAGATGAGTTTCTGCACTCTCTCTTGAGTAGGATAAACATATCCCGTCTCCAGATCGAAGAACATTCCCAGGTAAACAAACCTCTGGGATGGAGTCAGCTCTGATTTCGGAAAATTTATCATCCAGCCCAAATCTGAGAGAGTTTTCAAAACAATCACCAGATTGGCCGATAAAGCTTCCTTGTCGTGTGCCTTTAACAGCCAGTCGTCTATGTACGTGTGGACTGCTATGCTTCTCCTGCGGAGGTATGCTGTGATCGCAAGAACCACACGGGTGAAAACCCGAGGAGCCGTGGAAATTCCGAAGGGTAACACCCTGAATTCCCACTGTCTGCCCTGGAATGCAAATCTCAGGAAGCGACAGAAACTCCCGTGGATGGGGATGTGGAAATAAGTGTCCTTCAAATCTATCGACGCCGTCCACATCCCCCTCTCCAACCCCGCCAACACCGAGCGCACCGTTTCCATCTTGAAACTGGGCGTCTCGATGAACTTGTTCAATGGCTTGAGGTTGAGAATCGGTCTCCACCCTCCGGTGCGTTTTGTTACTAAGAACAGGGTTGAATAGAAGCCCGGACACCTTTGTGCCGGCTGAATAGCTCCCTTTTGTACGAGGGAATCTATTTCCTCCTCGATACACAACCTTTGCTCTGGATCTCTCGGAATGGGAGTCCAGACTGGCACTAGAGACAGTCGCGACGGCGGGCCTGTCATCCACTCTGGATGATACCCGACGGAAAGCCATCGCAAGACTAAACGGTCCTGAGTTAACCGTTCCCACTCTTGCATGTGGACGGCTAGCCGGCCTCCTACCGGTCCACCTAGGGACAGAGGTGGACACGAGGCATGCAAGAGCGGCACTGTCCCCGTCGCCATAAACACTGGAGTGGTTCTTACCGCGGTAACCGTCCCGTCAGGACCGATAACCACGCCCAGATCCTCGCGCGCCCCGCCCCGCCCCGCGCGCACCTCGGTGCGCGGGCGGCTGCCTGGCTGACGGCGCCTGAGGAACCTGCGCCCCCCTCGCTGCTGGCCGAATCGCACGCGGCCGAGGCCGACGCTGCGACGGTGGCTGGCCTCTGACTTGGCCAGCACCACCTCGAGCCTGCAGGGGACGATACGCAGGGGGCGCGGCGCGAACGTTAGCACGACGCAGCACCTCAAACTGCTCGCGCAGCGCCCTCTGGTTATTCACCAGGGTGACCGTCTCCTGGAGGTGTCGACATCCCTCACCTCCAAAAAGACCCGGACCCGTCATAGGCGTACGCAGTAGCCTATTGTACAGGTCCTGAGACGGGCACAGATTGTTCAGGGCAAACGTGCGTCTTGCCCGGACACTCCTGGTCACCGCCCGAGTCATACAGTCCAGCGCCAGGTTAATACCATCCTGGATGGCTCGCTGGACCGTGACCGGACTTGGCTGGCGCGACGCGGATGCCGTTACTACCCCCTGTAACAGCTGGGAGACGTGGGACAGAGCGGCAATCGAAGCCCTCCCACTCTCCTCCGCATCACGCAACGCGGTAGTCGCCGAACGCAACGCGTTCGAGCACAAGACCCCCGTGTCAGAACGGGAGCCTGGCCGCGCATCCTCACCCAAAGCCGCGCGGTCATCCACGCTGGGCTTGGGTACCACACCGTACCGCTGGTAATCCAGGGGCACGATGCGACAACGCCTGGCCACCTCGCGAGGGGCCTTCGCGAGACGTCCACTCGACTTAATGGACGCCTCCGCCGCCTCGAACATGTCAACGACATGCTCCGCCAGCGGCAGAGAAGGCATAGCGTTAGCAATCGGTTTCCCAGCTAACCACGGCCTATGGTCACGCTGGCTAGCCGACTGCTCCACGGGCAGATCAGGCCTAACGCTCACCAACCACTGGCAAGCGTCAGACCAATCCTCCTCCGTGGCTAACTGCGAGCGCTCTACAAGACGGGGGCCTTCGTCTTCCTCCTGAGCGCAAGCAGCAGAGCTTGACGGCGGGTACGCTGATACACCTGGCAAGCCAGGGAAAACATGCGGGCCTGACAGCACCGGCATGACAATATCACTGGTTTGACCAGGAGCAGGCGCCGTGGCAGAGCGCGGGGCACATATCGCCCCACCACGGGCCCGGCCAGCACCAGCAACACCCTCGGCAAGCCGAGGTATGCGGTACCGCTGGCCATCAGCAGCGCCCTGGGCCACCACCTGAGCCGCGGACTCTACTCCAGGGTGAGTAAAACCGTGGAAGAAGCCGCCTGTATTCCCCGCGAGGGGTGCACAAACGTCTTCATCCATGTCCACGTCGTCAGACGGCGACCCTAGCAGGTAATCCTCATCACCCTGGTCAGAAAGATTAGACCCCGGGTCAGCAAAGAGAGCTAACCCGGGCTGACCAGGAACGGTGCCATAGGAGGTACTGGCCACCGCGGCGTGCGGATACCCCTGGACTGATAAGCAGCCCGCGGGTTCCAGCGACAACCGTCCACGGTCCCCTATCGGCGCGGCAATAAGCCTGCTGCCAGGGTCGTGGAACGCCCCCTCTAATGGGGCCACCTCTGAATCGTCGAACAACGGAAGCGGTCTAAGGAAAACCGATCCAGAGGCGGGGATTACCTGCTCCGAAGCCGATGATGAGGACAGTAAAGGATTTGGTCCAGGAAGCATGCCACGAAGCAACTCTGGAACCAAATCCTTTATTGTCCTCTTCATCTCTCCCAACATCTCGGTCCGGAAGGCCTCCATATCCACCGCGGACGAGGCCTTCCCCTTACCCTTCCTACTTACAACCTCTCGTTTCCGCTTCTTCTTCTTCTCCTCCTCTACCACCTTGTCCGTCGCCTGCAAGCACAAGAATTCGGACATTAACTCGCCCCCCCAGTGCTTACATATCTCACAATTACCCGAGGGACCACAAGGGCTACATTGATAGCAAAGATGAGGCAAGAACTTATCATGCAGAAATCGTCCACAGGACGCGCAACCCGGTCCCTGAAACAGGGCAAAGGACGAGGAGTATGAGCAAACTAGTTAAGCTTAGACACTCAAACCAACTCAAAGAGAAGGAAAACGATCATAAAGATCAATATACATCAGAAACCAGCATTGCAACTTGAATTGCTGATAAATACATAGCCAGGCTGATTATGACGTCATTAATCCCGTGACAGGAAAAAATCGATCCCAACAAACATCCAAGTGCGAGGACGAATTGTATGCTGAATGGATACGTCGACTACACAACCATCAGATACACATAGATAACTCTTTTCTGGCAAAAATGTTAATTATCTCCCTTTGCTTACTATAATTAACATCACCACATTATCAATAACTAGATACCTGACACCTTGTATAGACAAACCATCCAACGTGACGAACCGGAGTACTCCACCACCTGCACGCCTCTTAACTCTCTCCACCTCATGGGGAAAGAATTGGATCAAGAGGGCAAAGCGAGAAGACCTTTATACTAGGCCTCCAACTCACTGGACATAAATCATTTGGTTAGATAACCTAACAGTGTTAGTAGGAAATGGAACCATGGTGGAGAGAAAACTAACTCTCTGCTGCTGTGATGCCACCACCTAGCGTCATACAGACCTGTGGACATAAACAGAAAGAGAAATTAGCCTTATGTAGCACCGAGTTGACATAAACCAACTAACCAAGGCGCTTATCACGGTAAAGCGAGTCCCGGAAACACAATACACCGGGAAAGAAAACTCGCTAATTTTACTAGAAGTCACCTGATTCAAAGGTCCTAGGTCCCCCTTTGGCGAAGTGATCCTTCCTGCCATCCTAATCAGTGACTATCACTCCAAAATAACACAACCAAGTTATGAATTTAACAGTTTAAGAGCAAGGAAAAGCTTTTGGACAAAAAAACATGTGTGATCTCTCTGCCAATAATCTAGCAAAGAGGAAGTGCTAGTCTGCGCATGCGCGGTGGTGGGGCTGGCATCCGCCAGACTACGCTCTGACTCCCTGCCCAGTAGGGGCACCTAACTGTTTTAATCTGAGTGTTTATTGAGTGAAAGCCAATATTTAGCAATATCAAAAGTATTAGGGAGGTAAGTATACTCTTGAAGTGAAATTACCATTAAATGAATGCTAAATTTAACAAAAATAGTCTTTTATATAGATATTTGACTAAGGCTGTTTTTAGATGACCTATAATATGCAGAATGCTTAAAGCATTCCTTGTTCCATGTTCCGCTGTCCACATACCATGCTCAGCTAATAAACGAAATCAAGGATTTCTTTTTTCACGAGAGAGTTGATACTTACCTCCCTAATACTTTTGATATTGCTAAATATCGGCTTTCACTCAATAAACACTCAGATTAAAACAGTTAGGTGCCCCTACTGGGCAGGGAGTCAGAGTGTAGTCTGGCGGATGCCAGCCCCACCACCGCGCATGCGCAGACTAGCACTTCCTCTGACTAATTTATTGGCTGATACACATGCAACTATTAAGAGCCTGAAGACCGAGCCTCTGTGGGGTGGAGAGGCCGGGTCCGTATCTAGGGAGGTAAGTATCAACTCTCTCGTGAAAAAAGAAATCCTTGATTTCGTTTATTTCACATCAAGAGTATACTTACCTCCCTAATACTTTTGATATTGCCAGAATTCGACAGTGAATTCGGCGGGAGGGAGGTGAGGTCAAAAGACCAGCTCATCCCTATACACTTTTCTGCGTTTAAGGCACTTAAACTTCTGAAACTGTATGAAAAAAACAGTCAGGATTTGACTAACCATCGGATAACACCACCGATGTATGAGAGATGACCGAATGTCATATGCGCTCCCCCCCCCCCCTCCTTCCTGGGAGGAAGAGTCGAATGACCTCAATGTCCTATACGCTCTCTACGTACAAGTGCCATGTACTACAGGACAGAGACGAAAAAGCTCCATTTTCGTATACTCTCAACAATGAACCACATAAATACACAAAACCATCATCATATTAATAACGGGTAACGTGACAAGACAATCAACAATGGACAACCCATGCACAAGACTGACCTTGTTGAAAATGGCTGCTGACATCATCTTCCCATTGGTGAAGAACGATGCAGTCCCAAAAAAGTGGTTGTTTCCATAAATTAATTGTGAAATATATAAGCAATGAGGAAACCTCATCAAAAATATAAGCCTAGTTATTTTTTCAAAATCGACAAGGCGAGAGGATTAGAGGTGTCACGGAGATAATGGTCTGTAAAACTTGACTCACAGTGCCACTGAGCCACCGACATAATATCATCCACAGGGACCCCATTAAATAGGGCGGTGGATGTCACTACGCCGCGGACACTGTGAGCCTTGGCCACGTCAACCTGCTTCCCAGTGGCGGATTTATGACAAAACTGAATGCATTCTACAATCCACCTGGAAATGGTGTCCTTAGAAGCCCTGCCATGGGGTTCAATATATGACAACCATAACGCCGACTGGTCGGTGCCCCACTCCGATGTACGTTGTTTGTACCGGAGAAGCGCCAGGACGGGACACCATGCTTTAGAATTAGGATCATATCTAGTTAAAGAGGCAAAACAATAGGTTGACCTGGATATTTCAACGACTGATTCTTAGCCAAGAAATTAATCCTAGGTAGCAGCTTAAGGTCTTCCCCTGAAACCACAAAACGGTCATCCTCGGCTGATAAGGCATGAATTTCACTTCCACGCCTAGCCGAGGCCGCAGCAATTAAAAACACAGTCTTCAGTGTTAATAGTTTCATAGAAATGGAACTAAGTGGTTCAAACGGCTTATCACCTAGTACTTGAAGCACTAGCGATAAACTCCAAGATGGAATCACAGGGGGATTCCTTGGTCTTAGATTGCCCATGCCTTTAATTAATACATTTAATGTATTTACTTCATCACTTCCCCTCTTAGCCAAGCAAGGAATAACAGACATTAAAGCTGACTTATAACCAGCAATAAAGTTAGGCTTGAGGCTATAGGCATCATACAGGTGACAGAGGAAATCAGCTACTACCTGAATAGATGAATCCATTGGATCAATACATCTTTTTGAGCACCATTCTGCAAATCTGTTGATTTTATAATTATATGCTCTGGAGGTTGACCCCCTCCTGGCTTTGGCCATAAACATGGCTGCTTGCTCAGAAAAGCCCTCCTTAATTCTAGATTCCTTGACAACATCCACGCAGTCAATCTGAACATTGACGGATTGTTGTGAAGGGCCTTGCCCTGGAAGATAATGTCGTCCATCAGAGGCAGAGGAACCGGATTGCAGACCAGAAGGTCCAGCAGATCCGTATACCATGATCGGCTTGGCCAATCCGGGGCGATCAGAAGCACTTGGCATTCCTCCTGTCTGATTTTCTGAAGAATTTTTGGAATCAGGATTGCTGGAGGGAATGCGTATGCATACATTCTCCCCCAGCTGATAGCTAACGCATCTGTTGCGAAAGCGCTTGGATCCGGAATCGGAGAGACGTACGTCGTCATCTTCGCATTCTTCTTCGTTGCGAACAAATCGATGTTGGGTTTCGCCCAATGGTCGAACAGACGATCCGCCACACATTGATTTAGTTGCCATTCCGTGGGTAAAACACTCATCCTTCGGCTCAATGAGTCTGCTAGCAGATTTAACCTTCCCGGAATATGAACTGCTTTCAAGGTAATCTGGTGATCCACGCACCAACAAAGCAGTCTCCATGTCATCATACAGAGACTGGGCGACTTCGTTCCGCCCTGGCGGTTTATGTAAGTCACAACTGTTGAGTTGTCTGAATGAATAAGAACAATCTTGCCCTGAACTTTCTGTAAGAAATGTTCCAGGCCCAGGACTACTGCTCTTAGCTCCAGTAGATTTATATGTTCCTTTGACTGTTCCTGATTCCAAAGCCCTGATATCGTGGATTCTTCCAGGCAAGCTCCCCAGCCCTCCATCGATGCATCTGTATACACAGTCACCTGAGGGTGGGGAGGGGTTAGCATAACCCCCACCAAGAGATTCTCTGTGTCCAACCACCATTGCAGGTGATGAATAAGAGGTGCCAACACTGACACGTTCGAGTCCAGCGAACCTGTACTCTGGGTCCATTGTGTCATGAGAAATAACTGGATCGGCCGCCTGCGTAAGGCGGCCTGAGGAATGACTGGTTCCAATGAAACCATCAACCCCAGCATTCTCAAGTAAACCCGTGCCAGGACATGACGACTGTCGCACACTGACTGAATCAATGAGTAGGAAAAACATATCCTGTCTCTAGATCGAAGAACATCCCCAGGTAAACAAACTTCTGGGATGGAGTCAGCTCTGATTTTGGGAAATTGATCATCCAGCCCAAGTCTGTGAGAGTCTTCAAAACAATCTCCAGACTGGCCGATAAACTTTCCTGGGTGTGCGCTTTCAACAGCCAGTCGTCTATGTACGTGTGGACTGCTATGCTTCTCCTGCGGAGGTATGCAGTGATCGCAAGAACCACACGGGTGAAACCCCGAGGAGCCGTGGAAATTCCGAAGGGTAACACCCTGAATTCCCACTGTCTGCCCTGGAATGCAAATCTCAGGAAGCGACGGAAACTCCTGTGTATGGGGATGTGGAAATAAGCGTCCTTCAAATCTATCGACGCTGTCCACATTCCCCTCTCTAACCTCGCCAACACCGAGCGCACAGTCTCCATCTTGAAACTGGGCGTCTCTATGAACTTGTTCAATGGCTTGAGGTTGAGAATTGGTCTCCACCCTCCGGTGTTTTTTGTTACTAAGAACAGGGTTGAATAGAAGCCCGGACACCTTTGTGCCGGCTGAATAGCTCCTTTTTGTATGAGGGGATTTATTTCCTCCTCGATACACAACCTTTGCTCTGGATCTCTCGGATTTGGAGTCCAGATCGGCACTAGAGACAGTCGCGATGGCGGGCCTGTCATCCAATCGGGATGATACCTGACTGAAAGCCATCGCAGGACTAAACGGTCCTGAGTTAACCGTTCCCACTCTTGCATGTGGTCGGCTAGGGATAGAGGTGGACATAAGGAGTGCAAGAGCGGCACTGTCTCCTTTGCCAGAAACACCGGAGCGGTTCTCACCGCGGTAACCGTCCCATCAGGAACAATTACCATGCCCAGATCCTCGCGCGCCACGACCAGCACCGCGCGCACCTCGGTGCGCGGGCAGCTGCCTGGCTGACTGCGCCTGAGGAGCCTGCGCCCCCCTCGCTGCTGGCCGAATCGCACGCGGCCGAGGCCGACGCTGCGATGGTGGTTGGCCTCTGACCTGGCCAGCACCACCTCGAGCCTGCAGGGGACGATACGCAGGGGGTGCGGCGCGAACGTTAGCACGACGAAGCACCTCAAACTGCTCGCGCAGCGCCCTCTGGTTATTTACCAGAGTAACCGTCTCCTGGAGGTGTCGACATCCCTCACCTCCAAAGAGACCAGGACCTGTCCAAGGCAAATGTGCGCCTTGCCCGGACACTCCTGGTCACCGTGATGGCTCGCTGGACTGTGACCGGACTTGGCTGGCGCGATGCGGATGCTGTTACTACCCCTTGTAACAGCTGGGAGACGTGGGACAGAGCGGCAATCGAAGCCCTCCCACTCTCCTCCGCATCACGCAACGCGGTATTTGCTGAACGCAACGCGTTCGAACACAAGACTCCCGTGTCAGAACGGGAGCCTGGCCGCGCATCCTCACCCAAAGCCGCGCGGTCATCCACGCTCGGCTTAGGTACCACACCGTACCGCTGGTAATCCAGGGGCACGATGCGGCAACGCCTGGCCACCTCGCGCGGGGCCTTCGCGAGACGTCCACTCGACTTAATGGACGTCTCCGCCGCCTCGAACATGTCAACGACATGCTCTGCCAGCGGCAGAGAAGGCATAGCGTTAGCAGTAGGCTTACCAGCTAACCACGGCCTGTGGTCACGCTGGCTAGCCGACTGCTCCACTGGCAGATCTGGCCTAACACTCACCAACCACTGGCAAGCGTCAGACCAATCCTCCTCCGTGGCTAGCTGCGAGCGCTCTACAAGACGGGGGCCTTCGTCTTCCTCCTGAGCGCAAGCAACAGAGCTTGACGGCGGATATGCTGATACCCCTGGCAAGCCAGGGAGAGCATGCGGGCCTGACAACACCGGCATGCTAATCTCACTGGCTTGACCAGGAGCAGGCGCCGTGGTAGAGCGCGGGGCACATACCGCCCCACCACGGCCCCGGCCAGCACCAGCGACACTCTCGGCAAGCCGAGGTATGCGGTAACGCTGGCCCTCAGCGCCCAGGGCCACAGTCTGAACCGTGGATTCTACCCCTGCGTGAGTAGAACCGTGGAATAAGTCGCCTGTATTCCCCGCGAGGGGTGCACAGACGTCATAATCCATGGCCACGTCCTCAGATGGCGACCCCAACAGGTAATCCTCATCCTCCTGGCCAGACAGATTAGACTCCGGGTCAGCAAAGAGAGCTAACCCGGACTGGCCAGGGAAGGTGCTATAGGAGGTACTGGCACCCGCGGCGTGCGGATACCCCTGGTCTGATAAGCAGCCCGCGGGTTCCAGCGACAACCGTCCACGGCCCCTCGGCGCGGCACTAAGCCTGCTGCCAGGGTCGTGGAACGCGCCCTCTAATGGGGCCACCTCTGAATCTTCGAACAACGGAAGCGTACTAAGGAAAGGTGATTCAGAGGTGGAGATTACCTGCTCCGAAGCAGATGATGAGGACAGCAAAGGATTTGGTCCAGGAAGCATGCCACGAAGCAACTCTGGAACCAAATCCTTTATTGTCCTCCTCATCTCTCCCAACATCTCGGTCCGGAAGGCCTCCATGTCCACCGCGGACGAGGCCTTCCTCTTACCCTTCTTACTCACACCCTCTCTTTTCTGCTTCTTCTTCTCCTCCTCCACCACCTTGTCCTTCGCCTGCAAGCACAAGAATTCGGACATTAGCTCGCCCCCGCCCAGTGCTTACATATCTCGCAATTAAGCAAGGGACCACAGGGGCTACACTGATAACAGAGATGAGGCACAAACTTGTCCTTCAAAAATCGTCCACAGGACGCACAACCAGGTCTCTGAAACAGGGCAAAGGACGAGGAGTATGAGCAATCTAGTTAAGCTCAGAAACTCAACCAACTCAAGAGAAGGAAATGATCATAAAGATCAATATTCATCAGAAAACCAGCTTTGGACAAACTTTAATTGTTAATAAAGAGCAAGGCTGATTATGACGTCATTAATCCTATGATTGGAAAAAATCGATCCCCAACAAACATCCAAGTGCAAGGACGAATTGTATCTCTAACCAGAACATGTGCAGAATGGACATTTCGACTACACAACCATCAGATATATACTGATAACAATGGCAAATACTGTTAATTATCTCCCTTTCCTCTCTAAATAATTAACATCACCTCATATCAATAATTAGATACCTGACACTTTGTATAGACAAACCATCCAACGTGATGAACTGGAGCACTCCACCAACTGAACGCCTCTTAACTCTCTCCACCTCTAGGGGAAGGAATTGGATCAAGAGGGCAAAGTGAGAAGACCTTTATACTAGGCCTCCGACTCACTGGACATAAAATTTTTTGGTTAGATAACCTAACAGTATTAGTAGGAAATGGAACCATGGTGGAGAGAAACAAACCCTCTGCCGATGTGATGTCCATTACATATCGTCACACAGACCTGTGGACATAAACACAAAGAGAGATTAGTATTATATAGCACCTAGTTGAAATAAACCAACTAAACAAGGCACTTATCACGGTAAACGCGAGTCCCGGAAACACATTACACCGGGGAAAAAACTCGCTAATTTTACTAGAAGTCACCTGATTTAAAGGTCCTGGGCCCTCCTGTGGCGAAGTCATCCTTTCTGCCATCTATATCAGGGATAATCACTTCCAAATTCACACAAAAAGACTATGAATTGAGTAAAGAAAAGCTCTAGCACAAAAACATGTGTAGACTCTCTGCCAATAAATTAGCAAAGAGGAAGTGCTAGTCTGCGCATGCGCGGTGGTGGGGCTGGCATCCGCCAGACTACACTCTGACTCCCTGCCCAGTAGGGGCACCTAACTGTTTTAATCTGAGTGTTTATTGAGTGAAAGCCGATATTTAGCAATATCAAAAGTATTAGGGAGGTAAGTATACTCTTGATGTGAAAAAAGCAGATTAACCCTTTCACCGACAAATCCCTGAACAAGTATATTCTTTACGATATAAAACATACTGTTGAAAATTTTGATATTAATTTGATTGGAAACTGTTGTTGTGAAAATATTCAACACTTTCGAACCATTGAAAATGAGATATGGAGTATTCATCAGTGCAAGTGTTAATGGCTGAAGAACCATAAGTATCCATGCAATAGCAGCAGAAAACACGGCATGAACATAGTGTAGATAAGCTATCAATCCATCAGACTCTAGTGATGCATTGATTATACACATAGTTATTTTGAGAATTCACTACCCCTCACCTGATAGATTCTCCTGTAGAGGGATCAAGTTCTACCTATTCCCCACTCATTCCTAGCTAAGCTCCGCCCATTCCTAGCTAAGCTCCACCCACTTTCTACACACAATAGAATTGAAACTTGAATTCCCAGAATCAAAATTTCAAGGTAACTATAGAATTATTCAGGTAAAATATTGAATATTTTGAAGCTAAATTGCCTGGATGCTACAGATCCAAATCAAATTAGTTGAAAAATATTCAACAGACTGTTTATTATATTTTAAAGTCACCATAGACATACAATTCGGACATTTTTGTAACACACTTTTTTCAGTTTTGTGACGTACCTACGTAATTTTGATTATGATGTCAGCTAACAATGGATCTATTTTTGTGACATGAAATTCGATCCCTCTATGTACTTTTAGCTCTAATACTTCAGAATTATTGCTGAGCTTGTGTTAACTCTTCATTTTGAATAATAACTACTGGTGTAATTTTCAAATCAGTTTTACTGTAAATGTTCCTGATTAATGGTTGCAGCAACACTTTTTTCAAAATTACAGCAGTTCTCGATTGTCACCCATTTGCTGCAGATATACAGCTTTGTCTCATGTGTAATTGTTATTATTGCTTTCCATGTAATGCTTAGGATACAAATTATTATTAGCCGAGGCGTTTCGTCAATGCATAAATTGTACTAGCTCTGTCATACTTCTATGAACAAGCTTAATGGAGAAATCCAGTTTTACCCCATGACCCGTCCATCTCTAATGAAGGTCCACCCACCCGTTGCCAATGTTGGGATCAATTTATCCCTGCAATCCCTGAATCTCAATAAGACTATAGGTAAGCTGTTGAATATTTTGATACAAACTTGACTGGGTGTTGTTGCTGTCTATGGCAGAATGTTTATTAAATAGTAAAGACATACAATTCGTACAACTTGACAGACAATTAAAAGCATAAGATGGACCAAATCATGGAATTCATGACATAATTGATTATGACACCAGCCTACATGTGATGTAGTTGATTGACTGAGAATCTAAAAAGCATCCGCGTTTGTTTCTACGAGAATTTATAATACTTACCAGATGTACTATTATGATAATGTCTATTATCTATTTTATCTCAAAATAAACAATTAAAACTCCGCACTCTCCATGGTCCTGCCCATACTGTGTCCGGCATTACCATAGCCTCCAGGTACCGAGTCAATTCCAAAGAAGTCAGATTCGTCTTATATTTGTCTTGACAAACAGTGAGAGCAGCTCAGCTTCACCTCAGCGGGGAGGCTGAGGTAGGCCAGAGTACATCTGGCAAGTATTATCAATTCTCGTAGAAACAAAAGCGGATGCTTTTTTTATTCTACTTCGAATAATACTTACGAGATGTACTATTATGATAATCTTCAGATTTCGTTAGCCAGGAAACTCCGCTTGGCAGAGCTGAGGCTCGAAACAGCTCTCAACTACCAGCTGAAGGAGATGGTTGTGAAGAGACTGAGAACCCCAGCATACGCTTGGGTTCCCGCCATCCAACTCATAGAGTGCTAAACTTCCATTGTCTCGACCGCACTCACACCCCGCCTCACTCATTTGTCCATACAAATTCCTGAGGGCTGTAAAAAAGGGAGGCAACACCCACAGACCCGAGTCAGTCCCACATCTCGGCTAGGGCAGTCCAGGAGGGTGCAAAGAAACAACTACAACTTCTAAATTATGAAAACTATTGATAATCTGATCAGATTTTCAAACTGGAATGAGTCTGATGTCTGTTACAATGAATAAGTATACTCAAGAATCAGAACTTCCACTTAATCAGTCTGGTAGTTCGACTGTAAGTGAAACAATAATATAATTAATATTATTATTATCATTAGTCACTTAAACTAAGAAACACTCACCATTCTGAATGCTTGGTCTTTCTTGTGCATCGCAGGAGCTCGCCCAATCCATGGTCGTTCACTGGTCATATCCATCACCTGTGTCAGTGCCTGTGGGAAACCTTACGATGTTTGTGTTAAGAGTGGTTGGATGTGGCCTAACTAAGATTCGACAAATTGGCGATGGCTACCGGGTTAAGTGCACTGTAGATATCACAAAGGTAGAAATCAGTAAATGACAACTTGGCATGCACAACTCTGGTGACCGCGTCCCACCATGGCAGTTCAAATAGGACATCAGTGTGGAATTGTCTGTCCTTATCAGGACAATCTTGCTTTGAACTAGGCTCTCGAATTTTTGAAGCGCTAATGTCACTTCTAATAATTCGAGAACATTTATGTGTTTCTGCACATTGGTCTGATCCCATTCCCCTGACACTGACAGATCGTCAAATACTGCTCCCCAATCCGTTGCCGATGCATCCATGAAGATTGACATCTGCGGTTGACGAGGCTGTAAAGGAACACCTCGCAGGAGATTCTGTTCTGACAACCACCACTGAAGGTGGAATATCGCAGGTTCTACTACTGGAATCCTCAGAGTTAATGGATCCGTTCTCTGAGACCAGAAGGACATTAAATACATCTGAATCGATCCGCGCCTGAGTGTCGCATAAGGCTCCACCTTCTCCAGAGATACTAGTAAACCCAGTATTCTGAGAAATTGACAAGCCATCATATAGGCTTCTAGAGAAATTTAATACTGCTAGCAAACTCTTGACTCTGCTCTCCATCGGAAAAGCCACACCGTCCTTGAGATTGAAAAGAATTCGCAGATATACAAACTCCTGGGATGGAGTTAATTCCGATTTCTCTAGATTCACAATCCATCCTAGGTCGTTTAGTAAAGCCAGGACTGGATTCCCCGCCTTCAGCAGCCAGTCATGTATGTATGTATGTATGAACAGCTATGTTTCTCCTGCAAAGGTAAGAAGTCATTGCGAGAACCACGTTGGTGAAAACTGTCAGAGCTGTGATCAGGCCAAATGGCAAAGCATTTAACTCCCAAACATTGTCTAGTAACACAAAGCAAAGGAATTTCTGAAAAGGAATTGACATTGGAATATGAAAATAAGCATCCTTCAGATCTATCGAAACTGCCCACATGTCCTTTCTCAGCCCTATGATCATCACTGCTAGTCTTCATCTGAACTTTTGGTGAAAAAATTAATTCGTTCAGCGGCTTGAGGTTGAAAATCAGTCTCCAACGTCCGGTGCATTTCGGAACGAGGAAAATCATTGAATAGAAGCTCAGGGAAATCGGATCCCGGACAAAATGAATCGCATTCTTCCGCACATCTTTGATTTCTGAGCGAATGACCTCTAGACGATCGGATTCCTTTGGAACGGGCGTCCATACGGGAGTTGATGTTCATGGAACTAACGATTGATGGATGAGCCAGTTCGGCTCATAGCCGTTTCTTAGCCAATGACAGACTAAACAATCTTGCACAAACGGTTCTGTTCCCATTGGTCTGAGAACAGCTGAAGTCTGCCTCCGACGGTTGGAATCTGCACACAGCTTGTGGTCAATGTTGCGCGACAAGACATTAATTCATTTTTGTGAAGATTCTCGACTCATGCGGCTTCTTGGAATATGACAGCCCGGAACCATCACCCTGGTTATCCTTACGGTAGCCGGAGCATCCCGAGCTGCCGCCCTTCCTATCATCTTCATACGCCCTCTTATTAGAGGCTTTGTATGAAGACGATCGGCCAGGTCCATGTCAACCGGATGCCCGATGGGCATCACAGCCAGATGGATGGAAGGGCGATCTCTACCGCTGTCATTGCTGCTCCTGCCTGTTCTGCTTATAGGACTGGTGTGGCCGAGTCCTCTTCATCGACTTCCATGACTTGCCGACGACTTCCTGCTTCACAACCATGGATGCAACCTTGCAGAGCTTGCCGTGCCGAACCGCCGAACAAGCCGGGACCAATGAAGGGTGCAGAAGACAATGGAACCCTCATCTATGGTCCTGGTTGTGCGCAATCGAGAACCATTCTCCTCCGTTCCGCTAATGATCTGGTGATCACCTGGGCTATGCAATCTTGGGATAAGCGCATAGTGTCCGGACAACTTCGGGAACAGCCTCTAGCACTTCCTCACCTTCCGCCGCACAGGTCAGCATCCCATGCAGGATGGTACAGCCATGCGAGAGAGCAGCCATGGCCGCTCTCGCCACATCTTCAATGAGCATAAGCTAATTGAACGCATCTTTATTGGTCTGAGAAATCAATGGTCGAGAACGACCCATGGATTTCCCAGCCAATGGCCTATTCAGGGCATCACGTTCCCCAACCGAAAGGCGAGGAACACGGGCATACTGATGATAGGCCTGCTCTGGAAAGCGGACCCTACTCCTTATCCCCTTAGGGGCCTTTGGGAGAGTGTACTACAGCTCAACCAGACGGTTCCTTCAAGTGGAAGGGTAGGCATGGCTGAAGAGCCACTTGACAGTGTGCTAGCCGCACGCTCTGACATCCGCTCCATCGCCCTGAGACCCTTGGTAAGATACCAACCTGAAATGGTCGGACATCCAGGCAAGGGCCGGCACCCACTCAGCCTCTGTGCAGAACAAGGACTCATCTATTAAACGACTACCATTCTCTTCCTCCTTCTCACCTTTGGATGAGAAGGTTGCAGACGATCGCTGCTGAGAACTACGGACCAAACTTCCAATTTGAAGCGGGTCCACAGCTCGGCTGCTTGCGGCACGTGTCTAGTGATTCACCAGACACGGAGTCTCCGCAATCCATCGGCTCCAGCATGGGAGCCATGATCACGTCCGCTGATACCGTAGGGCGGCGACTCCGAGAGGAGCCAGCAATCCTGTATCGGCCCGGATGGGAATCCGGATGAGACGAAATCTGGATGGAAAATGCCCGACGGAACATTGACATCACAATCTGGCTGGCAAACCTGAACATATCCCGGGGGTGACCCGCGGGAAAAGCCGGAATCAGCCATCTGTGAAAGCTCTGGCATGCCAGAATCTTCCATCAGAAGTAAGTCTTCCTACTCTGCTGAGGCGGGTGCTTATTCCTCCGCAAGCCCGGCCGGACCACCGATTGGTTGTCCAGCACCAGACTGCATCGGCAAAACCGAGGACTGGAAGGACTCAAGCATGGCCTTAAACTGGGCCGCCCAGACACCCAAGGCCGAGTCCATACGTTCATTCAGGCGCTCCTTCAATCCCTTCACGGATGCCTGATCCACCTTGGCCGCCTTATCCTTCCCGATCCTCTCCATGCACTCACACCGATCTTTATCAAATTCGGTCACCTACTCTGACAACCACTTAACACAGACATCGCAAGGAGAGCTTACGCTCACTTTGCACTTCGCACAGGCAACGCAGTGATGTCCCGCAAACTTCTGTTTCATGAAGAGATTACAACGGGAGCAGAAAGTATCTGGAAGGGCTTTGCCCGGCGCCTTGATCTTCTGTGAACACACAATAAGAATTAAAATGCTGAACATGATAACATGAATACGAGCACACGCACAGGATCTTGATTGCAATTATTGATTACTTTAAAGACATTAACTTTCTCTTAAATTAATGTTAATCAAGATTTACGAAGGAAACTATTTGAAAATTTTTAGAGTGAAAATTTTATAAACACAACTTGGAAACTAACAATCGTTAAGATAACAAAGAAATTAAGACCGATCGCTACATACACCCTCGACAATAAAGCGAGAGCTTAAACTGAGTGCATAGATATGCCAAACCAAACTTGGAGATTAACTAACATTAATATAACTAAGAAATTAAGACCGATCACTACAAACACCCTTGACAATGAAGCGAGAGCTAATGATTGGCTTAAAACTGAGTGCATAGATACGCCAAGCCAAAACAAAATGCTAATCATGGGTGCTGCCATTTTGGCTAAGGGCACATCCATCTTGGAAGGAATCGAGTCACAAGAGAAATTAACCAAGTACTCTGATAAGATTAAAAAGTTAACGGGTAATGGAGCGACACCAAAAATGGCTACCATCTTAAAACAATGTGCCAATTTAAAGAAAATTCAAACAGTAATTACGCGCGAATGTATAAATTCTAGATTGATACAACCTGCGCCGCAATGATTTTCCTTTTCCTTCCATGAAGCCACAAACGAAAAGTCCAACCAAGCACTGCAGACGTAAATTTAATCTAAATTAAGGGCTCTAGAAAAACACGACTGAGAGGTCGAGCAAAATAGGCAAATCTGACTATTCTGGGGAATTGACTCGGTACCTGGAGGCTATGGTAATCTCCAGACACAGTATGGGCAGGACTATGGAGAGTGCAGAGTTTTAATTGTTTATTTTGAGCTAGAATAGATAACACACATTATCATAATAGTACATCTGTTAAGTATTATTTGAAGTAGAAACTGGGTTCATCAGTTGCAGAGATAAGACAAGTGAAGGAAATGATGCAATAATACTTTATTATGAGACAAGTCGAGGATTGCTAACTCAGCACAGTGCAAGGAACCATATGGGAATGTCATCAACTCATTGTGTGATAAGTCCAACTGCTTCAAGCTCGGTAAATACTGAAAATAAAGAAAACATCTGCTTTAAACTAAAAACAAAATTACTCTGAAAAAGAATTTATCAAACATAAATACGACGACACGTGTATTAAAAGATGATCTGTCAATCATGACTATGTCTTTATGGTCCATATTTAGTTGGTCACCTAAGTCTAGTGTGTTGTATTTATAGATATACAGTAAAACCTGTGTTATGTGACCACTATATGTCGCAACAATATCTGTCACTCCAGATAGTTGATCTTGTTAATATATGATAGTTGTTGTTGGATATCGGGTCTTTAAGATAGGTGTTCCTTATGTTGTTATTGTTGTATTAATCTATCACTCAAGTATACGATGCCATAATTAATTATGTCACATCTAGGCTGATCAAAATACGTATTGAATGAGGTAGCTAAGTTTGTCATCAACTTTTCCATCAATCAGTCAGTTGCACAAATTATATGTCTTTTATTATTTAATAAATATTCTGCTGATTATTTTGAAACTCATTTGACTGGGCAGCAGCAGCACCAGTCAAATTAGCTACAAATTATTCAACAGCTTACCTGTATTTACCTTGAATTTTGAATTTTGGGAATTCAGGTCTCGAAGTACATAAATCGAGTCCAACACGTGTAAACCATGGCTGGAGCTTAGCTAGGCATGGGCGGGACATAGATAAAAGTTTGATTCATCAATTAAGCATACCGATTTCAGTGAACTGTGCATGTTCACCCGCAACACCCGCGTCCATGCTTGCACGTGTGCATGCATGAGGCGGTTATGTTACGACCACCTGTCTTAAAGAACCATCATCTTTTGCTCCAAAAGGCAGGTGGTCTTCTGATCAGGTTTGACGGTATTGCATAATCTACTCACCTCAAACACTTCATGAGGGAATGCTTCCAGTGCATTCTTACTGAGGTCTAACTTCTCCAAGCTATTCAGTTTGCACAGCATTGATGGACCAGCTTGTAAAATACCCAACAGTGAGGTAATGGCATTTGATGAGAGATCAAGAGTTGTCACCTGCATCTCAAAGTAGCTGAAGCTGCTCTCCAGGGAACCAAGACTTCTTGAACGCTTTCTTTGAACAACTGCAAAACACATATGGAGAAGCCAATAATGCACTGACACATGATTCTGCAGTTCCCATTTTAACACTCATCTCAGCCAAAAATGGCTTCTGCAGTGGTCTTGAGAAATGTTTGGTCATTTGCAGACCAAGAAAATACAATTTTTGAAAATTTACCACTGGAATTACTGACTCGATAACGTTATCCAGCCAGTCATTCCAGTGGTAAATTTTCAAGTGTGTTCTCTTGGTCTTCAAATGGACATTTTCTGAGAAAATTGACATTTTCTGGAACCAATTTGAGAGTTAGAGTTAATGGTCAAAACTGCTCAAGATTTCTTAGACAATATCCATTTATAGATAAAAAAAGGAATATTTGAGAAAATTCCCCACTGAGTGACTGATTCTGTTACTGACAAAGTGATTGCTGTTGTATGTTTTCATGATTATTCTTCTCTTGGAACGTAACGGGACAATTCTAAAGACGACTACAGAAGCCATTTTTCGACTCTCTTGACTACAACAAATTTTTTTATTACAGATTAATGAATACATGTACAAGAGTTTCAACAAGATTCTGACAATTCTATTCAGTTTCACATTAGGTTTTGCATTATACTAGCTACAGTAGTCACACGAAACACAGCTACTTCGATAAAAATTCAAACACAGCATTAGTTTGCTGTAGTGCCAAAATGTTCATGATACTAATAGTGCTGTAGAAAGATGACATCTTCAATAACAAGAACTTCGAGCAACATAGTTCTTAGAATAAATACAAATATTAAAATAATATACGAATTATATAAAAACTATCTGACCTTCAGGTGGCTTCTCGGGTGGAACCGCCACCGGAATGGTATGGAAATGTTTATGTAGTCTATCTTCCATTGGTATATCAGGATCAGAACCTTCCAGGCGAGAAAATTCCACTAAGAATTAACAAAACCAATTTCATGTTAACCTCAAGTACATAAAGCGTGATCATTGAATGGACATATCCAGTTTTAGCTATGCCTCGCCCATCTCTATCTATGCTCCACCCACACCTCGCTCATGTTGGGATCAATCGATCTCTGAACTCCCTGACTATCAATTTCCATGAAACTATACAGGTAAGCGGTTGAATATTTTGAAACTAATTTGACTGGGTGCTGTTTCTGCCTAGGGCAGCAACACCGCCCAGTCAAATTAGTTTCAAAATATTCATCAGCATGTTTCTTAAATAACAAAAACATAGAATTCGTACAACATGTCAGGCTATTAAGTGCTAAAGACGGTTTGTAATCGAATCATTCATGACGTCATGAGTATGACATCAGCATACACATCGCATAGTTGATTATGACATCATATGATTGAGTGAAGAAATGAAATCATTGAATTGTACATCTAATTTTTCATGAATTTTGTGATAGCATAGAAGCAAATGAGTATTTATCCGCTAAGGAACAAGTGGGTAAGGGACTGGAGATAGAATGTCCATTATCCAGCAAACTCTGCATACTAAATACTATCACCACTGGCAAAATATCACTAAACAGATTTATACTATCACACTAATGGACCGTTCCACTTTATCCATCCATCATATGATGTCATAATCAACTGTGACATGCAAAATGACATCATAATGAATGACATCATTATGATGTCATGGATGACGTAGATAAGTACGTCATGAATGCATAATTGAAAATGGACTATACGTTGTTTAAACCAAATCATGGATTTTTTTTTTTACGAGACAGTAGTTATACTTACCTCCCTAACACTATGATATTTCCTAAATATCGACCTACACTCAATAACCCCAGATTTAAAAAGAAAGATACCCCTACTGGGCTGGTAGACAGATCAAAGTCTGCCGGATGCCGGCCCAAACCTCGCACATGCGCAGACTGACACTGCCTCAGCTTGTACTATTGGCCGACACATGCAACTAACAAGCCTGAAGACCGAGCCTCTGTGGGGCGGAGAGATCGGGTCCGTGTTAGGGAGGTAAGTATAACTACCCTCTCGTGAAAAAAGAAATCCGTGATTTCATTTATTTCACTTCAAGAGATATACTTACCTCTCTAACACTCTATGATATTGCCAGAATTCATCAGTGAATTTGGCAGGAGGGAGGCGAGGTCAGAAGACCAGCTCATCCCTTGCGTGTTTTTGCATATGAAGCACTAACATCTGAAATTGTGTGACACACACAATCAGGCAATGATTTGAACATCGGATAACACAACCGATGGTGAGAGTAACGACCGTATATCAAATGCACTCCCCCCTCCTTTTGGGAAAGGAGAGGCTATGACCTCAGTGTCCCATACGCTCTCTAAGTACTGGTGATAAATACTACAGGACACAAGACGAAAGGCTTCATTTTCGTATACTCTCAGTAAATAAACCACATAATACACAGGTACCATCACCATATTAGTAAAATGGTAACAAATTGTGACAATAAATTATGTACCAACAAAAGGCAATACTGACTTTATGCATACACGTAAGTTGTATCCATCCAGACCACCTCAGTGAAGGACAAATGATACACGCTTATGCGGTTGTTTCAATAATTAAAGTATGCTGTCTGAAGACAGTGAGTGCAACTTATCTACAATATATACACCTGATCATATACACTGATCATCTTTTATAATCGATAAGGCAAGAGGATTAGTGGTGTCATGGAGGTAATGGTCTGTTAAACTTGACTCACAGTGCCACTGAGATACCGACATAATGTCATCCACCGGCACTCCGTTAAACAGGGCGGTGGACGCCACTACACCACGGACACTGTGAGCTTTGGCTAAGTCAACTTGCTTACCAGTGGTGGATTTGTGGCAAAACTGAATACATTCCACAATCCACCTAGATATAGTGTCTTTTGAAGCCCTGCCATGGGGTTCAATATATGACAACCATAATGAGGATGGGTCCGGCCGCCATTCCTGTGTACGTTGTTTGTACCTTTTTACTGCATGGACTGGACACTAAGCTTTCGAACTAGGATCAAACCTAGTCAAAGCTGATAAAATAATAGGTTGACCAGGATATTTCAAAGACTGGTTTAAGTCATGAAATTAATCTTAGGTAGAAGCCTAAGGCCTTCCTCTGTAACCACATAATGGTCTGCCTTGGCGGACAAAGCATGAATTTCGCTTCACCGTCTTGCAGAGACCGCACCAATTCCAAATACAGTTTTAAGTGTCAACATTTTCATAGAAATGGAACTTAGTGGTTCAAAGGGTTTATCAGCTAGAACTTGAAGCATTAGAGATAAACTCTAAGATGGAATCGCTTGAGGATTTTTCGGTCTTAGATTACCCATGCCTTTTACTAAAGAGTTCAATGAACAGACTTCGTCACTTCCCCTATCAGCCAAGCAAGGGATAACTGACATTAAAGCTGACTTTATGTAAGTCACTACTGTTGAGTTGTCTGATCGAACTAGAACTATCTGGCTCTGAACTTTCTTTATGAAATGTTCCAGGCCCAGTACTACTGCTTGTAATTCCAGTAGATCGATATGTTCTTGTGACTGATCCAGATTCCAAAGCCCTATTACTGTGGCTTTTTCCAGGCAAGCTCCCCATCCCACCATTGATGCATCTGTGTACATTATTACTTGAGGATGGGGAGGGGTGATGCACCCGCAACAGGAAATTCTCTCTCTTCATCCACCATTGAAGGTGGTGAATAAGAGGTCCCAACACTGACACCTCTGAGTCCAGGGCACCTGTCCTCTGGGTCCACTGTGTCATGAGAAATAACTGGATTGGCCACCTGCACAAGGCCGCCTGTGGAATGACTGGTTCCAGAGAAACCATCAACCCCAGCATTCTCAAGTCAACCCGTGCCAGTACCTGACGACTGCTGCACACTGACTGTATTACTGAGATGAGTATTTCTACTCTCTCCCAGGTAAACAAACTTCTGGGATGGCGTCAGCTCTGATTTCTGAAAGTTGATTATCCAGCCTAAGTCTGTGAGAGTTTTCAAAACTATCTTCAGATTTGCTGAGACGTTCCTGATTGTGTGCTTTTAACAGCCAGTCGTCTATGTAAGTGTGGACTGCTTTGCTTCTTCTGCGGAGGTATGCTGTTATTCAAGAACCACCCTGATGAAGACCTGAGGAGCCGTGGGAATTCCAAAGGGTAAAACCTTGAATTCCCCACTGTCGGACCTGGAATGCGAATTTCAGGTACCGACAAAAACCCTTCGCAATTGGAATGTGAAAATAAGCATCCTTCAGATCTATTGATACTGTCCACATTCCTTTCTCCAACCCTACCAACACCGTCTTGAACGTTTCCATCTTGAAACTTGCTGTGTCTAAGAACTTGTTCAATGGCTTGAGGTTGAGAATTGGTCTTCACCCTCCAATGCTCTTTGTCACTAGAAACACGGTTGAATAAAATCCTGGGCAATTTTGTGCCGGTTGAATTGCTCCTTTTTGTATGCACGAATTTTTCTCTTCCTCTATACACAACCGTTGATCTGGATCTCTTGGAATTTGGTGGGCCAATCACCCAGTTGGGCTGGTACCTGCCTGAAAGCCATCGCAAGACTAAGCGGTCCTGGGTTAACCACAACCACGCCACCTTGTGGAGGTTTAATCCAGGTGGACATAAGCAGTGCAAGAGTAGGACTATCTCTGGTTCTTGCATTAGTGTGGTTCCTGTGGAAATCGTCCCATCAGGCACGATTACCATGACCAGATCCTCGCGTGCCACGGCCCGTGCCTCAAACACCTCGATGCGCAGGCAGCTGCCTGGCTGGCTGTGCCTGAGGAACCTGCGCCTCCCCCCCACCCTACTGCAGGCCGGTGCTGGCATGGTCGTGGCCTACACTACGCCGGTGGCTGACCGCTGACTTCACCAGCACCACCGCGGGCCTGCTGTGGACGGTATGCAAGGGGTGCTGCGCGAATGCTCTCCCTACGGAGCACCTCAAATTGTTCTCATAGAGCCCTATTATTGTTGACTAGAGTGACTGTTTCCTGGAGGTGTCTAATCACTCACCCCAAAAGAGACCAGGACCTGACATAGGCATCCGCAGCAACCTATTGAACAAATC
Source organism: Chaetoderma sp. LZ-2023a (assembly GCA_034401795.1). Lineage (NCBI taxonomy): Eukaryota > Metazoa > Mollusca > Caudofoveata > Chaetodermatida > Chaetodermatidae > Chaetoderma > Chaetoderma sp. LZ-2023a. The sequence goes on along the minus strand of CM067371.1, from coordinate 82,604,958 downwards.
CTGTGATGGGTACAAATTTTCTATGGCAAATGTGTGCCTCGCCCTGACACTTCTAGTCACCGCCCACGTCATGCAGGCTAGATCCAGGTTAGTACCATCCTGGATGGCTCTGTGGACTGAGACTAGGCTTGCTTGGCACGAGGCAGACGCTGTTACTACACCCTGTAACAGCTGGGAGACATGCGAAAGCTCCACTATAGATGCTCTAGAGCTCTCCTCTGCATCGTGCAACGCAGTATTAGCTGAATGCAGCGCCCTCAAGCACAGCGGTCCCGTGTCAGAACGTGAGCCTGGACGCATGTCTTCGCTAAGCGCCACGCGATCATCAGCGCTCGGATTTGGCACTGTACCGTATTTCTGGCAATGTCTAGCAATGATACGACACCACCTCGCCACCTCGCGGGGGACCTTTGCAAGTCGTCCATTAGGTCTAGTAGATGTCTCTGCCACGATATGCTCTGCTAACAGCAGAGATGGCATAGCAGTAATTGCTGGCTTTCCAGCCAACCACGGGCATTGATCCGGCTGGCTAACCGGCTGTTCCACATTGAGTTCTGGCCTGACACTTACCAGCCATTGGCACGTGTCAGACCAGTTCTTCTCTGTGGCCACCTGTGAGTGCCCGACCAGGCGCGGGCCTTAGTCATCCTCAACCGAACTCGCAGGTGTAAATGTGTCTGGAGCCATGGATACACCTGGCAAGCCAGCGAAAGCATGTGTGCCTGAGAGAGCAGGCATGTTTTGCGCCGTGGCTAAGCCAGGAGCCAGTCCCATGGAAGCATGTGGGGCGTAATTCACCACACCATGGCCCCGACCAGCCGCCGCCATACCCTCGGCAAGCCGAGGTATGCGGTACTGGCAGTCATCCGCTCCAGCCCGGGCCACCCTTTGAGCCGTGAAGCCTACCCCTGCGGGAGTAGCCCCATGGAAAAGTTCACCCATGCTCCCTGTGATAGGTGCACGTTTGTCCATTTCCATGTCCACGGCTTCAGCGGGTGAACCCAGCAGAAAATCCTCTTCCTCCTGGCCATGATAGATAGCCTCTGTGCTAGCAAAGAGCGCTAACCCACGCTGACCAGCGAAGGTACCGTAAGAGGTGGCGGTACCTGATGAGCGCGGATACTTCAGGAGCAAACCTGGGTCCAGTGATCTCAGCCCAAGATCCACCAATGAGGCAAGCCTCCAGCCAGGATCATTTAGGCCCGCTCCGGGATCCATTGGCAAGGCGGCGGGCCTTCCAAGATCTAGTGAAGCCACCACTGATTCTTGAACATTTTCGGACTATGAAGCACGACGGACACCAGAATCAGTGGTGGGGATTTTCAGCTCAGGGGCAGATGAAGAGGACAATAAAGCACCCGGCCAAAGGAGCATACCGTGAAGAAACTCTGGAATCAGATCTTTTATTGTCCTTTTCATCTCCCCCATCATTTCTAACTTGAAAGTCTCCATTTCCGAAGAAACAGAGGCCTTTCTCTTACCCTTACCACTTACACTCTTTTTCACACACTTCTCCTCCGACGCCTTATCCTTCACCTGTAACAACAAGAATTTAGAGAATAAGTAACCCCTCCCCCACTATTCACAGACATCACATTTTACCAATGGACCACAAGGTGAACATTTCACACACAGATGAGGAGCAAACTTAGGCTTAATAGAGTGGTTACAACCGGCACAAGAAGCCTTCTGAAAAAAGGGCATAAGACGAAGACAATGAGTTAAAGTTTCTTTTATATATTAAATAAACTAACCCATTTAAAGGGAGAATTCCCCTACAGGCCATAAATGGACAGATGAAAGACAGATGAACAGCCTACGCTCAAGGTGGTTATTAATAATAATAACATGACTGACTATGATGTCATAATTTCCATAAATAGAATCAGACAAACTTAGAAACACCCTCCAGGTCTAAGACGAATTATATTCAAAATACAAGAGCATACTCAACAGTAAATGAACACAGCAACGGCCCATGATAATGATACACATAAACAGTATGACAAAAATATTGGCAGCAAATAATCAGAAATATTTCTTAAAATATTAGAGTGCTATATAGCATAACTAGAGTACCTGTGTCTTTAACAAAGGCATACTACCCCATCCTGCTCTTGAAAACTCCACCAGATGAACCACCCCTCTTCACGACTCACTTACTTATAAGGGGAGGGGTAGGACCAGAGGGCAGAGCTCGCTCTTATGGGATCTAATATAACTCTGGGCATAGTCTTTTTTCTTAACATTTTATACGGAAAGGGTGGAGACAAACCCTCTTAGATGTGTACAAACCTCCTGACAGGAACCTGCGGACACAAAAATAAAGAGAGATTAGTATTTCATGGTGCCAGATAATAATATACCGGTTTTCTGGGTCCCTATCACGTATATACCGCATCACGGAAATAGGTAACACCGCGTAATTAAGACCTAATTAAGATGAAATTGTAATAGAATTCACCTGATAACTCGGTCCTCCAGTAGCCTCAGATGAATTATGATGGTCAGACATGTCTAACAACACTCTAAAACAACTTCAAAGATAATTGAGCAAAAACTAAGCAAGCACAAAAAGTAAACAAGCATGTGGTTTAGGCAAATAGTCAAGAATGAGGCAGTGTCAGTCTGCACATGCGCGAGGTTAAGAAAATTTATCAAATTTCTTTTTCACGAGTGAGATGACATACTTACCTTCTTAACACTCTTGATATACTAGTATATCGGCTCTAAATTCAATAATAGTCAGAATTATAAAAAGTTAGGTTCCCCTAATGGGCAGGTGGATGTACACAGTCATGCACATGACAGACCCCACTCACTGCGCATGCGCATACTGGTACTTCCGTTACTAAATATTGGCTGACATAGCAGCAACTATTCAAATAACCAAAAGACCAGGCCTCCGTGGGGTGGAGGCCGGGATCCTGTTAGGGAGGTAAGTATGTCATCTCACTCGTGAAAAAGAAATTTGATAAGTTTTCTTATTTCACATCATGAGAACATACTTACATCCCTAACACGCTTGATAAAAACCAGAATTTGAAAGTAAATTTGGTGGGAGGGAGGCAAGGTCCTGAAAACCAGCACACCCTCGAAGAGACTAGGTTCTTTGAATTTTCAAGAGATTTAAAACATCTGAAATTGTGACTGAAAACACAAACAGGAATAGAATTTTGCATCATAATCGACCGATGAAGAGAGATTGATCAAAAGGCAAATGTGCTCCCCCCCCCCACCTCTTTCTGACGAAAGTTAGGAAAAAACGCTGCTCTAAATGACTAGCACATTCTCTAATACTTAATGAAAGTACTACTAGACATTGGAAAAAAGAAGAATTGCTTCAATTTCAAAACTCTCTGAAAGAACCACAGTTAAGAGACATTAACCATCACCATATTAAATAAAAAATGACACCATCACCAAGACAAAAAACAAAAATGGTCATATATACTGACCTCTGATGTTTTGGATGCGGCACTCATCTCTTCCCCCACCGGATGAAGAGAATTGTACCAGCTAATAGTAGGGATACCCTACCAACAAATGTGATATTTGTAAATAGCAGAGGAGGAAACTAATTACAAACATAAACCTCTACATTATTTTATTTTCTGAGGACTGAGACGGCGAGCGGGTTAGAAGTGTCACGAAGGTAATGGTCGGTAAAACTTGATTCACAGTGCCACTGGGCTACTGACATAATGTCTTCAATAGAAACACCATTAAATAATGCTGTGGAAGTTACCACACCACGGACACTATGAGCCTTGGCTCTATCTGCTTGGATTCCAGTGGCTGTCTTATGACAGAATTTAATACATTCTACTATCCATCTGGAAATAGTGTCTCTTGACGCCCTACCATGGGGTTCAATATATGACAACCATAGGGAACATGGGTCCGTCCGCCAAACCCGAGTTCCTTTGTTGTACTTATTTAAAGCACGGACAGGACACCATGCTTTAGCACCAGGATCATATCTGGTTAAGGCAGGTAAAATAATAGGTTGACCCGGATATTTTAAAGATTGATTCTTAGCCAAGAAATTCAATCTTGGTAGAAGCTTAAGGCCTTCACCTGTAAATATATAACGATCAGGTTCCGCAGACAAGGCATGAATTTCACTCCTGTGTCTGGCTGATGCTGCCGCAACTAAAAATACAGTTTTAAGTGTCAATAATTTTACAGATATAGCACTAAGTGGTGTCAGTGGAGGATTTCTTGGTCTGAGATTGCCCATACCTTTAATAAGAGTATTTAAAACACTTACTTCATCACTTCCCCTCTTTGCCAAGCAAGGGATAACAGTCATTAATGCTGATTTGTATCCAGCAATATAATTAGGCTTAAGACTATAGGCATCATACAGGTGACAGAGAAAATCAGCTACTACCTGAATAGATGCTTCCATCGGATTGATACATCTCTTTGAGCACCATTCTGCAAATCTGTTGATTTTATAATTATAAGCTCTGGAGGTTGACCCCCTTCTGGCTCTGGCCATGAAATTGGCTGCTTGCTCAGAAAAGCCCTCCTTAATCGCGGATTTTTTGACAACATCCATGCAGTCAATTGAAACATTGGCGGATTGTTGTGAAGGGTCTTGCCCTGGAAGATAATATTGTCCATAGAGGCAGAGGAACCGGATTGCAAACCAGAAGGTCCAGCAGATCCGTAAACCATGATCGGCTTGGCCACTTCGGAATGATCAGAAGCACTTGGCATTCCTCTTGTTTGATCTTCTGAAGAATCCTTGGAATCTATTGTGATAGCGCTTGGATCTGGAATCGGAGAAACGTATGTCGTCATCTTCGCATTCTTCTTCATTGCAAACAAATCTATGTTGGGCTTTCCCTAATGATTGAACAGGTGATCTGCCACACATTGATTTAGTTGCCATTCCGTAGGCAGAATGCTCATCCTTCGGCTCAATGAGTCTGCTAACAGATTCAGCCTTCCCGGAATATGAACTGCTTTCAAGGTGATCATATGATCCATGCACCAGCAAAGCAGCTTCCATGTCATCATACAGAGACTGGGCGACTTCCATGGTGGTTTATGTAACTCACTACTGTAGAGTTGTCTGAACGTATCATCACAAATTTTCCCTCCACTTCTTTTAAGAAGTGTTCCAGGCCTAGAATTACAGCCCGCAATTCTAGCATGTTGATATGTTCCTTTGACCGTTCCAGATTCCAAAGCCCTGATATAGTAGCTTCGTCCAGGCAAGCTCCCTATCCCGCCATCGACGCATCCGTAAACATCGTTACTTGAGGGTGGGGAGGGGTCAGCATGACCCCCGCTAGACGATTTCCTCTCTCCATCCACCAATGAAGGTGATAAATGAGAGGGTCCAACACTTGAATGCGTGAGTCCAGTGATCCTGAACTCTGCGTCCACTGAGCCATGAGAAACAATTGAATCGGCCGCCTCCCTAAGGCCGCCTGAGGAATGACTGGTTCCATTGAAACCATTGGACATAACATTCTCAGATAGACTCGTGCTAGAATATAACGACTGTTGCAAACCAACTGAATGCATGAGGAGATTTTCCACTCTCTCCTGGGATGGATAAACATATCCTATCTTTTTCAAAACTATCTCCAGATTTGCTGCAAAACTTTCTGGGTTGTGTGCTTTCAGCAACCAGTCGTCTATGTAAGTGTGAACAGCTATATTTCTCCTGCAGAGGTATGCCGTGATAGTAAGTACCACTCGAGTGAAGATCCTTGGAGCCGTTGAGATGCCGAATGGAAGAACCTTGAATTCCCATTGGCGTCCCTGAAAAGCAAATCTCAGGAACCGACGAAAACTCCTTGCAATTGGAATGTGGAAATAAGCATCCTTGAGATCTATTGATGCTGTCCACATCCCCTTCTCTAACCCCAACAACACCTATCTTACTGTTTCCATTTTGAAACTCAGTGTATCTATAAACTTGTTTAGAGGTTTGAGGTTGAGAATTGGTCTCCACCCCCCGGTGTTCTTTGTCACAAGAAACACGGTTGAATAGACGCCCGGGCAATCTTGCACCGGTTGAATTGCTTCCTTTAGAATTAGAGATTATATCTCCTCTTCTATGCACAACCGCTTGTCTGGATCTCTTGGAATTTGAGTCCAGACCGGTACCAGAGACAGATGCAGACCTCTTATCCATTCTGGACTGTATCCGTGCGAAAGGCATTGCAAGACTAAGCGGTCCTGAATTAACAGCTCCCACTTCTGAATGTGGCAAGTCAAACGACCTCCCACTGGTGCACCTAGGGTTGACGGGGTGGTCATACATTTTAGAAGTGGGAGTGTCTCTGGTATGAGTGACAACACCCGAGTGGTACTTGTGGTAATCGGAAAAATTTTTAGCCCATCAGGCCCGGTTACCACGCGCCGTGACCAGCGCAACGTGTACCACGGTGCGCGGGCTGCTGTCTGGCTGGCTGCGCTTGAGGCGCTGGCTGACGTACAACAGCATGCTGCTGCTGGCACGGCCGACACGGTCTCTGAACCTAGCCGGCCTGCTGGCCTGACAATGCCAGCACCGCCACGAGCGTACTGCTGTCGAGCAGCCGAGGGCTGAACATGCACGTGTTCTCTGCACAGCACTTCAAACTGTGCGCGCAGCGCCCTCTGGTTGTTCACTAAAGTCACTGTCTCTTGGAGGTGCCGACAACCTTCACCTCCAAAAAGACCAGGGCCCGCCATCTGCGCTTGCAACAAGCGCGACTTGAGCTCCTGAGATGGGCACAAATTGTCCAGAGCAAAAGTGCGCCTCGTTCTCAGTGACTTTGTGACTGACATAGTCAGACAGTCTAGCGCCAGGTTGATGCCATCCTGGATGGCTTGCTGGACTGTCACAGGGCTAGGTTGTTGCTGCACCGAGGCTGCTACTACCCCAGATGGCAGCTGAGAGACATGGGACAGCGCACTAATCGCCGCTCGTGAGCTCTCCTCCGTGTCGCGCAAAGCGGCATTAGCTGAGCGCATAACGCCCGTGCACAACGCTTCCGTGTCAGCACAGGAACCCGGCCGCGTATCTTCCCCCAGAGTGGCGCGCTCGGTCTGGGCGCTAGGCCATATCGAGCATACTGACTAGCAGCAACCCGACATCACCTAGCAACCTCGCGGGGGGGGGCGTCGCGAGGCGACCTTTCGGTCTGATCGACTCCTCTGCCGCCTAGAACATATCTAAGATATGTTCAGCATACGGCAGAGACAGTCATGCTGGCCAACGGCTTTGCCTGTAACCATGTCCGAGGGTTACCGGCGGCCGTCTCATCCACGGAGAGCTCTGGTCTGACAGCGACGAGCCACACACACGCTTCTGACCAGTCTTCATCCGTGGCTACCCGCGAATTGCCGACGAGCAGCCGAACACGTGTGGGACATTCTTGGCCGTATGGTGCGTGAGAACCATCCACATCCTCACAACGTGCGGGAGCTGGAAGCTGCACTGCTCCAGGAATGGGATGCGATTCCCCTTCGTGACATCAGGTGCTTAATTCGAAGCATGAGAAAGCGATGTATGGCGGTGGTTAATGCGCGCTGAGATCACAACCGATATTGACAGCTCAGTGTCATTATTTAAATTGGACCCTTCCGATGATGCCGTGTTAAAGGCGCGATGCTAGCATTACACTAACAAGAGACTGTTGTTCAAATTGGAAAATTACCTATCAATTAAATAATATATTTGAATCAATTTATTGTTTTTGTTAAATAACATTTATACAGTAATATTCTCAGTGTTGCTAAACTTTTTTGGTTCAGTATATGTTTTTATTCAAACCAAATGAACCAAGTAATCACAATATCTCATTTTAAAGCATCCATATATGTAAGATGTTGAATATTTTGAAACTAGTTTGACTAGCTTTTGCTACAATAGGGAGCAACAGCTTCCAGGTGAATTAGTTTCAAAATATTCAACCTTATCTTGTATCTGGTAGTGAATGTAGCATTCAATTGAAGTACTTAACTGGTAATAACATATTGTTGACACCGGAAAACATTAGGTAAAACAGATAAGATTTATCAAAGAAGAAATGTAGCTGGCCAATGTGTTGGCTAATACTTTTTGAAAGTCATGTTGGATCGTGGTTAAGATCACATTTCCCACAAGTTTGTGATTTTTGAGACGGTATACTTCCTACTACAGCATAATTACCAATTCTCTGCAAGCTCACTCGCTCTGTAAACAAGAGACCCAAGACGCCTGTAGCGCTCACCTGGAATTACTGACCACTGGCAAAACCGAACAATAGAATCCACATGAACAAGATGGCTGCTGGAACTAAGGTCTTTCTAGTGTTGGGAGTTGTTTTCGTAAAAACTATGTCATTCAAGATGATCGCTGGACCAACCAGGTTCCCAAAAACAAACATGTGTTTACTATTGCCCTATATGACGCTTTCGTGAGTCTTCAATCGATCCATCAAGTGGTTTCGGAGACCATTTTGAAAGAAGTTTCTAAAAATCGGTTAAAAATCCAAGATGGCCGCTGGCCAAATTGGCTGATTGGCTTCGTTTGAACAAACTTGGATTTATATGCCCTAAGGATGCTTCCTGCCAAATATACATGTAATTGAAATCTGCCCGTGGTTCTCGAGAAGACATTTAAAATTTCCCATTGCTTTACTATGGCAGGTTTTGGTGGGAAAACAATCCAAGATGGCCACAAAACCGTTTATCCGATTGCTTCGAAAGAGACAAATTTGAGATCAGCATACCCAAAAACTTATACAAAACCAATTTTGGCTTCAAAATCCACCAAATAAAAAAATCCAATATGGCCGGCAAACGCTATATTTTGAGTGGTCCACAGCGGCCATGATTTTTTACGTATCAACTTCTCTTGAACAAATTTCAATGGGTGTTAGTCTCTAATATTTCACAAATTTGGGCCCGATCTGTTCAGCGGTTCTAGAGACGAAGTCGTTTTCGCAAAAATTAGGTCATCCAAGATGGCCAGAGAACCATATGGCCAATCAAGTTCCCTTGAACAAATTTGGTTCAGCTATGCCCCTAGACGCTGTTTCATCAATTTTGAATCAATCAGCCAAGCGGTTTCGGAGAAGATTTTTAAAGACGTTTCCTAACATCGGCCAAAATCCAAGATGGTCACTGGACAAATTGGCAGATCGGCTTCGTTTGGATCCCTATGCCCTCAGGATGATTCCTGTCAAATATAATTGAAATCAGCCCAGTGGTTCTTGAGAAGAAGGAACCACGGCAAAGCTCACTTGGCCATTCTGACCAGGTGAGATAATAATGATCTCTGCCATTTGAGAGGTCGGCTATTTCCAGGTGTGTGGATACCGGGATTTTCGTAAAATACTAGCGAAAAATATGAGCATGACCTACTGAAGGTTGATTATCTGCTTTGCACAGTGAAAATAAACGAAATCAAGGATTTCTTTTTTCACGAGAGAGTTGATACTTACCTCCCTAATACTTTTGATATTGCTAAATATTGGCTTTCACTCAATAAACACTCAGATTAAAACAGTTAGGTGCCCCTACTGGGCAGGGAGTCAGAGCGTAGTCTGGCGGATGCCAGCCCCACCACCGCGCATGCGCAGACTAGCACTTCCTCTGACTAATTTATTGGCTGATACACATGCAACTATAAAGAGCCTGAAGACCGAGCCTCTGTGGGGTGGAGAGGCCGGGTCCGTATCTAGGGAGGTAAGTATCAACTCTCTCGTGAAAAAAGAAATCCTTGATTTCGTTTATTTCACATCAAGAGTATACTTACCTCCCTAATACTTTTGATATTGCCAGAATTCGACAGTGAATTCGGCGGGAGGGAGGCGAGGTCAAAAGACCAGCTCATCCCTATACGCTTTTCTGCGTTTAAGGCACTTAAACTTCTGAAACTGTATGAAAAACAGTCAGGATTTGACTAACCATCGGATAACACCCCCGATGTATGAGAGATGACCGAATGTCATATGCGCTCCCCCCCCCTCCTTCCTGGGAGGAAGAGTCGAATGACCTCAATGTCCTATACGCTCTCTACGTACAAGTGCCATGTACTACAGGACAGAGACGAAAAAACTCCATTTTCGTATACTCTCAACAATGAACCACATAAATACACAAAACCATCATCATATAAATAACGGGTAACGTGACAAGACAATCAACAATGGACAACACATACACAAGACTGACCTTGTTGAAATGGCTGCTGACATCCTCTTCCCATTGGTGAAGATCGATGCAGTCCCAAATTAGTGGTTGTTTCCATAAATTAATTGTGAAATATATAAGCAATGAGGAAACCCCATCAAAAATATATATGCCTAGTTATTTTTTCAAAATCGACAAGGCGAGAGGATTAGAGGTGTCACGGAGATAATGGTCTGTAAAACTTGACTCACAGTGCCACTGAGCCACCGACATAATATCATCCACAGGGACCCCATTAAATAGGGCAGTGGATGTCACTACGCCGCGGACACTGTGAGCCTTGGCCACGTCAACCTGCTTCCCGGTGGCGGATTTATGGCAAAACTGAATGCATTCTACAATCCACCTGGAAATGGTGTCCTTAGAAGCCCTGCCATGGGGTTCAATATATGACAACCATAACGCTGACTGGTCGGTGCGCCACTCCGCCATACGTTGTTTGTACCGGCGAAGCGCCCGGACAGGACACCATGCTTTAGAATTAGGATCATATCTAGTTAAAGCAGGCAAAATAATAGGTTGACCTGGATATTTCAACGACTGATTTTTAGCCAAGAAATTAATCCTAGGTAGCAGCTTAAGGCCTTCCCCTGAAACCACAAAACGGTCATCCTCGGCTGATAAGGCATGAATCTCACTCCTACGCCTAGCCGAGGCCGCAGCAATTAAAAACACAGTCTTCAGTGTTAATAGTTTCATAGAAATGGAACTAAGTGGTTCAAACGGCTTATCACCTAGTACTTGAAGCACTAGCGATAAACTCCAAGACGGAATCACAGGTGGATTCCTTGGTCTTAGATTGCCCATGCCTTTAATTAATACATTTAATGTATTCACTTCATCACTTCCCCTCTTAGCCAAGCAAGGAATAACAGACATTAAAGCTGACTTATAACCAGCAATAGAGTTAGGCTTGAGGCTATAGGCATCATAGAGGTGACAGAGGAAATCAGCTACTACCTGAATAGATGCATCCATTGGATCAATACATCTTTTTGAGCACCATTCTGCAAATCTGTTGATTTTATAATTATATGCTCTGGAGGTTGACCCCCTCCTGGCTTTGGCCATAAACATGGCTGCTAGCACAGAAAAGCCCTCCTTAATTCTAGATTCCTTGACAACATCCACGCAGTCAATCTGAACATTGACGGATTGTTGTGAAGGGACTTGCCCTGGAAGATAATATCGTCCATCAGAGGCAGAGGAACCGGATTGCAGACCAGAAGGTCCAGCAGATCCGTATACCATGATCGGCTTGGCCAATCCGGGGCGATCAGAAGCACTTGGCATTCCTCTTGTCTGATTTTCTGAAGAATTTTTGGAATCAGGATTGCTGGAGGGAATGCGTATGCATACATTCTCCCCCAGCTGATAGCTAACGCATCTGTTGCGAAAGCGCTTGGATCCGGAATCGGAGAGACGTACGTCGTCATCTTCGCATTCTTCTTCGTTGCGAACAAATCGATGTTGGGTTTCCCCCAATGGTCGAACAGACGATCCGCCACACATTGATTTAGTTGCCATTCCGTGGGTAAAACACTCATCCTTCGGCTCAATGAGTCTGCTAGCAGGTTTAACCTTCCCGGAATATGAACTGCTTTCAAGGTAATCTGGTGATCCAGACACCAACAAAGCAGTCTCCATGTCATCATACAGAGACTGGGCGACTTCGTTCCGCCCTGGCGGTTTATGTAAGTCACAACTGTTGAGTTGTCTGAACGAATAAGAACAATCTTGCCCTGAACTTTCTGTAAGAAATGTTCCAGGCCCAGGACTACTGCTCTTAGCTCCAGTAGATTTATATGTTCCTTTGACTGTTCCAGATTCCAAAGCCCTGATATCGTGGACTCTTCCAGGCAAGCTCCCCAGCCCTCCATCGATGCATCTGTATACACAGTCACCTGAGGGTGGGGAGGGGTTAGCATAACCCCCACCAAGAGATTCTCTGTGTCCAACCACCATTGCAGGTGATGAAGCAGAGGCGCCAACACTGACACATTCGAGTCCAGCGAACCTGTACTCTGGGTCCATTGTGTCATGAGAAATAACTGGATCGGCCGCCTGCGTAAGGCGGCCTGAGGAATGACTGGTTCCAATGAAACCATCAACCCCAGCATTCTCAAGTAAACCCGTGCCAGGACATGACGACTGTCGCACACTGACTGAATTAATGAGATGAGTTTCTGAACTCTCTCCTGAGTAGGATAAACATATCCTGTCTCTAGATCGAAGAACATCCCCAGGTAAACAAACTTCTGGGATGGAGTCAGCTCTGATTTTGGGAAATTGATCATCCAGCCTAAGTCTGTGAGAGTTTTCAAAACAATCTCCAGACTGGCCGACAAACTTTCCCGGGTGTGCGCTTTCAACAGCCAGTCGTCTATGTACGTGTGGACTGCTATGCTTCTCCTGCGGAGGTATGCGGTGATCGCAAGAACCACACGGGTGAAAACCCGAGGAGCCGTGGAAATTCCGAAGGGTAGCACCCTGAATTCCCACTGTCTGCCCTGGAATGCAAATCTCAGAAAGCGACGGAAACTCCTGTGTATGGGGATGTGGAAATAAGCGTCCTTCAAATCTATCGACGCTGTCCACATTCCCCTCTCTAACCCCGCCAACACCGAGCGCACAGTCTCCATCTTGAAACTGGGCGTCTCTATGAACTTGTTCAATGGCTTGAGGTTGAGAATTGGTCTCCACCCTCCGGTGTTCTTTGTTACTAAGAACAGGGTTGAATAGAAGCCCGGACACCTCTGTGCCGGCTGAATAGCTCCTTTTTGTATGAGGGAATTTATTTCCTCCTCGATACACAACCTTTGATCTGGATCTCTCGGATTTGGAGTCCAGATCGGCACTAGAGACAGTCGCGATGGCGGGCCTGTCATCCAATCGGGATGATACCCGACTGAAAGCCATCGCAAGACTAAACGGTCCTGAGTTAACCGTTCCCACTCTTGCCTGTGGTCGGCTAGTCGGCCTCCCATCGGTCCACCTAGGGATAGAGGTGGACATAAGGAGTGCAAGAGCGGCACTGTCTCCTTTGCCAGAAACACCGGCGCGGTTCTCACCGCGGTAACCGTCCCATCAGGAACGATTACCCCGCCCAGATCCTCGCGCGCCACGACCAGCACCGCGCGCACCTCGGTGCGCGGGCGGCTGCCTGGCTGACTGCGCCTGAGGAGCCTGCGCCCCCCTCGCTGCTGGCCGAATCGCACGCGGCCGAGGCCGGCGCTGCGATGGTGGTTGGCCTCTGACCTGGCCACTACCACCTCGAGCCTGCAGGGGACGATACGCAGAGGGTGCGGCGCGAACGTTGGCACGACGAAGCACCTCAAACTGTTCGCGCAGCGCCCTCTGGTTATTGACCAGAGTAACCGTCTCCTGGAGGTGTCTACATCCCTCACCTCCAAAGAGACCAGGACCTGTCATAGGCGTACGTAGTAGCCTATTGTAGAGGTCCTGGGATGGGCACAGATTATCCAAGGCAAAAGTGCGCCTTGCCCGGACACTCCTGGTCACCGCCCGCGTCATACAGTCCAAAGCCAGGTTGATACCATCCTGGATGGCTCTCTGGACTGTGACCGGACTTGGCTGGCGCGATGCGGATGCTGTTACTACCCCTTGTAACAGCTGGGAGACGTGGGACAGAGCGGCAATCGAAGCCCTCCCACTCTCCTCCGCATCACGCAACGCGGCATTTGCCGAACGCAACGCGTTCGAACACAAGACTCCCGTGTCAGAACGGGAGCCTGGCCGCGCATCCTCACCCAAAGCCGCGCGGTCATCCACGCTCGGCTTTGGTACCACACCGTACCGCTGGTAGTCCAGGGGCACGATGCGGCAACGCCTGGCCACCTCGCGCGGGGCCTTAGCGAGACGTCCACTCGACTTAATGGACGTCTCCGCCGCCTCGAACATGTCAACGACATGCTCTACCAGCGGCAGAGAAGGCATAGCGTTAGCAGTAGGCTTACCAGCTAACCACGGCCTGTGTTCACGCTGGCTAGCCGACTGCTCCACGGGCAGATCTGGTCTAACACTCACCAACCACTGGCAAGCGTCAGACCAATCCTCCTCCGTGGCTAGTTGCGAGCGCTCTACAAGACGGGGGCCTTCGTCTTCCTCCTGAGCGCAAGCAACAGAGCTTGACGGCGGATACGCTGATATCCCTGGCAAGCCAGGGAGAGCATGCGGGCCTGATAATACCGGCATGCTAATCTCACTGGCTTGACCAGGAGCAGGCGCCGTGGTAGAGCGCGGGGCATATACCGCCCCACCACGGCCCCGGCCAGCACCAGCTACACTCTCGGCAAACCAAGGTATGCGGTACCGCTGGCCTTCAGCGCCCAGGGCCACAGTCTGAACCGTGGATTCTACCCCTGGGAGAGTAGAACCGTGGAAAAAGGCGCCTGTATTCCCCGCGAGGGGCGCACAAACGTCATATTCCATGGCCACGTCTTCAGACGGCGACCCCAACAGGTAATCCTCATCCTCCTGACCAGAAAGATTAGACTCCGGGTCAGCAAAGAGAGCTAACCCGGACTGGCCAGGGAAGGTGCCATACGAGGTACTGGCAGCCGCGGTGTGTGGATACCCCTGGACTGATGAGCAGCCCGCGGGTTCCAGCGACGACCGTCCACGGTCCCTATTGGGCGCGGCAATAAGCCTGCTGCCAGGGCCGTGGAACACCCCCTCTAATGGGGCCACCTCTGAATCTTCAAACAACGGAAGCGTACTAAGGAACGTTGATTCAGAGGTGGGGATTACCTGCTCCGAAGCAGATGATGCGGCCAATAAAGGATTTGGTCCAGGAAGCATGCCACGAAGCAACTCTGGAACCAAATCCTTTATTGTCCTCCTCATCTCTCCCAACATCTCGGTCCGGAAGGCCTCCATGTCCACCGCGGACGAGGCCTTCCTCTTACCCTTCTTACTTACGACCTCTTTTTTCAGCTTCTTCTTCTCCTCCTCCACCTTGTCCTTCGCCTGCAAGCACAAGAATTCGGACATTAGCTCGCCCCCCCCAGTGCTTACATATCTCGCAATTAAGCAAGGGACCACAGGGGCTACACTGAAAACAGAGATGAGGGCCAAACTTGTCCCTCAAAAATCGTCCACAGGACGCACAACCAGGTCTCTGAAAAAGGCCAAAGGACGAGGAGTATGAGCAAACTAGTTAAGCTTAGAAAACTCACCAACTCAAGAGAAGGAAAATGATCATAAAGATCATAAATTTTATCAGAAACCAGCTTCGGACAACTTTAATTGTAAATAAAGAGCAAGACTGATTATGACGTCATTAATCCTATGACAGGGCAAAATCGATCCCCAACAAACATCCCAGTGCAAGGACGAATTGTATCTCTAACCAGAACATGTGCAGAATGGACATTTCGACTACACAAGCATCAGATAAATACTGATAACAATGGCAAATAGTGTTAATTATCTCCCTTTCTCATATCAATAATTAATACCTGACACCTTGTCTAGACAAACCATCCAACCTGATGAACTGGAGCACTCCACCACTGAACGCCTCTTAACTCTCTCCACCTCAAGGGGAAGGAATTGGATCAAGAGGGCAAAGTGAGAAGACCTTTATAATAGGCCTCCAACTCACTGGGCATAGAATTTTTGGTTAGATAACCTAACAGTATTAGTAGGAAATGGAACCATGGTGGAGCGACACAAACCCTCTGCTGATGTCATGTCCATTATTTCTCCTTCACACAGACCTGTGGACATAAACACAAAGAGAGATTAGTCTTATATAGCACCTAGTTGAAATAAACCAACTAATTAAGGCGCTTATCACGTTTAGCGCGAGTCCCGGAAACACATTACAACGGGACAAAACTCGCTAATTTTACTAGAAGTCACCTGATTTAAAGGTCCAAGGCCCTCCTGTGGCGAAGTCACTCTCTCAGCCATCTTTGTCAGGGATAAACTTCTATCTAATAGTCTTAAAAAACTTTGAAAAGAGTATGGAAAGATTCTAACATAAAAGCATGTGTTGTCTCTCAGCCAATAAATTAGCAAAGAGGTAGTGCTAGTCTGCGCATGCGCGGTGGTGGGGCTGGCATCCGCCAGACTACGCTCTGACTCCCTGCCCAGTAGGGGCACCTAACTGTTTTAATCTGAGTGTTTATTGAGTGAAAGCCAATATTTAGCAATATCAAAAGTATTAGGGAGGTAAGTATACTCTTGATGTGAAAACACAATGCTGATAAATGCTAACATATGTTTGTACAATCACGGTGATCATTGTTTTTTACTTCAAAGTTCACTAATATGTGTCTAAACTGTCTCATGGTATTTTCACCTAGGTTAAACTAGAAATGTTTATTTTAAGGGGATATTTAATTTTATATATAGCCAAACCTGTCTAAAGACACTTTCTGCACCATTAAAATGGAGTCAGTAAAGGCAGGTTTTCATTTCATACAAGTCAGTTCCATATAGGAAATGTTTTTGGGACCACAAGACATTGGTACCTTAACACATTTGGTCTCACAGCGACCAATCTTACAAAACCAGCATTTTTTCATCCCAAAGGTAGGTGTCCAGACAAGAGCCTTGGAATTTGCTCTACTTGGAGGCAGCAAATATAAAGCCAGGAGAGGACGTCATTACATAAATATGTTAAGCGTGCTGTGAGGTGATCTCATGAAAACAGAACTCGTTACACTCAAATCATGAATGGACCTGAGGAAGCTAAAGATTTTGGCTGAGGACAAAACACAGTGGCCAACCGCAAAGGACTGATTGCAGCTGTAGGATGCTACTACTACTACTACTACTACATCATAAATTTGCGAGAAAACAAGTTAACTTTATGAATACAGTCCATGTGATTTTCACTCGCATGTGACAGGCACACTGTTTTCACATAATTACCATGAAATGGCTCTGTAATCCGCGGCAGTGCGATGCGTGAACCTCGACGCTGTGAGTGGGAATGAGCACGCTTCACATTTGCAGCCAGTCTTCCACCACACGTTGGAATCGCTGGTAAGCTTGGCCTCTGTTACATTGAATTCAGACAAAGAGATAAATATGTCAATGAGATATAACAAATGATGTAAGGAAGAATATAGTCTGCATTTTACTGAATTGTAAATTTTATTGAAATTTAATGACTAACAAATAAAATTAACAAAACAAAAAAATATTTAAAATTTGTAAAACCATGAAAAAATTACAATTCCCCAAATTCAAACATGCATTGATGCAGAACAGATCTGTAAAGTTTCATTGAAATCCACAGATTTGTTGAATAATAAGGGCAATAAACAAGCTTGACCACGACTTCCATCTTAAGTGTATTAAGATATATTCTGAATTTGTTTCATATTCCAATATGTTACTTTCAAGACAACTACCGTACCATGACTATACAGAAAAGCTCTTAAATATCTTGAACTAATACGATTGGAACCCATTGCTGTCACAGGCATCAATGACTCCCAATGTAATCAGTTTCAAAATATTCAACAGAATGTTCCTTACATCATAAGGAATTTGTCATTTTTGGTCTGTAATGGTTGAGGGTTTAACAGGTATCCTCTAAGGAAGCACATTAGTAAGCTAAAATCAAGAATCACTATATTTAACCTTATGTTTTACAGCGTAAATTATTCGTTTAACTTTATGATTATTCATACCCTGACAACTTTACGACCATTAGTCCTCCAGCATGTATCTTGAGCATTTCCATAGGTTGTGTCCATAATTTGGTTACTTGAATCATGGGTGGAAGCTGATTTCCTCTGCCATAAGCCTATAGATACAAAAGCCTAAAGGTCATAAACTTAAATTTAAATTAAACAAAAGTCTTAAAAGAATAAATATTTCAATAGTTTTCTGGCAACATATATAATATCGCCAAAATAGCCAATAGGTGCAATGGAGTATTTGGGCTAGGATGAAGCACACAATGCAGTAATAATTCCACAGGAAACAGAATATTATGTTATATGTGTCATGAATGTGATCTGTCTTGAAAATAAAAATAGTAATAAACTTGGTACGAAGGTTTGATCATCGAAATTTCATATTTCCTAAAACCATGAAGGATTCCAGTTTATCCATCAATCAAATGATGTTATAAACAACTACGTGACATGTAGGATGTCACAATCAATTAGGTCATAAATGATGTAGGTAAGTTCATCATGAATACTTAACCGACAATGGACTAAGCGCTGTTGTACGAATTGTATCTCTTTACCATTTAATAAACCTTCCATAGGCAGCAACAGCGCCCAGTTAAATTAGTTTTAAAATATTCAACAGCTTACCTGGAGTGCATAGTTTTCTGAAAATTAAGATTCAGAGAGTGCATGGATCGATTGATCCCAACCCAGGCAAAGTGTGGTTGGAGCTTAGATATAGGTGGGTGGGCATAGCTAAAATTGGATTCCTCCATTAACCATCTACTCATTGTTCGCCAAAACCAGACTCTGCAATGGTCTTAAGAAATGTCCAGTTGCAGGCCAATAGAAGACTATTTTAAAAACTTGATCACTGAAATGACCGCCTCGGTAAATGAGCCAGTCATTCCAGTAGTAAACTGTCAAAAATAGTATTCTTATGAACTCGTGTTCATTTTTCAACAAATTTGGTGGAAGAACGTTGCTGTCAAATTTGCTGAAAGTTGTACACCAATTTCTTTGTTATTGACACAGTAAAAGCTATAATATTGACATCAGAGTAGTAAGGATTAATGGATTTCTGTTTTGTATTCATCAGTCAAAGTTACAGCGATATACCACAAAGATTATTTAGGAGTACAACTGATTGCCCGATTGGTGTTCACATTCAGACCAATTTTGAGAGGGATCTTCCTCAGACCAAACTGATTGAATTTCCAACAATTTGACTTGATCAGATTTATTACACACATATATATATATATATATATATATATAATATATATATATATATATGGAAACAAATATTTAGTTGTGACTTGCAACTAGTATAAGTCTGTCTATCTGTCTGTCCATTCGTCCGTCCATCCATCTGATCTATACAATTTCGGACAAAGGTGCCTATGTCGCAACTATAGCATGTCACATTTAACCCTTTAGTGGTCAAATTTGGTCAAGAAAATCAAAGTATTTGCCAATACAAGGATATTTTCTAATATTTACCACAGAAATGACTGACTTGGTCATTGAGCCCGATAATCAAGCGGTAAATTTTTCAAAATAATCTTCTCATGGTGTGCAACTTGGCATTCCTCACGATCCGTGTAGAAGCCTTAGCCAGTTGCTCAATGGACCAGCTGGTCAATAAAAAGTGTTAAGATGTCCAGGCAAATTTTAATACAGATCCTCATACAACATCCAATTGAGTTCCAAAGTTCTGTATTTAGTACACAGTGGTCCAAAGCGAAGAAGGACTGATTGCAGCTGTAGAATGTTTCTACTACTACAACGGCAGTATACTGAATATACTGAATATTTGATTAAAATTGCTTGTAATAAGAAAACTGATCTTTCACCTCTATTCTCCAAAAAATAGGTCAAACTGATCTAGTTTATATAGCTCTAGACTATGCCTGTGACCAGCTATACATTTAACCCTTTCAGCGATGAATTCCACATATCTCATTTTCAAAGCAACCATACAGGAAAGCTGTTGAATATTTTGAAATTAACTTTACTGAAAGCCATTGCGGCCTTAGACAGCAATGTCTTTCAGCCAAATTAATTTCAAAATATTCAACAGAACAAGTTTTATATCATAAAGAATATACTTCTTCCAGGATTTGACACTGAAAGGGTTAATCAAATTACAAAAAATAAAATTTATTAGTGTTTTTCTGATACTCAAATATGTAAAGAAAATGGTGATAAGTACCACAACTATATGTTCTAGACTACTTTAAAAAATCACTCTAGGTTTAGATAGTTTGAAAATCTAGTGACAATACTGAAACTATAAGGAAATTAGTCCTAGGAGAAACCACAGGATTTTTGTCAATGAACAAATATGGTTAAATGAGATTTAAATATATCATTTCGAACAAACTTCAAATCTGATATGATAAGAGCCTACCTTTAATCTCTGTGATTTTGTTCTGTGATGGTACTGTACTCTGCCTGGGATCACTGATGTTATACGGAATGTTTGCTCCAGACATTGTCATTTCATGCCAGCTTCGTTCCTCTTCAACAGAGGTTACAAAATACAGCAGTTCTGTAAATTATAAAGAAGCAATTTCTAGATAATTAGAGATTAAAAGATATGTATCTTATAGTCAGTAACAGTGATTAACAGTGAAGATGGTCATTGGCCCAATTTCGGCACATAGTGCCTAGAGGCCAATTATCAACATTTGAAAATGAAACATGGAAAAAGAGATTCTGAGACAAAAAGGTTTAAAAGATGGATATCTTATAATTTGGTACTTAAATGAGGAAATTTGTGATCAACTGATAAATACATGTGAGGTGCCTGGTAAATACCAAACATTTCAGCAGAAATTTAAAAATGTTGCCGAATTATGAAATGTTTGGTTGAAAATGTGATCATACATGAAAATCTTAGTGTGAAATGAAAACATTTGGGTCGGAAATGCAAAACAATCTGCATATAAAGTCAAATATTTGTGATGGAAAACCAAGGATAAAATTATACAAATTTTCGAACAAACCATGGAAATATAAGCAGGTCATGTGAAGATTGGTGCTGGCATGATTGGGAATGTGATACTCAATTAAAAAATTGGGGAAAGAAAAGGAATTTTTTTTGGCACAAGACACAAGAATTCAAGATGGCGACTGACCTGATCAACCAATCAGATTGAAGTGTCAAATCAATATTCTAGGAACCTCAAAGCCTATAAACATGATAAGTCACCATTTTAGACTGTCAAAAGATAAAAGATTTTTGGATAATGATAGCAATTTTTTTTTATCCGCATCGTCTAAACTTGAACAAATATGATAAACGAAATCTAGGATTTCTTTTTTCACGAGAGAGTTGATACTTACCTCCCTAATACTTTTGATATTGCTAAATATTGGCTTTCACTCAATAAACACTCAGATTTAAAACAGTTAGGTGCCCCTACTGGGCAGGGAGTCAGAGCGTAGTCCGGCGGATGCCAGCCCCACCTCCGCGCATGCGCAGACTAGCACTTCCTCTGACTAGATTATTGGCTGACACACATGCAACTATTAAGAGCCTGAAGACCGAGCCTCTGTGGGGTGGAGAGGCCGGGTCCGTATCTAGGGAGGTAAGTATCAACTCTCTCGTGAAAAAAGAAATCCTAGATTTCGTTTATTTCACTTCAAGAGTATACTTACCTCCCTAATACTTTTGATATTGCCAGAATTCGAAAGTGAATCTGGCGGGAGGGAGGCGAGGTCAAAAGACCAGCTCATCCCTATACGCTTTTCTGCGTTTAAGGCACTTAAACTTCTGAAACTGTAAGAAAAAACAGTCAGGATTTGACTAACCATCGGATAACACCACCGATGTATGAGAGATGACCGAATGTCATATGCGCTCCCCCCCCCCTCCTTCCTGGGAGGAAGAGTCGACTGACCTCAATGTCCTATACGCTCTCTACGTACAAGTGCCATGTACTACAGGACAGAGACGAAAAAGCTCCATTTTCGTAACTCTCAACAATGAACCACACAAATACACAAACCATCACCATATTAATAACGGGTAATCGTGACAATACAATCAACAACGGACAACACATGAACAAGACTGACCTTGTTGAAAATGGCTGCTGACATCATCTTCCCATCGGTAAAGACTGATGCAGGCCCAAAAAAGTGGGTGTTTCCATAAATTAATTGTGATATATATAAGTAATGAGGAAATCACCTCAAAAAATATAAACCGATTTATTTTTTCAAAACCGACAAGGCGAGAGGATTAGAGGTGTCACGGAGATAATGGTCTGTAAAACTTGACTCACAGTGCCACTGAGCCACCGACATAATATCATCCACAGGGACCCCATTAAATAGGGCCGTGGATGTCACTACGCCGCGGACACTGTGAGCCTTGGCCACGTCAACCTGCTTCCCGGTGGCGGATTTATGGCAAAACTGAATGCATTCCACAATCCACCTGGAAATGGTGTCCTTAGAAGCCCTCCCATGGGGTTCAATATATGACAACCATAACGCTGACTGGTCGGTGCGCCATGCCGCCGTACGTTGTTTGTACCGGCGCAGCGCCCGGACGGGACACCATGCTTTAGAATTAGGATCATATCTAGTTAAAGCAGGCAAAATAATAGGTTGACCTGGATATTTCAACGACTGATTTTTAGCCAAGAAATTAATCCTAGGTAGCAGCTTAAGGCCTTCCCCTGAAACCACAAAACGGTCATCCTCGGCTGATAAGGCATGAATCTCACTCCTACGCCTAGCCGAGGCCGCAGCAATTAAAAACACAGTCTTCAGTGTTAATAGTTTCATAGAAATGGAACTAAGTGGTTCAAAAGGCTTATCACCTAGTACTTGAAGCACTAGCGATAAACTCCAAGACGGAATCACAGGAGGATTCCTTGGTCTTAGATTGCCCATGCCTTTAATTAATACATTCAATGTATTTACTTCATCACTTCCCCTCTTAGCCAAGCAAGGAATAACAGACATTAATGCTGACTTATAACCAGCAATAGAGTTAGGCTTGAGGCTATAGGCATCATAGAGGTGACAGAGGAAATCAGCTACTACTTGAATAGATGAATCCATTGGATCAATACATCTTTTTGAGCACCATTCTGCAAATCTGTTGATTTTATAATTATATGCTCTGGAGGTTGACCCCCTCCTGGCTTTGGCCATAAACATGGCTGCTTGCTCAGAAAAGCCCTCCTTAATTCTAGATTCCTTGACAACATCCACGCAGTCAATCTGAACATTGACGGATTGTTGTGAAGGGCCTTGCCCTGGAAGATAATATCGTCCATCAGAGGCAGAGGAACCGGATTGCAGACCAGAAGGTCCAGCAGATCCGTATACCATGATCGGCTTGGCCAATCCGGGGCGATCAGAAGCACTTGGCATTCCTCTTGTCTGATTTTCTGAAGAATTTTTGGAATCAGGATTGCTGGAGGGAATGCGTATGCATACATTCTCCCCCAGCTGATAGCTAACGCATCTGTTGCGAAAGCGCTTGGATCCGGAATCGGAGAGACGTACGTCGTCATCTTCGCATTCTTCTTCGTTGCGAACAAATCGATGTTGGGTTTCCCCCAATGGTCGAACAGACGATCCGCCACACATTGATTTAGTTGCCATTCCGTGGGTAAAACACTCATCCTTCGGCTCAATGAGTCTGCTAGCAGGTTTAACCTTCCCGGAATATGAACTGCTTTCAAGGTAATCTGGTGATCCAGACACCAACAAAGCAGTTTCCATGTCATCATACAGAGACTGGGCGACTTCGTTCCGCCCTGGCGGTTTATGTAAGTCACAACTGTTGAGTTGTCTGAACGAATAAGAACAATCTTGCCCTGAACTTTCTGTAAGAAATGTTCCAGGCCCAGGACTACTGCTCTTAGCTCCAGTAGATTTATATGTTCCTGTGACTGTTCCAGATTCCAAAGCCCTGATATCGTGGATTCTTCCAGGCAAGCTCCCCAGCCCTCCATCGATGCATCTGTATACACAGTCACCTGAGGGTGGGGAGGGGTTAGCAAAACCCCCGGCAAGAGATTCTCTGTATTCAACCACCATTGCAGGTGGTGAATCAGAGGCGCCAACACTGACACATTCGAGTCCAGCGAACCTGTACTCTGGGTCCATTGTGTCATGAGAAACAACTGGATCGGCCGCCTGCGTAAGGCGGCCTGAGG
Organism: Chaetoderma sp. LZ-2023a; assembly: GCA_034401795.1. Lineage (NCBI taxonomy): Eukaryota > Metazoa > Mollusca > Caudofoveata > Chaetodermatida > Chaetodermatidae > Chaetoderma > Chaetoderma sp. LZ-2023a. Next base: position 82,580,921 of record CM067371.1, on the reverse strand, counting down.
AATGACTGGTTCCAACGAAACCATCAACCCCAGCATTCTCAAGTAAACCCGTGCCAGGACATGACGACTGTCGCACACTGACTGAATCAACGAGATGAGTATTTGAACTCTCTCCTGAGTAGGATAAACATATCCTGTCTCCAGATCGAAGAACATCCCCAGGTAAACAAACTTCTGGGATGGAGTCAGCTCTGATTTTGGGAAATTGATCATCCAGCCCAAGTCTGTGAGAATTTTCAAAACAATCTCCAGATTGGCGGACAAACTTTCCCGGGTGTGCGCTTTCAACAGCCAGTCGTCTATGTACGTGTGGACTGCTATGCTTCTCCTGCGGAGGTATGCTGTGATCGCAAGAACCACACGGGTGAAAACCCGAGGAGCCGTGGAAATTCCGAAGGGCAACACCCTGAATTCCCACTGTCTGCCCTGGAATGCAAATCTCAGGAAGCGACAGAAACTCCTGTGGATGGGGATGTGGAAATAAGCGTCCTTCAAATCTATCGACGCCGTCCACATCCCCCTCTCCAACCCCGCCAACACCGAGCGCACCGTTTCCATCTTGAAACTGGGCGTCTCGATGAACTTGTTCAATGGCTTGAGGTTGAGAATCGGTCTCCACCCACCGGTGCGTTTTGTTACCAAGAACAGGGTTGAATAGAAGCCCGGACACCTTTGTGCCGGCTGAATAGCTCCTTTTTGTACGAGGGAATTTATTTCCTCCTCGATACACAACCTTTGATCTGGATCTCTCGGAATGGGAGTCCAGACTGGCACCAGAGACAGTCGCGACGGCGGGCCTGTCATCCACTCTGGATGATACCCCACGGAAAGCCATCGCAAGACTAAACGGTCCTGAGTTAACCGTTCCCACTCTTGCATGTGGTCGGCTAGCCGGCCTCCCACCGGTCCACCTAGGGACCGCGGTGGACACAAGGCATGCAAGAGCGGCACTGTCTCCGTCGCCATACACACCGGCGTGGTCCTTACCGCGGTAAGCGCCCTGTCAGGAACGATAACCACGCCCAGATCCTCGCGCGACCCGCCCCGCCCCGCGCGCACCTCGGTGCACGGGCGGCTGCCTGGCTGACGGCGGCTGAGGAGCCTGCGCCCCCCTCACTGCTGGCCGAATCGCACGCGGCCGAGGCCGGCGCTGCGACGGCGGCTGGCCTCTGACTTGGCCAGCACCACCTCGAGCCTGCAGGGGACGATACGCAGGGGCCGCGGCGCGAACGTTAGCACGACGCAGCACCTCAAACTGTTCGCGCAGCGCCCTCTGGTTATTCACCAGGGTGACCGTCTCCTGGAGGTGGCGACATCCCTCACCTCCAAAAAGACCAGGACCCGTCATAGGCGTACGGAGTAGCCTATTATACAGGTCCTGAGACGGGCACAGATTGTCCAGGGCAAATGTGCGTCTTGCCCGGACACTCCTGGTCACCGCCCGCGTCATACAGTCCAGCGCCAGGTTAATACCATCCTGGATGGTTCGCTGGACCGCGAGCGGGCCTGGCTGGCGCGATGCGGATGCCGTTACTACCCCCTGTAACAGCTGGGAGACGTGGGACAGAGCGGCAATCGAAGCCCTCCCACTCTCCTCCGCATCACGCAACGCGGTATTCGCCGAACGCAACGCGTTCGCGCACAAGACCCCCGCGTCAGAACTGGAGCCTGGCCACGTATCCTCACCCAAAGCCGCGCGGTCATCCACGCTGGGCTTGGGTACCACACCGTACCGCTGGTAGTCCAGGGGCACGATGCGACAACGCCTGGCCACCTCGCGAGGGGCCTTCGCGAGACGTCCACTCGTGTTAATGGACGACTCCGCCGCCTTGAACATGTCAATGACATGCTCCGCCAGCGGCAGAGAAGGCATAGCGTTAGCAGTTGGTTTCCCAGCTAACCACGGCGTGTGAACACGGTGGCTAGCCGACTGCTCCACGGGCAGATCAGGCCTAACGCTCACCAACCACTGGCAAGCGTCATACCAATCCTCCTCCGTGGCTAACTGCGAGCGCTCTACAAGACGGGGTCCTTCGTCTTCCTCCTGAGCGCAAGCAGTAGAGCTTGACGGCGGGTACGCTGATACACCTGGCAAGCCAGGGAAAACATGCGGGCCTGACAGCACCGGCATGAGAATATCACTGGTTTGACCAGGAGCAGGCACCGCGGTAGAGCGCGGGGTATATATAGCCCCACCACGGGCCCGGCCAGCACCAGCTACACTCTCGGCAAGCCGAGGTATGCGGTACCGCTGGCCATCAGCAGCGCCCTGGGCCACCACCTGAACCGCGGACCTTACTCCAGGGTGAGTAATACCGTGGAAAAAAGCGCCTGTATTCCCCGCGAGGGGTGCACAAACGTCTTCATCCATGTCCACGTCGTCAGACGGCGACCCTAGCAGGTAATCCTCATCACCCTGGTCAGAAAGATTAGACCCCGGGTCAGCAAAGAGAGCTAACCCGGGCTGACCAGGAACGGTGCCATAGGAGGTACTGGCCACCGCGGCGTGCGGATACCCCTGGACTGATAAGCAGCCCGCGGGTTCCAGCGACAACCGTCCACGGTCCCCTATCGGCGCGGCAATAAGCCTGCTGCCAGGGTCGTGGAACGCCCCCTCTAATGGGGCCACCTCTGAATCGTCGGACAACGGAAGCGGACTAAGGAAAATCGATCCAGAGGCGGGGATTACCTGCTCCGAAGCCGATGATGAGGACAATAAAGGATCTGGTCCAGGAAGCATGCCACGAAGCAACCCTGGAACCAAATCTTTTATTGTCCTCTTCATCTCTCCCAACATCTCGGTCCGGAAGGTCTCCATATCCACCGCGGACGAGACCTTCCCCATACCCTTCCTACTTACAACCTCTCGTTTCCGCTTCTTCTTCTTCTCCTCCTCTACCACCTTGTCCGTCGCCTGTAAGCAGCACAAGAATTCGGACATTAACTCGCCCCCCCCAGTGCTTACATATGTCACAATTAATCAATGGACCACAAGGGCCACATCGATAACACAGATGCGGCCAGAACTTTACATGCATAAAACGTCCACAGGACGCGCAACCCGGTCCCTGAAACAGGGCAAAGGACAAGGAGTATGAGCAACTAGTTAAGCTTAGAAACTCAATCCAACTCAAAGAGAAGGAAAACGATCATAAAGATCAATATACATCAAAAACCAGCATAGCGCTTGAATTGCTAATAAATACATAGCCAGGCTGATTATGACGTCATTAATCCCGTGACAGGAAAAATTCGATCCCAACAAAACATCCAAGTGCAAGGACGAATTGTATGCTGAATGGATAAGTTGACTACACAACCATCAGATACATATAGATAACTCTTTTCTGGCAAAAATGTTAATTATCTCCCTTTGTTTGTTTACAATAATTAACATCACCACATTATCAATAACTAGATACCTGACACTTTGTATAGACAAACCATCCAACGTGACGAACCGGAAACTCCACCATCTGCACGCCTCTTAACTCTCTCCACCTCATGGGGAAGGAATTGGATCAAGAGGGCAAAGTGAGAAGACCTTTATACCAGGCCTCCAACTCACTGGACATAATTTTTCATTTGGTTAGATAACCTAACAGTGTTAGTAGGAAATGGAACCATGGTGGAGAGAAAACTAACTCTCTGCAACTGTGACGTCACAACCTAGCGTCATACAGACCTGTGGACAGAAACAGAAAGAGAAATTAGTCCTAGGTAGCACCGAGTTGACCTAAACCAACTAACTAAGGCGCTTATCACGGTAAACGCGAGTCCCGGAAACACAATACACCGGGAAGAAAACTCGCTAATTTTACTAGAAGTCACCTGATTTAAAGGTCCAACGTCCTCCTGTGGCGAAGTATTCCTTTCCGCCATCCAAAAAAGTGACTAACACTCCAAACAAACACCACTAAAACAGTTTAAGAGTACGAAAAAGCTATTGCACAAAAAAAACATGTGTGATCTCTCTGCCAATAATCTAGCAAAGAGGAAGTGCTAGTCTGCGCATGCGCGGAGGTGGGGCTGGCATCCGCCGGACTACGCTCTGACTCCCTGCCCAGTAGGGGCACCTAACTGTTTTAAATCTGAGTGTTTATTGAGTGAAAGCCAATATTTAGCAATATCAAAAGTATTAGGGAGGTAAGTATACTCTTGAAGTGAAATCATGTTGATTTAGCTCTTCATCCATAACAGTATTTCCCAAATTTCTGAGAGACCCCCATATCTTTGGCAAACTTATTCTTATGAAAACAACGTACTAAAACATGGTCACTGGTAAGACAAATTGACCCATCAAGTTCTCATGAACAAACTTGCTTCCGCTGATCAATTAAATGAGGTTCACATCAAGTGTCCGAGTAAATTTGGAGTGGATTTCTAAAGGTGTTTCTAAAGATAGGACTTTATGACAACTGAGCAAATCAATCAAATGGAAAATTTAGAGCACGCAAAAATAAATTCAAGATCGTCATTGACCTGATTGACCAATCAAATTCAGATCCCTATAAATGACATTTTCACAACAAAAGATTTGATTGATGGCATGTGTTTTCATCTATCATCTTAACCCTTTAATGGTCAAATTTGGTCAGGAAAATTTAAATATCTGCCTATTGAACGTCCATTTACAGGCCAATATAACACAATTTTTGAATATTTATCACTGGAATGAGTGGCTCAGTTATCGAGCCAGTCATTCCAGTGGTAAATTTTCAAAAACTATATTCTCTTGGCCTGTAAATGGACATTCCACAAGACCGTAATAGAAGCTGGTTCTGGCCGGTATGATCATTAAAGGGTTAATATATTTGACAAACACTTAGTAGTAAGTATTACATTGAATGTAGCTTACTGAGACAGCATGGGGAACAATTACCAAATAAATAATAAATTATCTTACCTTTAAAAGGTGATACAGGTGTCCCAGCAGGTGATCGTGACAATATTATACTGTCGATTGAAGAATATATTGATGCTGCTGTATTGCTAACAGACACTGGCTGCAATGGTAAGTAGGATGGACGACGTGGTTTTGGAAAAATAACATCTTTAAGAAGACTCTGCCGACTTTTTGGATACTCTGACATCACTGATTCAGCACGGGAAACAGATGGGGCTCGAATGCTTGTAGCCTCAATTGAGTCGTCATCGAGTAACTTATCCCATGGTACAGGTAAATCTAATGACATGAATCTATATCTGACAGCATTGGAAGACATGTTAGAACCTGCATGAAGTGACCGCCTCTCCTGAATGCCCATGATCTTGTTGGCAAGGTCTTTAGCAGCATCTGTTGTAAAGAGGTGATAGATTTCAACCAATGGACACTCAAAATGGCCAAAATGTCTTCTGCAGTGGTCTTGAGAAATGTCCATTTGCAGACCAAGTGAAGAACATTTTTGAAAATTTTCCACAGGAATGACTGGCTCAATAGCTGAGCTAGTTACACTAGTGATGAATTTTCAAAGATAATCTTCTATTGGTCTGCAAATGGACGTGGCCTACATGTAGAGCCCTAAAGATTGTGGTTAGAATTGCTACAATTTTAGCCAGGAAAAGAGAAATCTAAAATTTAAAAGCGTAAATCTTAGCAATTTAGAAAATAGTACCAATTTCACAATCAACATGACCTTTGATACATTAATTATGATTGACCACCGGACACAGCCTCATTTTTGAAAGGAAAACTTATTGCCAGTGCCCAATTGTGAAGCCATAAGGATAGAACCTTAAGAATGAACCACAACGGTCAAGTTCAAATTCATTTATTTTGATATACAAGAGGCGCAAGAGCCTGTGGCGCTCATTTGGACCATTGGCATTTAAACCATTTGCGTTTAAATAGACATGATGGATGATTTTCAGAAAATCCAAGATGGCCACCGAGTTTCTTGTTTAATATGTTGAAGCCTACCGTCATAGGATCGTGCCACCCAAGTTTTGTTGAAATCGGGCTATTTATTGAAGGAGTACCATTTTTAAATGGTTCTGGAAAACTTTCAGAAAATCAGAGATGGCTGCCAGAACACTGACCCATCAAAATTCTGAATAGAATTTCTTGAGATTATGACAATAGGATCCTTCTCGCTAAATTTGGTTGAAATTGCCCAAACGATTAATTAGGAGTTGCAATTTATACAAATTCCCATTTTTCTGAAAATCCAAGATGACCATCATCAAAGTTAAGCCGCCGTCAAAATTGTTTAAACATGTTCTTAAATGTACGAGTCTAGGGATATTCCAGCGGAGCCAAGCGGTTAATGAAAAGTAGCCATTTAACTAATTTCCCAAAATATTCAGAAAATCCAAGATGGGCACCGGAAAAATTTACCAATCAAAATTCTGTATACAAGTTCTGAAGCCTACCGCCCTCGGCTCGTTCCAGCCAGTCTGGTTGAAATCGCCCCAGCAGTTAATGATGAGTAGCGCTTTAAATGACCTTCAACCATTTTTCGGAAAATCCAAGATGGCCATCAGAAAAATTGACCAATCAAAATTCTGTATCCAAGTTCTGAACCATACCACCGTACTACCCTCCCAGCTAAGTCTGGTCAAAATTGCCCAAGCAATTAATGAGGATTAGCGGTTTTAATGATTTAACGGCATTTTTCGGAAATTTCAATATGGCCACCGAAGAAATTAACCAATCAAAATTCTGTATACAAGTTCTGAAGCCTACCAGCATAGGGTCCTTCCAGCTAAATTGGTTGAAATCAGCCAAGCAGTTAATGAGTAGCGTTTTTAAGCAAAAGTTGACGGATGGACGGACAGACGGACGACGGACAGTCGCTATGGCATAAGCTCACTTGGCCATTCTGGCCAGGTGAGCTAATAATGTACAATTTGTAATAATACAACAGGTGGTCCACCAAAGGCAGAGCCTCTATAGATGCGGGACCCCAATGATGACCACTTAAGTTACTTACAAAATTAAAGTTGGCAGAATTCAACCAAATTTGGTATGTTAGTTACCCATATGATTGTGAGACAAAGTTTACATGTACATTAGGCTCTGCTACATGGGTGAGGGGTGGGTAAAGTGGAGTGGGGTGCATAATGGCAAAGTTGGTGGAATTCATCCAAATTTGCTATGTGAGTTACTTATACTATGTCACCCAAAAGCTGATTGGTCAAATACTCTATGACGCATATGCGTAACAGCGCAACTATCCGACTTATAAAAAATTAAATTCAATTTAATTCTACATAATTCAAATAAAGCAATTTTAATTGAATAGTCATCACTCGGTAGCATGAGGTAAGTGCATCTGTTTCCGTGATCTAAACGAAATCTAGGATTTCTTTTTTCACGAGAGAGTTGATACTTACCTCCCTAATACTTTTGATATTGCTAAATATCGGCTTTCACTCAATAAAACACTCAGATTAAAAACAGTTAGGTGCCCCTACTGGGCAGGGAGTCAGAGGTAGTCCGGCGGATGCTCGCCCCACCACCGCGCATGCGCCGACTACTACTTCCTCTGGCTCATTTATTGGCTAACACATGCAACTACCAAGAGCCTGAAGACCGAGCCTCTGTGGGGCGGAGAGGCCGGGTCAGTATCTAGGGAGGTAAGTATCAACTCTCTCGTGAAAAAAGAAATCCTAGATTTCGTTTATTTCACATCAAGAGTATACTTACCTCCCTAATACTTTTGATATTGCCAGAATTCGAAAGTGAATCTGGCGGGAGGGAGGCGAGGTCAAAAGACCAGCTCTTCCCTATACGCTTTCAAGCGTTTAAGGCACTTATGACGTCTGAAACTGTGTGAAAACACAGTCAGGATTTGATAAACCATCGGATAACACAACCGATGCCTGAGAGATGACCGATTTGTCATATGCGCTCCCCCCCCCTCCCTTGGGAGGAAGATTAAATGACCTCAATGTCCTACACGCTCTCTTCGTACTAGTGCTAAGTACTATAGGACAGAGACGAAAAGGCTCCATTTTCGTATACTCTCTCTAAAGAACCACAACCCACATAAACCATCACCATATTAATAACACTGGGTAACGTGACAATACAAAACAATGAACAACACATGAACAAGACTGACCTTGTTGTACTAGGAAGCTGTCATCATGAATCCAGTAGAGAAGGATGATACAGTCCCGACAAGTGGTTGTCACCGTCGCTGAATGGCGAAGTATATAAGCAATGCGGAGGCACTCTTCACAAACATAAAGCGGTTATTGTTTCAAAATCGACAAGGCGAGAGGGTTAGAGGTGTCACGGAGGTAATGGTCTGTAAAACTTGACTCACAATGCCACTGAGCCACTGACATAATATCATCCACAGGGACCCCATTAAAAAGGGCAGTGGATGTCACGACACCGCGGACACTGTGAGCCTTGGCCACGTCAACCTGTCGCCCGGTGGCGGATTTGTGACAAAATTGAATACATTCCACAATCCACCTAGAAATGGTGTCCTTAGACACCCTACCATGGGGTTCAATATATGACAACCATAACGCTGACTGGTCGGTACGCCACTCCGAAGTACGCTGTTTGTACCGGAGCAGCGCCCGTACGGGGCACCATACTTTAGAATTAGGATCATATCTAGTTAAAGATGGCAAAAAAATAGGTTGACCTGGATATTTCAATGACTGATTTTTAGACAAGAAATTAATCCTAGGTAGAAGCTTAAGGCCTTCCCCTGTAACCACAAAACGGTCAACCTCGGCTGATAAGGCGTGAATTTCACTCCTACGCCTTGCCGAGGCCGCAGCAATTAAAAATACAGTTTTAAGAGTTAACATTTTCATAGAAATGGAACTAAGTGGTTCAAAAGGCTTATCACCTAGTACCTGGAGCACCAGTGATAAACTCCAAGACGGAATCAGTGGAGGATTCCTTGGTCTTAGATTGCCCATGCCTTTAATTAATACATTTAATGTACTTACTTCATCACTCCCCCTATTAGCCAAGCAAGGAATAACAGTCATTAAAGCTGACTTATAACCAGCAATAGAGTTAGGCTTGAGGCTATAGGCATCATATAGGTGACAGAGGAAATCAGCCACTACCTGAATAGATGATTCCATTGGATCAATACATCTTTTTGAGCACCATTCTGCAAATCTGTTGATTTTATAATTATATGCTCTGGAGGTTGACCCCCTCCTGGCTTTGGCCATAAACATGGCCGCTTGCTCAGAAAAGCCCTCCTTAATTCTAGATTCCTTGACAACATCCACGCAGTCAATCGGAACATTGACGGATTGTCGTGAAGGGCCTTGCCCTGGAAGATAAGGTTGTCCATCAGAGGCAGCGGAACCGGATTGCAGACCAGAAGGTCCAGCAGATCCGTATACCACGATCGGCTTGGCCAATCCGGGGCGATCAGAAGCACTTGGCACTCCTGCTGCCTGATTTTCTGAAGCACCTTTGGAATCAGGATTGCTGGGGGGAATGCGTATGCATACATTCCCTCCCAGCTGATAGCTAACGCATCTGTTGCGAAAGCGCTTGGGTCTGGAATCGGAGAGACGTACGTCGTCATCTTCGCATTCTTCTTCATCGCGAACAAATCTATGTTGGGTTTCCCCCAATGGTCGAACAGACGATCCGCCACACATTGATTTAGTTGCCATTCCGTGGGTAAAACACTCATCCTTCGGCTCAATGAGTCTGCTAGCAGATTTAACCTCCCCGGAATATGAACTGCTTTCAAGGTGATCCCATGATCCAGGCACCAACAAAGCAGTTTCCATGTCATCATACAGAGACTGGGCGACTTCGTTCCGCCCTGGCGGTTTATGTAAGTCACTACCGTTCAGTTGTCTGAACGAATTAGAACAATCTTGCCCTGAACTTTCTGTAAGAAATGTTCCAGGCCCAGGACTACTGCTCTTAGCTCTAGTAGATTGATATGTTCCTTGGACTGATCCAGATCCCAAAGCCCTGATACTGTGGACTCTTCCAGACAAGCTCCCCACCCCTCCATCGATGCATCTGTATACACAGTCACCTGAGGGTGGGGAGGGGTTAGCAAAACCCCCAGCAAGAGATTCTCTGTATTCAACCACCATTGCAGGTGGTGAATCAGAGGCGCCAACACTGACACGTTCGAGTCCAGCGAACCTGAACTCTGGGTCCACTGTGTCATGAGAAACAACTGGATCGGACGCCTGCGCAAGGCGGCCTGTGGAATGACTGGTTCCAAAGAAACCATCAAGCCCAGCATTCTCAAGTAAACCCGTGCCAGGACATGACGACTGTCGCACACCGACTGAATAACCGAGATGAGTACTTGAACCCTCTCCTGAGTGGGGTACACATACCCCGTCTCCAGATCGAAGAACATGCCCAGGTAAACAAACTTCTGGGATGGAGTTAGCTCTGATTTCGGGAAATTGATCAGCCAGCCCAAGTCCGAGAGAGTTTTCAAAACAATCTCCAGATTGGCTGACAACGATTCCCGGGTGTGTGCTTTCAACAGCCAGTCGTCTATGTACGTGTGGACTGCTATGCTTCTCCTGCGGAGGTATGCAGTGATCGCGAGAACCACACGGGTGAAGACCCGAGGAGCCGTGGAAATTCCGAAGGGTAACACCCTGAATTCCCACCGCCGGCCCTGAAATGCAAATCTCAGGAAGCGACGGAAACTCCTCTCTATGGGAATGTGGAAATAAGCATCCTTCAAATCTATCGACGCTGTCCACATCCCTCGCTCTAACCCCGCCAACACCGAGCGCACAGTCTCCATCTTGAAACTGGGTGTCTCGATGAACTTGTTCAACGGCTTGAGGTTGAGAATCGGCCTCCACCCTCCGGTGTTTTTTGTTACCAAGAACAGGGTTGAATAGAAGCCCGGGCACCTCTGTGCCGGCTGAATGGCTTCTTTTAGTATGAGGGAATTTATTTCCTCCTCTATACACAACCTCTGATCCGGATCCCGTGGAATGGGAGTCCAGATCGGCGCGAGAGACAGTCGCGATGGCGGGCCTGTCACCCAGTCGGGACGATACCCGACCGAAAGCCATCGCAAGACTAAACGGTCCTGAGTCAACCGCTTCCACTCTGGCAAGCGGGCGGCCAAACGGCCGCCCACCGGTCCACCTAGGGATAGAGGTGGACATAAGGAGGGCCAGAGTGGCACTGTTCTCTCGGCCTGAAACACCGGAGTGGTTCCCACCGCGGTAACCAGGCCATCAGGCCCGATTACCGCGACCAGATCCCCGCGCGCCCCGCCCAGCGCCGCGCGCACCACGGTGCGCGGGCGGCTGTCTGGCTGGGTGCGGCTGGGGAGCCTGCGCCCCCCTCACTGCTGGCCGAATCGCCCGTGGCCTAGGCCTACGTTGCGACGGTGGCTGGCCCCTGACCTGGCCAGCACCACCTCGAGCCTGCAGAGGACGATACGCAGGGGGTGCCGCGCGAACACGCTCCCGCCGGAGCACCTCAAATTGTTCCCGCAGCGCCCTCTGGTTATTAACCAGAGTGACCGTCTCCTGGAGGTGCCTGCATCCCTCACCTCCAAAGAGACCAGGACCTGTCATAGGCGTCCGCAGCAGCCTATTATACAGGTCCTGGGACGGGCACAGATTGTCAAGCGCAAACGTGCGCCTCGCCCGGACACTTCTGGTTACCGCCCGCGTCAAACAGTCCAAAGCCAGGTTGATACCATCCTGAATGGCTCTCTGGACTGTCACCGGGCTTGGTTGGCGTGATGCGGAAGCCGCTACCACCCCTTGTAGCAGCTGGGAGACGTGGGACAGAGCGGCAATCGACGCTCTCCCACTCTCCTCCGCATCCCGCAGCGCGGCATTTGCCGAACGCAACGCGTTCGAGCACAAGACTCCCGTGTCAGAACGGGAGCCCGGCCGCACATCTTCGCCCAAAGCCGCGCGATCATCAACGCTCGGCTTCGGCACCACACCGTACCGCTGGTAATCCAGGGGCACGATGCGGCACCGCTTCGCCACCTCGCGAGGGGCCTTCGCGAGACGTCCATTCACCTTAATGGACGCCTCTGCCGCTTCGAACATGTCCACGACATGCTCAGCAAGCGGCAGAGATGGCATAGCGGTAGCCGCCGGCCTACCAGCTAACCACGGCCGATGGTCACGCTGGCTAGCCGGCAGCTCCACGGGTAGATCTGGCCGAACACTTACCAGCCACTGGCAAGCGTCCGACCAATCCTCCTCCGTGGCTAACTGCGAGCGCTCTACTAGACGAGGGCCTTCGTCTTCCTCCAGAGCACTCGCAGTTGATGTCGACGGCGGGTAAGCTGATACCCCTGGCAAGCCTGGAAAAGCATGCGGGCCCGAGAGAGCAGGCATGCTAAATTCCGCGGCTTGACCAGGAGCAGGCGCCGTGGCAGAGCGCGGGGTAAACACCGCTCTACCATGGGTCTGACCAGCACCAGCCATACCATCGGCAAGCCGAGGTATGCGGTATCCGTGGTCAACAGCACCGCCCGGGGACACCCTCTGGACCGTGAAATCTACTCCTGCGTGAGTAGAACCATGGAACACGTCGCCTGCATTCCCCGCGAGGGGTGCACAGACGTCGTATTCCATGGCCACGTCCTCAGAAGGCGACCCCAGCAGGAGATCCTCTTCTTCCTGGCCAGAAAGATTAGACTCCGGGTCAGCAAAGAGAGCTAACCCGGACTGGCCAGGAAAGGTGCCATAGGAGGGTTTGGCACCTTCGGCGCGCGGATACCCGGGGTCTGATGAGCAGACCGCGGGTCCCAGCAACAACCGTTGTCCACGGCCCCTCGGCGCGGCGCCATGCCTGCTGCCAGGGCCTTGGACTGCCCCCAACAAAGGGGCCACCTCTGAATCCACAACCGGACCGGACCTAAAGAGACCGGATTCAGAGGCGGGGATCACCTGCTCGTAAGCAGATGCCGAGGACAACAAAGGAGCTGGCCCAGGGAGCATGCCACGAAGCAACTCTGGGACCAGATCCTTTATTGTCCTCTGCATCTCTTGCAACATTTCGGACCTGAAGGCCTCCATATCCACCGCGGATGAGGCCTTCTTCTTACCCTTCTTACACACTTTCTCCTTCTTCTTCCTCTCTTCCTCCATTACCTTCTCCCTTGCCTGCAATGCGAGAAAATCAGACATTAATTCGCCCCCCCACAGCTTACATACGTCGCACTTCAGCAACGGTCCACAGGGACTGCAGCTGAAGCACAAGTGCGGGACGAAGCGGCTTTTAAGAAACCTCCCGCAGGACGGGCAACCAGGTCTCTGAAACAGGACAAAGGACAGGGACAATGAGCAAGATAGTTAAGGTTAGCGAACTCAAAACCAACTAAAAAGAGAGGACAGGATCATCAAGATCAGAAATCAAGAAGAACCAGCCATGGACAAAACGTTAATTGTTAATAAAAAAGGCCAAGGCCGATTATGACGTCATCACTCTCGTGACCAAATTAATCGATCCGCAACAAGCACCAAGAGCAAGAACGAATTGTATAAGTAAACGGAACATTTCCGTTGAATTGGCATTTCGAGTACACAACAATCAGATATACAGAGATAACTCCTTCCAATTCTAGCATTGGCAAAAAGGGAAATTATCTCCCCTTTTGTTTACAATAATTAGATACCTGATCCTTGTATAGACAAACCATCCAACGTGATGAACCGGAGAACTCCACCATAGTACGCCTCTACATTCTCTCCACCTCAGGGGAAGGAATTGGAGCAAGAGGGCAAAGTGAGAAGACCTTTATAACAGGCCTCCAACTCACTGAACATAGATCTTTTGGTTAGATAACCTAACAGTATTAGTAGGAAATGGAACCGTGGTGGAGAGAAAACATATCCTCTTGTGCCGAGAAGTCCATCAAAGCGTCTATGCGATACCTGTGGACAAAACACAAAGAGAAATGAGACATATGAAGCACCATGTTGTAAAAAACCAACATAATCAGGCGCTAATCACGGTAAGCGCGAGTCCCGGAAATACATTAAACCGGGACAAAACACGCTAGCATATCAAAGAATTCACCTGATAAAGCGATCCCGCTCCTTCTAAAGGCGAATCCTCCCTTTCCGACATGCTTCCACCAAAAAATAATCGTCAAACGTGAGCAAAAAACAAGGCAACGCGCAGAAAAGTATGAAGAACACAAAACCGCATGTAACCCTTTGCCAATAAATGAGCAAAGAGGAAGTAGTAGTCGGCGCATGCGCGGTGGTGGGGCGAGCATCCGCCGGACTACCTCTGACTCCCTGCCCAGTAGGGGCACCTAACTGTTTTTAATCTGAGTGTTTTATTGAGTGAAAGCCGATATTTAGCAATATCAAAAGTATTAGGGAGGTAAGTATACTCTTGATGTGAAATCCCAGCTATCAGTCTAGATGAATTTTTTCAAAGTCGGATAATCATGGATTACGCCACTTTGGACCAATCATCGTTTGGGTGATGATCTGTCATTAATGGCTAGTGTTAGTTATATAATTGCAGATTATGAGGTGATGTTTACATTAGGGTCCACCCCTGGGATGGGGGGGGGGAGGTTGGAATGAGGTGGGGAGGTGGTGACTAGTGCAGAATGTCAAAGTTGTTGAAATTGTGGGGATTTGTGATGGCGTGCAATGGACTGCGCTTTCTAGTTTCTCTCGATTTAGCTTTAAATATTGTTTTGGCTTTATTCTATATATGGTCCTTCCCACCAAGTTTGGTTGAAATCGGTCAGGCAATTACTAAGAACTATGGCAGTTTTTAACCAATTCATTAGGCATTTTCGAAATGCAAGAGGTACAAAAAATATTAACAGTTAAATTTGTGCATCTAGAAATTTGGAAGCCTATGGCCCTAATGGATCTTAGACGTAAGTTTGGTTAAGATCAGCCCAGTAGATATAAATGGGGAGTAGCACTTTAAGGATTTCATGACCCATGAACATTTTCAGAAATCCAAAATGACTGACAAAATTTGGAGAAACCAAATTTCTATATAGAAGTTCTGAAGCCTACATGTACCTGGATTTTTCCAGCCAAGTTTGGATAAAATCAACACAGAGGTGATTGAGTAGTAGTCATTAAAACAATTTCCTGGGCATTTCCTGAAATCAAAGATGGCCAATCAAAAAGAATTACCAATCAAATTTCTGTATAGATATTTTGAAATGTTGTTTCCGTTATCTGATAATAAATGAAATTCAGCGAAAATTATACAACCATAGTGCTTCAATATTTTCCTCATGACTGTTGCTTAGTTTTTGGCTCGGCTCGATTAATTAGTAAGATTTCAGGCCAGTAATAGTTATATGAATCTATCAAATCTTTTTACATTGTCATCTACACACATAATATGTGGCTCACATGATGTTTGTGGTGGAGCAAGCTCAGGTATCAATGTGGGTGCAAGCCACTCCGGCTGGAGGTCACCAAGATCTAGCCCACTCCATGACACAGAGCCAGCTTTTAATTTGAACAAAGAAACATTCAGGAAAAATTTACATTAAACAAAGGTGTATAATGTATAGATGGCATGAAACATTGGTATATTCTTATCAATTTCTATTTCACACTTTCATCACTATATACATGATATGACTAACTAAATATAATTTTAAA
Source organism: Chaetoderma sp. LZ-2023a (assembly GCA_034401795.1). Taxonomy (NCBI): domain Eukaryota; kingdom Metazoa; phylum Mollusca; class Caudofoveata; order Chaetodermatida; family Chaetodermatidae; genus Chaetoderma; species Chaetoderma sp. LZ-2023a. Next base: position 82,565,363 of record CM067371.1, on the reverse strand, counting down.
ATTATTCGGTTAAATATTTTGAATGTACTGTGACTGGAAGTCATTGTCCCAGACTTACTAGTACACATTCTTTAAGATGACAAACAGTTCTCTAAAACATCTTGAAATTAACTGGATAGGAAATCACTGGCAGCAATACCTTTCAATCAAATTATTTTCAAAGGATTCAATTATCTATATTCAGAGGTTATCATGCCTCATTGAAAGTGTCAAGAACATACAAAGGTGGCAAATAAAATATGTGCTTAGTCAACAGTTTATCACTAATCAGAGCTCAGGTGAGATGTTCTTCAGGAATACGCTAGCTAGACTTTGTCTAAACTGCAACAGCTAAATCATAATATATCTCACCTGCATGAAGAGATATAAAAACAATTTACTAGGAAGACACTTTGGAATCCGACAAGCCATAAGATAGGACCAACAAAAAAAACATTTGTCAAATTCATGTGCGAAATATTTAGTCCGAAAATTGTTAAATGCAGGAAGAATTCCTCAATGTAGATTGTGTCTCTGCATTGTATCATTATGTTTGCTTTATTATCATGGTTAATGTTTTAGCTAACCTTGTTGCTCTCTGCCTATATGTCTGAGCAAGAGTCCCGTTATCATTGATTGCTTCTTCTCCAGACTCAACTTCAGAGAGCTCTGCACATCAGCCACACCCTGCAGATACAGAAAACATGCTTATTAACTGCACAGTATTGTACAACGGATCAATCAACTTTTAGCTATGTCGTGACCATTTCTAGCTAAGTTCTGCCCATGCTTTGTGCTTGTTGAGATCGATTTGTATACTTACTTTTAATCATGAATTCCCAGAATCACAATTTCATGGTATCTATACAGCTAACCTGTTATGGTAGCAACAGCGCCCAATGGCAGCAACAGCGCCCATTCAAATTAGTTTCAAAATGTTCAACAGAATATTTATTAAATAGTAAAAGCAAACAATTTGTACAACAACGCATAGACCGTCTTCAAATATGCGTTCGTGACGTACTTATCGACGTCATTCATGACATCGTTCATTATGATGTCATTCTACACATCACGCAGTTCATTATGATGTCATATGATGGGTGGGTACTTTGGAAAGGTGAAATATAATGGAAAGCTGCCGAATATTTTGAAAGTAACTTGACTACAAGAAAGTGCAGAAAACAGATATTTACATACATTGAAAACATATTCTTGAGAAACTCACACAACAGACAAATACTTTAACCCATAAAACATCAACGTTAAGATGCCTATATTTCATTCCTTTTCATGTAATAGCTGGAATGTTTTTGAAAAGTTTTTCTAACCAATAATACATTAAGAGGTTGCTCTCTTAGATAGCAACAATTTTGAGCATGCAACATTTTTCTCAAACTTTCTTCTACTGACAGCAATCCATCAGTGTGATAAGCTTTAATCTCTTAATACGCAAATTATTTGTTCGATAAAATTTCAATTTCTCTTAGAAAATGTCCATTCACCAAACAAACAAGAATTCCGAGGAATTAAATGACTCACCTGTCTCCTGTTTGTCACAGTGGCATTGACCTTTGACCTTGGGACCGTTGTGGTATCATGCTGCTTCCTAACATTATAGATAACCATGTATTCAAGTTTAGTTCCAAGAGGATTAACCAATCCTGAAATATAAATGATTTGCTGAATGAAAAAACTAAAGGTTGAAAAAGCAGAGGTCAAATAGCAATATTAGAATGGCCTTGACCTTTAACCTGGTGCCCTCAATGTCACCATCCGGTATCCTCTTGGTATAAGCAACCATGTACGCAAGTTGTGTTCAATTAGGGTTAAGCAATCCCGAAATATAACATGATAAGATTTGCTACGCCTAAAAACTTAACATTGAAAAATAACAGTTTTGTAGAGATCAGAGTGACCTTCGATGTTGTGACTTCAGTGTCATCATGTTGCTTCCTAACATTATAGGTAACAATGTATCCAAGTTTAGTTCCACTAGGATTAACCAATACTGAAAGATAAGCCGAGAAGCTTTGCTAAACGCAAAAAATTTACATTGAAAAAACAGTTTTGTATGATGGTCACAGTAACCTTCACCTTTGATCTTGTGACCTCAGTATCATCATGCTGCTTCCTAGCAGATTAAGCAACCACACAGCCAAGTTTAGTTGCAATAGGGTTAACTTACCCTGAAATATAAGATGAGAAGTTTTGCTAAACGCACAAACTTAACATTGTTGACGCCATCGCCGCCATCAGAAAAGTGATACATATGTCTCGCTTTCTGCTTCGCAGGCAAGACAAAAACTATTTTTGAAAATTAATTTTACCACTGGAATGATTGGCTAACTTTTCATGCCAGTCATTTCAGTAGTAAATCTTCAAAAATAGTCTTCTCTTGGTCTGCAAATGAAAATTTGTCAAGGCCATTGCAGAAGCCGCTTTTTACACCCTTGAGTGTTAAGGGGTTAACCATTTAACCCTCACGGACTAAAAGCAACATTCTGTATGATGTAAGGAATAATTTATGGAACATTTTGAAACTAAATTCACTGGGAACTATTGCTGCCCACTTTCCTGTATAGTTGTCTTGAAATTGAGGCACTGAAATTGCAAGGGGTAAAGAGCCAGTCTCTTCAGTGAAGTCTCTAAACATTCATTTCCCCTTCACCATCACTGACTATGTCAATCACATGAATTAATGCTCTCGATTAATGGCACCTGTTACGGATGCTAAATAATTTAATAAGAAAACTACCTGCTGAAGTAGAAATCTGACCATGTCCTCATCACCATGGAAACAGGCATGATACAGTGGTGTGTTCTGACCTTCACCATCATTCACCTCTGCACCCAGTTCCACTAAGCATTCTACAGCCTGAAATCATAATCATTTCAATGTTGACTTGTCTGGTTTCAATATTCAGGTAATGAAAGCTAATTTTGAGAACAATATGATGAAATAGGGTGGATCCTGGTTCAGAAGGTTACAATTCATCTTTAGTTTGAAAACTCATGATCATTTGAGGTATTGATGATGAAAGATGAGCAAAATCAGGAATTCCCATAGAGTAAACGTGTCCGCAACACTCTTCTCCAAATGCGCAATCATCTAACATCCACCAGCACTTTGAAACCAATCTCCAAAGATGGCATATATATTAGTGCTTCTGACACCAGTGTGTATGTTTGTGGCAAGACAAATGTACATGTACATGTATCTGTTCAAATTAATCAACACTTACTGTGAGGTTGTCTTTTGCAGCAACAGAGAGCAGCATCGGTGATTTGAGGTTTTGGATGCATGCTACGACATATAGGCACTCAGCAGCCAGAACATCCACTCCTACAAGTTTTATACATGTTTCAGATAGGCAAAGAAAAAAACTTTGTGTGAATTATATTGCCAATTCTTAACTTCTTTGACACTTTAACTTTCAGAATCTCAATTTTAATGTTGAATATTTTGACACTAATTTTATGAGCTGTTGCTGCCATAAGTAGCAACTGCTCCCAGTCCAATTAGTTTTAAATGAAGTGAAAAAGAAACTATCAAATGGTGTTTATTGGTAATTTCATACAATATTAAATATACTACGCCGCTAAAAACAGAAATGAACTGGAACTATTTGAGAAAAAGCATTTATTAGTTGTAGTAGTGCCTGATTTCCAACCATGTTGTTGGTCCTACATCCTCCTTTATGTGTCACCTGAGTGTGCCGGTACTGCATACCTGTAGATCCTTTCAAAAACATTATATTTGAAAGTCACTGTTTCCTGAATACTTTGAAATTTGTGTGACTCAAAGTAGGTCCCGTCACTGGGAGCTTTCAACCAAACTGTTTTAAAATTTGTCAGTATTTTACCTGTAAGAAGTAGTGGCTATTCAGCTTAACGTGAATATAACTAAAATTAGATGATTGAGTGTAGAGAATATTATTTATTCGATTGGCATACACCAGAGCGCATAGGCTCAGCAGCATCACTAATTGGTACCCAATCGAATGGCATAAATCCTATATGGCTGTTTTATTATGAATTATTGCGATTTATTTCTTTTTTTACTCGTTCATAGGTTGATTATTATTCAACAGCATTTATTAGTTCCCTGGTTCTTTCCCTTAAATTATTCAATAGAATATTTATTAAATTGCAAATATTTAAGGTAAAAACCTCTTCCTTTAGGTACTAAACATTAGTGTTCCATAAAGTGACAATTTAACCATTTAATGGTCAAGACAGACCGAAACGACTTCGGGAGTGGTTTTGAGAAATGTCCATTTGCAGGCCAAGAGAGGACTATTTTTTAACATTTACTCATGGAATGAATGGCCTGGTTATCAAGCCAATTATTCCAGTTGTAAATGTTCAAAAACTGTCTTCTTTTGGCTGGCATGTGGACATTTTCTATGAGAAAATTGGAATTTCATGACAAATTTGACCATTAAGGAGTTACCAGTAACTCTTAGACACAAAATGACAGATTCTTTATAACATTTGAGAAATTGGAATTTTGTGTGTCCAATGGTTAAGACAAGCTCTCTACTAAGCTACTCACGTCCAGCAGGCTGGTTTATAAGATCAAACAGGAGTTGGGGAATAATGGACTCCACTAGTATTTCCGCCATCATCAAACTCTTTTCAGCAAGCAACTGTAACACCACACAAGCCTGGTAATGATAAAACAAGAAGCCCATGTGGCCTGTGTCACTCACCTGGAATTATTGGCCACTGGCTGCTGGCACAGCCGATCAAAACAAAAGTACCATTGGAAAGATTCATCAATCTAATGTCTCTGATGAAGGTTTAGCCAAGCTTTATTAAAACAGGTCCAGGGGTTAATAAGTAGTCTTTTATATGATTTTCTCAGAAATCTTCAGAAAATCATTGATGAACGACAAACATTATAAACTTTGATTGATCCACAGCAGCCATGTTTTTTTATGCATAAACTTTCCATAGACAAACTTCAATGGCCCTTAGTCCCTAATCATAACTTCCAAATTTCAGCCTGATCTGTTTAGTGGTACAGAAGTTGTTTTCGGGAAGATTTTTAAAGGCGTTTCTACAATGCGGCCACCAGCCAAATTGGCCAATCCATAACCTAAGGATGCTTCCTGCAAAATATAATTGAAATTGACTCACTGATTCTTGAGAAGTCCTTTAAAGAAAGTTGATGGACACATGACGGATGGACGACAGATGGTCGCCACGGCATAAACTCACTTGGCCTTTCAGACCAGGTGACCTAACAATTATCTGCATTCTGGAAAATGGCTCTGAACTGAAGTTGACCAAAGACAATGTTCAATTTAAACAGGCTGCACTTAAAGTGAAACAGCTTTCGAGACTGTTTCAATTCTGGTGGTTCTTTCACCATCTAATAGTCAAAATCGATCAAGAAAATCAAAATATTTCTTTTTTGAATGGCCATATGCAGAGGAAGAGAACTCTATTTGAAACTTACCCCTAGTAATAACTGGCTCGATTATCAACTTATTTAAGTGGTAAATTTTCACAAATTTGTCTGCATATGGTAGAGACCAGTTTTGGCCGGTCTGGCGATTAAATGGTTAAGACAGATTTGTCCATATTTTTTCAGCGGTGCCCATCAGCAACACCACCACACCCAACCCAACCTCCAACCAAACCAAAAAAATATTTTCTATGGAAACTACATGTAGCTTGATTTAGGAGCCTAACCCAACACCCACTCAAACCCATCTTTGGTCACAACATTTTCCTTCTCCCTAACGTGCTCATATATCACGGTTTACATGTAGCTGTTTAAAACACTCATGAAACAATACTTAGTTGTGTATTATGATTAAAGTCATATAGCCTCTTAATGACATATATTAATATACTCGCTGAACAGATCAAGCATCTTGGTAGCAAAAATTGACTTTGGAAAAATAATTTGTTATATCAAGGTCACAATGAGAACATCATCATCATATATAAGCATCCGTGTGTCCAATCTCTTCCAGCAAAACTAACTGATCCTGAGATGTAGAGAATGACTTATATATACAAAACATAACATTGAAAGCATTTAAACACAGAGTATGGCACCAAGGCCACAATGTCCTTCCCCTTTGAGTTACTAATGACTTAGTAATGTTGTGATGCCTCCTCCCCATATATAGTCAACCAGATGGCCAAGTTTCCTTTTTTCAAAATAGTAAAAAAATAAGAAAATTTACCAAATTTCTTTTTCACAAGTGAGATGACATACCTCCCTAACACTCTTGGTATACTAGTATATCGGCTCTAAGTTCAATAATACTCAGAATTATAAAAAGTTAGGTGCCCCTAATGGGCAGGGGATGTACACATGCATGCACATGACAAACCCCACCTATTGCCCATGCGCATACTGGTACTTCCGTTACTAAATATTGGCTGACATAGAAGCAACTATTCAAATAACCAAAGGACCAGGCCTCCGTGGGGTGGAGAGGCCAGGATCCTGTTAGGGAGGTAAGTATGTCATCACTATCGTGAAAAAGAAATTTGGTAAATTTTCTTATTTCACATCATGAGAAACATACTTACCTCCCTAACACTCTTGATAAAAACCAGAATTTGAAAGTAAATTTGGTGGGAGGGAGGCAATGTCCTGAAAACCAGCACACCCTCGAAGAGACTAGGCTCTTTGAATTTTTAAAGAGATTTAAAACATCTGAAATTGTGTCTAAAAACACAACCAGGAATAGAATTTTGCATCGGATAATCAACCGGTGAAGAGAGATTGATTAAAAGGCAAATGCGCTCCCCCCCCCCCTCTTTCTGAGGAAGGTTAGGAAAAAACGCTGCTCTTAATGACTAGCACGTTCTCTAATACTTGATGAAAGTATTACTAGACATTGGAATAAAGAAGAATTACTTCAATTTCAAAAACTCTCTGAAAGAATCACAATTAAGAGACATTAACCACATTAAATAAATAAAAAATGACACCATCACCTGGACAAAAATCTAAATGGTCACATATACTAACCTCTGAGGTCTTGGGCGCGGCACTCATCTCTTCCCCCACCAGATGAAGAGAATTGTACCAGCTAATAGTAGGGATACCCTACCAACAAATGTGATATTTGTAAATAGCAGAGGAGGAAAACTAATTACAAATATATACCTGCACATTTATTTATTTTCTGAGGATTGAGACGGCGAGCGAGTTAGAAGTGTCACGAAGGTAATGGTCGGTAAAACTTGATTCACAGTGCCACTGGGCTACTAACATAATGTCTTCAATAGAAACACCATTAAATAATGCTGTGGAAGTTACCACACCATGGACACCATGAGCCTTGGCTCTACCTACTTGAATTCCAGTGGCTGTCTTATGACAGAATTGAATACATTCTACTATCCATCTGGAAATAGTGTCTCTTGACGCCCTACCATGGGTTCAATATATGACAACCATAGGGAACATGGGTCCGTCCGCCAAACCCCGAGTTCCTTTGTTGTACTTATTTAAAGCACGGACAGGACACCATGCTTTAGCACCAGGATCATATCTGGTTAAGGCAGGTAAAATAATAGGTTTACCCGGATATTTTAAAGATTGATTCTTAGCCAAGAAATTCAATCTTGGTAGAAGCTTAAGGCCTTCACCTGTAAATATATAACGATCAGGTTATGAATTTCACTCCTGTGTCTGGCTGATGCTGCCGCAACTAAAAATACAGTTTCAAGTGTCAATAATTTTACAGAATATATAGCACTAAATGGTTCAAAAGGTTTATCACTCAAAACTTGAAGAACCAGAGAAAGAGTCCATGACGGTGTCAGTGGAGGATTTCTCGGTCTGAAACTGCCCATACCTTTAATAAGAGTATTTAAAACACTTATTTCATCACTTCCCCTCTTTGTCAAGCAAGGGGTAATAGTCATTAATGCTGATTTATATCCAGCAATAGAATTAGGCTTAAGATTATAGGCATAATACAGGTGACAGAGAAAATCAGCTACTACCTGAATAGATGCATCCATCGGATTGATACATCTCTTTGAGCACCCTTCTATATGCTCTGGAGGTTGACCCCCTTCTGGCTATGGCCATGAAATTGGCTGCTTGCTCAGAAAAGCCCTCCTTAATTGTGGATTTTCAATTGGAACATTGACGGATTGTTGTGAAGGGTCTTGCCCTGGAAGATAATATTGTCCATCAGAGGCAGAGGAACCGGATTGCAGACCAAAAGGTCCAGCAGATCCGTAAACCATGATCGGCCTGGCCAATTCGGGGCGATCAGAAGCACTTGGCATTCCTCCTGCTTGATCTTCTGAAGAATCCTTGGAGTCAGGATTGTTGGAGGGTATGCGTATGCATACATTCCCTTCCAACTGATAGCTAGTGCATCTATTGCGATAGCGCTTGGATCTGGAATCGGAGAAACGTACGTCGTCATCTTCGCATTCTTCTTCATTGCGAACAAATCTATGTTGGGCTTTCCCCAATGATTGAACAGGTGATCCGCCACACATTGATTTAGTTGCCATTCCATAGGCAGAATGCTCATCCTTCGGCTCAGTGAGTCTGTTAACAGATTCAGCCTTCACGGAATATGAACTGCCTTCAAGGTGATCATATGATCCATGCACCAGCAAAGCAGCTTCCATATCATCATACAGAGACTGGGCGACTTCGTTCCGCCATGGCGGTTTATGTAACTCACTACTGCAGAGTTGTCTGAACGTATCATCACAAATTGTCCCTCCACTTCTTTTAAGAAGTGTTCCAGGCCTAGAATTACAGCCTGTAATTCTAGCATGTTGATATGTTCCTTTGACTGTTCCAGATTCCAAAGCCCTGATATAGTGGCTTCTTCCAGGCAAGCTCCCCATCCGGCCATCGACGCATCCGTAAACATCGTTACTTGAGGGTGGGGAGGGGTCAGCATGACCCCCGTCAGGAGATTTCCTCTCTCCATCCACCAATGAAGGTGATGAATGAGAGGGTCCAACACATGAATGCGTGAGTCCAGTGATCCTGAACTCTGCGTCCACGGAGTCATGATAAACAATTGAATCGGCCGCCTGCTGCGTAAAGCCGCCTCAGGAATGACTGGTTCCATTGAAACCATCAGACCTAACATTCTCAGATAGACTCGTGCTAGAATATAACGACTGTTGCAAACCAACTGAATGCACGAGAGGAGATTTTCCACTCTCTCCTGGGATGGATAAGCATATCCTATCTCCAGATCGAAGAACATAGCCAGGTAAACAAACCTCTGGGATGGAGTCAGCTCTCATTTCTGAAAATTGATTATCCAGCCTAAATCTGTGAGCGTTTTCAAAACTACCTCCAGATTTGCTGTCAAACTTTCTGGGTTGTGTGCTTTCAGCAACCAGTCGTCTATGTAAGTGTGGACAGCTATATTTCTCCTGCAGAGGTATGCCGTGATAGCAAGTACCACTCGAGTGAAGACCCATAGAGCCGTCGAGATGCCGAATGCAAGAACTTTGAATTCCCATTGGAGTCCCTGAAAAGCAAATCTCAGGAACCGACGAAAACTCCTTGCAATTGGAATGTGGAAATAAGCATCATTAAGATCTATTGATGCTGTCCACATCCCCTCTCTAAACCCAACAACACCGATTTTATTGTTTCCATTTTGAAACTTGGTGTCTATAAACTTGTTTAGAGGTTTGAGGTTGAGAATTGGTCTCCAAACCCACCCCCCCCCCCCCCCCCCCCCCCGGTGTTCTTTGTCACAAGAAACATGGTTGAATAGAAGCCCAGACAATCTGGTGCCGGTTGAATAGCTTCTTTTAGAATTAGAATCTCCTCTTCTATGCACAACCGCTTGCCTGGATCTCTTGGAATTCGAGTCCAGACTGGTACCTGGTACACCTCAGGTTGACGGGGTGCCCATGAATTTTAGATGTGGGTGTGTCTCTGGTACGAGTGACAACACCCGAGTGGTACCTGTGGTAACCGGAAAATCTTTTAGCCCATCAGGCCCGGTTACCACATGCGCCATGCCCAGCGCCGCATGCACCTCAGTGCGCAGGTTGCTGTCTGGCTGGCTGCGCTTGAGTCGCTGGCTGACGTACAGCAGCACGCTGTTGCTGGCATGGCCGACGCGGTCTCTGAACCCGGCTGGCCTGCTGGCCTCTGACAATGCCAGCACAGCCACGAGCATACTGCTGTCGAGCAGCCAAAGGCTGAACATGCATGTGTTCTCTGCGCAGCACTTCAAACTGTGCACATAGCGCCCTCTGGTTATTCACCAAAGTCACTGTCTCTTGGAGGTGCTGACAACCTTCACCTCCAAAAAGTCCAGGGCCTACCATCGGTGCTTGCAACAAGTGCGACTTGAGCTCTTGTGATGGGCACAAATTGTCTAACGCAAAAGTGCGCCTCGTCCTCAGTGATTTGGTGACTGACCTAATCAGAGAGTCCAACGCCAGGTTGATCCCATCCTCGATGGCTCATTGCACTGTCATGGGGCTAGGTTGTTGCTGCACCGAGGCTGCTGCTACTACCCCAGATAGCAGCTGAGACACATGAGACAGCGCACTAATCGCTGTTCGTGAGCTCAAGGCGGTATTAGCCGAGCACAAACCGCCCGAGCACAACGCCCCCGTGTCAGCATGGGAACCCGGCCGTGTATCTTCTCCCATAGCGGCACGGTCGTCCACGCTTGGTCTGGGTGCTAGGCATCGCCTAGCAACCTCACGGGGGGGGGGGGGGGGCTTCACGAGGCGACCTTTCGGTCTAATCGACACCTCTGCCGCCGAGAACATATCTAAGATATGTTCAGCATATGGCAGAGTCGTGTTGGCCAATGGCTTTGCCTGTAACCATACCCGAGGGTTACCGGTGGCCATTTCGTCCACGGAGAGCTCTGGTCTGACAGCGAGGAGCCACGCGCACACGTCAGACCTGTCTTCATCTGTGGCTACCTGTGAATTGCCGACAAGCAGTGGGCCCTCATCATCCTCAATGGCATTCACAGGTAGGGCCGAGGAGGAGACTAGACGAACCCGGCTGCCCAGTGAATGCATACGGGCCCCCGAGGACTGGCATAACATTCTCCATAGGCTGGCCGGGCACCAAGGTCGCGCTTGTGTGTGGGGTATCATGCACACAAGCGCGGCCCGGATCGTCCGTAAGAGATTCCAAGCTTAAGCTTATAATCTTATACAGGGGGCCATCCGCTCCAAACCGGCCCACAGGCTGAATCATGAAACCCACTCCCGAGGGAACAGTGCCATAGGTGTGAGCAACCACACTCCCCATGAGAGGAGTGTAGACGCTCGCATCCATGTCCTCATGATCATCCTGTGGACCGAGCAGGTCGTCTTCATCATCTTAGTAAGAAAAACTAACCCAGACTGACCAGGAGAATGCCTGAAAGCAGATGATAAGGGTACTCCACGAGTGATCGTGGTCAGGCCCACTGGTCGGGTCCCGCCTGATGCTGCTCACGATGCTGGATCACCAGGCGATGCGAACATCAAGCCTGGGTCCAAGACGGCCACCCCTGGATCACTAACCACTTTGTCCGAGCTAGTAGGGCATGATCCAGGGACCGGGGCTACCTGCACTGAGGTCGATGCGCAGGAAGTTGAAACACCTGTGCCCAGCAACATGCCACGAAGCATGTCAGACATCAGATCTTTCAAAGTCCTGCACATCTCACTCACTAACTCAACCTTGAAGGCCTCGAGCTCACCCTTCTCAGAGGCCTTCTTCTTACCCTCCTTCTCTGCTTTCTTGCCCTCCTCAACTATCAGCTTAGCCTGTAAAGCAAAGAATTCAGAGGTTAGATTCCCCCTCACTCTTTACAAATGACACATTTACTAGACAGCCTACAAACTGTACAAAGATGGCAAGGGTGGGGGAAGAATCTAGCCTTCATGGGCTTGAAGCATGATGGACATGACTTCTGAAAAGGAAGGCATACGAAGACAATGAGTATTATAGTTTGCAAAACCTTGTTATTTGACTATTAGTACAAAACAAGAACAAACTCGAGAGAAGACACCCACTTTTATTACAGACAACCCTGACGGAACAGCTGACTTCTATTGTTAAGAATAACAAATCACAACCAGGATCCCAAATTAAGAATGAGAGAAAAAATTATTGACTATCTAGATATCTCTCCACGTTCATAATAAAGGGTGACAAAACATCAAAAAGATTTCTCTAAAATATAGATTATGACATCAAGGAAAGAGAAAAACTCTGGTTGATTATGACATCAAGCCTCAATGAAACAGCTCCTTCAAGGAGAGGGGACGTCAGAAATGAATGCAAGAAATATCTAGCGACTAAAGACATTCATTACTCCCGAATAATATAATATTAAATTATATATATTCGAGAACCCACGCACATACAAGAGAGAATACAGTGCAATAACAAATGGAAGCAGAAATTTGTGAATATTTTCAAATAATAATGTGGCATAACTAATAAACTCCCTTAGCCCGAGCACAGGCAAAACCATCCTCTTGTGCAGATAGAACACGTCCATCCATCCGTTGAGACTCTTCTTTCTGTAGACCTGATGAGGGGGATGGGACAAAAGGAGAGATATTTCCTTTATTTATTTACTATATCTCCAACCCTTAGACATATCACAATGATAAGTAAAAAAAGAGGTGTGAACAACCTTCGAGAGAAGAACAGGAACCCTTACCATCCATAAGTTGAACCTGTGAACACAAAGCACAAGGGATTAAAAGCCCTAGGCGCTGGGAGAAATTTAACAAGGTTTCCGAGCGCCTGAAACCGCGGTAACGCCAAAACAGCCGCGAACGAAAACCGTTAACATATAAAAGTTACAAGTCTAAATTAATAAATAGAACAATATCACCTTAACAGATGATGAGGAAGCTTCCTCTGCAGACTTTGAATCAGCCATTAATCCAAAAAAGGTGATAACAAGTACTGAAAATTCTCAAAAAGAGACTGGGAAAGTTTTCCACATGTAGCTTATATTAGAAAACGGAAGTACCAGTATGCGCATGCGCAGGTGGGGTCTGTTATATGCATGCCTGTGTACATCCCCTGCCCATTAGGGGCACCTAACTTTTTTATAATTCTGAATATTATTGAACTTAGAGCCGATATACTAGTATATCATGGTGTGAAAACCAATAAAATCTGTAAAATAGGAGAAAGAAGGCACAATGTCCAAAACGTAAAAGTAAGAAAGATTTCCTGATTTAGCACCAACAGTGGGCAGGTCAACCATCTCTCCGGACTTATTCATCAAAGAAATACAATTTGATTCACTTGAAGGACTATTCCAGCTTTATGACTGAGTATTCGCTGTCATTTATGATTGTGATGTCATCCTCCATGTGAAGTAATTGATTATGATATTGTATACTTGAGTAAGCGGGCGGATTCATCTACTGTATTAGATTGACTAATCTTGAAACATTGGGCAATATGAAGAACTAAACACAAACACATAACATTGATGGTGTCACGAACAGAAGACTGATAGCTGTCTATGTCTCACATTCCGCATTGCAGGTGAGACAAAAATGAGTATAATTATTATTATTATTTCCTATTTGTGGTAGCCGTATTAGTCAGTTAATAATATTAACAAGATTCAAAAATAGTACTTTTAAGACTAACTGAGTTTATTTCGAGGAGCTTTCGCACATAAACGTGCTTCATCAACTGATGATTCATATCTATGTGTAAAAGTTAGTCTTAAAATGGTCTACCTTTGAATCATGTTATTATTATTATGTCCTACACACGCTATCTCAGACTCAGTACCTCTATCTGTATAATGAGTACATCTGAGAATTGTGTCATCGCCATGGAGATGACCTGAAGCAGCTGATGACACTGGGCTTCAGTCTGCATCATGGCATTATCAGCCAGTAGCTGGATAAGGATGAGGCCTTTGGTTAAGATATCTGTAAATGAATGAAATATAAAGTAATTTTAACAATCAAATTTTACAAATTGTATTTTGTCAGGAAGATCTATATTATACAATTAACAGATTTAATAGTTGAATGGCAATTATGAAAATGAAAAATAAGAATTCTGAAGAAAGTATGATAAAACTTGGTGGTTTACCTGGCCAACAATCGCCTCTAGAATGGTCTTGAGCAATGGCTATTTGCAGAGCAAAGAGATTGGTATCTTAGATAATTTTATACTTTAATGACTGCCTTAATACATAAGCATCATTTTAAGGGTAAAGTCTTCTTGTGGCGTGCAAATGGAAATTCCCTAAGTTACAAATTTCTATTTTCTTGACCAATCTTGATCATTAATCCAGCATGTTGTCCACTAGATTGACAATTTTAGTGAAATTTATATACTGCAATAATTTTTAGTGTTTTATCTTCAAGTTGTTGCTACTGCTTAAAATTAGTTGTCTGCCCGGTGTGCTGGCATGCGATCAAACCTGCACAGTCTAACAATGTAAGACACAATAAACAGAATATTCACAGGCATGTATAATGTAACCCAGTAATAATGCCTGCTAATATGCATAGTTGCATGCGCATAAGCATACAGACATGCAATATATCCATGCATGTATGCACGTACACTCATGTACAAACATAAGCGGACACTGACATACAAACTGATGTTTGCTTACATGAACTATCTGAGAAGACTGTCATAGTTTTCAGCAACATTCTCAAAGCATCAGCTGTGATAAGAGACTGTACACCAGCTTCTACAATAACAAAACATGCTGAATATAAGCGGAAAATCTAATGAATGATATTTACACCAGGCCAACATAGGTACGATTACAATGCAATCTTAACACCGCGATCATGGAAACTTTAGATTTATAAATTATCAACGTTATCATAACAGGTGTCCATTTTGGAAATAAACTTGCTGTAAGCTGTTGCTGTCTAAGACAGCAACAACTTTCAGCAATATTATTTCCAAAATTAACACTAGCTCTTACTCAATTGACTCAATCAATTAATTTCTTGACATCAATGAGATAATGGTTAAACAATGATAGTAGACATCGTAAAATTTAATGGGTAGGGTGTCATTTGTAATCAGAAGATGGCGGTGAGATTGTAATACAATTTATTGACTCTAATGCTATTATCTTATTAGGAGTAGAACACTGAGTCCGTAAAGTTGTTTTTTAGAATAATCCTGCTAAAAGATGTTGTTGTCATATAGATAGCAACAGCTTTCAGCAAACCTATTCTCAAAAGGAAAACTAGTTATCATTCAAAGGTTTTACTGTAAGTTGATAATTAATGGTTGCCCTGTGAAGACAGGTATTCAGTGCCAATCAGTGACACATACCGGGGAGAGTGATAACACATTATTACACTAAATTACAAAGTGTGTATACCTGTAGAAGCAATCATTATCAGCCCCTCCAGGACGACTTCATGTAACAGAGGATTCAATGCATGATTCTGAACAGCAATCAGAAGCAGGTGGTAAAGCTCATGGTTGATGCATGCATCTCTCACAAACTCTAAACAAATACACCAATGGCGATACATACATGAGCAACCAGAGCTTGCAGATCCTCACTCTCCCATTTTTGTGACAATGTAAAACATTTTTTAATCTTTTGGATTTCTTAGGATTTCTTTTTTTTCTTTTTTTTTATTCTCCAGATTTTTTGGTATGATATGCCCAATGTTGTGGAATCCTAGTGTATGGTCACACCCTTTCCTGTGTTAATATTTGAGACAAATCGGACAAGTAGTTTCCGAGATATTCAGAGATCCAGATTCTTTTATCCAAATGATGACCAAAGGTGGAAATCTGCTTGTATGGCAAGTTCCTTTGTTGCGTTAAAATTTGAGTCAAATCGGATAAGTAGTTTGTGAAATATGGCTAAAAAAACACAGGCAGGCAGGCAGACAGACAGACAGACAGACAGACAGACAGACAGACAGATAGACAGATAGACCCGATCACAATATCCTCTTTCCCTTACAGGGTGAGGACAATAAATGCTTTCAAGTCTTAGATATTGTAAATGTCTACACTTGTTTCTGATAACTGGAGTTAATCTGAAAACTGACATGGTGCAAGCTGTTGCTGTCAAAGAAAGAACTTAAGTCGGCCATCAAAGGGTAATATAATTTCATTTTGAATATACCTAGTAATGTTTGAATCGACATTAACCCATTAACACTCAAGCCAGCCAAAATCTACTTTTGAGAAATGTCCATGTGCAGAGCAAGAAGACTATTTTAGAAAATTTACCACTTGAATGATTTGGCTCTAGAACAGAGGTATGGCTTGATAACAAAGCCAGTCATTCCAGTGGTAAATTTTCAAAGACAGTCTTCTCTTGATTTGCAAATGGACATTTTCTTTGAGAAAATTGAAATTTTCTAGAACAAATTTAAGTGTTAAAGGGTTAATCACCTGCATCTGCCTTTCTATGTAATCTGTATACACATAGAGTAAAACCTGTGTTAGGCGACCACTTCATGGAGAACAAAGTAGTCTCAGTAGACACGTGGTCTCTTAACCATTCAAGCCTTAAATTTGTTCAAGAAAATTTTAATTTTCTCATTAAAAATGTCCATTTGCAGACCAAGACAATTTTTGAAAACTAACTACTGGAATGACTGGCTCGGTTATCAAGCCAGTCATTCCAGTGGTAAATTTTCAAAAATAGTCTTCTTTTGGTCTGCAAATAGTCATTTCTCAAGACTACTACCGAACACATTTTGGCCGGTTTGAGTGTTAAAGGGTTAATACAATTGTCTTCATTCAGGATATGCCATTTGCTGGCAACAAGATGGTGGTTCATTAAGGCAAATGGTCTGTTGATCACAGCTTCTAAAGCACAATGTTCTGGTTCAAGGCAGGTAGATTCTTGAGAGGGTTTCATAGTCATGACATTAGGTGCATGTGCCTAAGGTCAGTGGCATGTTTATGGCCCATAGGGCCCACAGCTGCAGAAGGGGAGGGGGGTGCTGCAGAGACAATATGGGGTACAAATTTAGATTTTTTTTTTTA
The DNA here is from genome assembly GCA_034401795.1 of Chaetoderma sp. LZ-2023a. Lineage (NCBI taxonomy): Eukaryota > Metazoa > Mollusca > Caudofoveata > Chaetodermatida > Chaetodermatidae > Chaetoderma > Chaetoderma sp. LZ-2023a. The sequence goes on along the minus strand of CM067371.1, from coordinate 82,548,406 downwards.
ATGCTTCAGCATTGTAGGACAGCGGGGGGGGGGGGGGGGGGCATAAATCTCCCATTGAAGCGGGAGCCGTAACATTACCTAAACACACTACTGCCTATGGTTACATTGTGAACATAGAATAAATCAAAACAGCATAGGATACATGTACTGCATTCATCATTTTGTCGTGTTGCTATTGTCCCATCTAGACAACACATTCATGTATTAACCTGACAAAATGAACTGAATATTACTTACCAATATCCATAAGGCCTGCAACAAGAGCGAGCACCTCCACCTGCACACCGACATCTGATGAATATCGCGCTAGTAATGAGTACAGCAGAGGCACAATGCCATAACTAGCAAGTGCATGCTTACTGGAATAGCTGGAAAAGTTGTGAAAGGAATCCTTTTAACCCTTTGATCCCTAGAGAATCAGCATCTCAAATTCAAGGTGACCATACAGGTAACTTATTGTATAATTTGAAAAATATTTGACAGGAACATGTTGCAGCAATATGCAGCAACACTTACCAGTCAAATTAGTTCCAACCTATTCAAACAGAGTATTTAGTAAATCATAAATGAGTTTTTGAAATTGGAATTTCAGGTTCAAAGGATTAATATAAAAACAAAGACAAGCACGTTTTCCCCAAACCACAGTCACACGAGGATTTCATGTAACACATTTGAAGTAAATCCATGCAGGCTCTCTAGTCATGCTCCGGAAACATATTTATTAGGGGACAAATTTTGAAAATATTAACAATTTTGTGGCAACCTCACCAGACACTTGTCAAAAGGTATTTATGTTACAAATTAGATTCGACTCAAAATCAAATTAATTTGGAATCTGACCCTTCGATAGCATTGGGTGACAAAACGCTCTAAATAATGAGAAACAAATATGTGGTACAGTGACTCTTTATGTATGAGGGTAGAATGTTGTTGCTTCTGCACATGTCTCATGGCAATTGGCTAGGTATGCCAGGCCAGGAGGAATGCGTGGTATATCAGTGATATGAATGCAAAACCATGAGGAATATGAATGATCCATGGATACAGTCTCATTTTTAACTAGATTGCTTGGCCGAAGACGCATCATCGCAAATTCCCACATTCACCTTTTTCAACTTTTCAATCTCAGGCTGCGGATGGGGCCAAATGTAAATGTACTCTGTATGCATATGAGTAATGCACATACAAAAATTTGGTCAAATTCTGGTCAATGGTTTCAGAGGAGTTGCGCTACAATCGATTCCCGGACACTCAGATGGACAGATGGATGGACAGATACAGACCAACAGACAGACAGACGGGTAGGACAAAATAATCCCCTTTTCTTCGTAAAATATGGGCATAAAAATCATAGTACTTGCCAGAGCACAATGAGGAAGCTATATGGATAAAATAGCCTCAAAAGATAAAGCATATTATAGCCTAAACACTTACTGTACATGCATAGCAAGCACTAGTGCTCGCCTGAGCAAGTCTTAACTCCTTAACCCTCATATCAGCCAAAAACGGCTTCGGTAGTGGTCTTGAGAAATGTCCATTTGCAGACCACGAGGACTTTTTTTTAATTTATCAATGGAATGACTGGTTCGATAACCGAAACATTGAGATTCTTATAATTCTTGGCTTAAATGGAGACAAATCACTCAAGACTGGCAGAAATAAATTAAGTCCAAAACCATGTAAAGGTATGGAGAGTTTAGAATGGATTCAATGAAGGAACAAAGATGTAAAGTCCCATTGAGCCTTTGATGAGTTAAATATTCATTGAAAATTTTTAACATTCTTCTAATTCATGGTGCAAACTAAACTAAGTACAACACATGTAAAAACGGCTTCGGTAGTGGTCTTGAGAAATGTCCTTTTGCAGACCAAGAGAAGACTTTTTTTTAAATTATCACTGGAATGACTGGTTCGATAACCGAGCCAGTCATTCAAGTGGTAAATTTTTCAAAATAGTCTTCGCTTGGTCTGCAAATGGACATTTTCTATGAGAAAATTGAGATTTTCTTGAACAAATTCAAGGATTAAAGGAAGGCAAATGGTCCCCATTGCACATGTTTATGTGTATATTTCTCTACATCTGGTTGTAATCACTGGATATTACAAGACTCTGTTGAATTAAGAGACCATACACTGGAGGTAAATTAAATACAATAGAATGTCAATTCAAACTAAAAAAATAGGGAAAAACTAAAAAATATGTTTTATTATGATGTCAATCAGGGTTTCTCATAAGGGTCCTTTTGAGGGTATAGACCCCCAAAATTTAACTTGGGTCTCCCGAAAGTTGTAGTAGTGGGTCTCATGGGACCTCCCTGGAAATCTTGTATGATTGCTAATATAATTAGTTTGATAGGTTTTTGCACAAACATACAGTAACCACAGAATCTAGCACTGGACCCCCATAATTCAGCTCTGTAAGCCTATGGTACTCTCTAATCTTAACATGGATGAGAAACACTGCACAGGCATCCCACATTTAAGTTTGGGACACCCAGATTTCAAGTTGGGACCCTTAGATTTCTAGATATGGGCATCCCTGGGACCTCCAAAACTGAGATGCCATGAGAAACACTGTATGCAATCCTTGCATAGAACAAATTTGTAGTTTCACTAAAATTGCACAAACCGTTAATGAATTATGTCTATTGAAAACATTGAGATTCTTATAATTCTTGGCTTAAATGGAGACAAATCACTCAGACTGGCAGAAATAAATTAAGTCCAAAACCATGTAAAGGTATGGAAAGAGTTTAGAATGGATTCAATGAAGGAACAAAGATGTAAAGTCCCATTGAGCCTTTGATGAGTTAAATATTCATTGAAAAATTTTAACATTCTTCTAATTCATGGTGCAAACTAAACTAAGTACAACACATGTAAAAATATGGGAAAAAGTTTTAAAATAATCATCATTATCATGGAGCCTGGATGCAATGATGCTAAAGACCAAATCTGTAATGTTTTATTGAGGTTGGATACATCTAAGTCCTTAATGAATTAAACGCCTATTGAGAAAAAACCATTTACCTAATTCTTGCTGCTTTATAAGCTAAGTCAAATCCACATAAAGGTTTAGGAGAAAATCACGTGCATTATTATGGAGACCCGAAACAATGATGCCATTGAACAAATCTCTGCGGTTTTATTGAGATCAGATAAGCTCTTAAAGAAATAAATGTTCATTGAAAAGCTTTAACATTTCCTGAGTTCTTGCTGCATACTGTATGACATTAGAATTGCACCGTTGAGACAAACTCCACTTCACATATATACTAGACAAAAAAAAGAAACTTCCGCCCCAAATATTGGGATATTCAATAGTTACTCTAATCATTGCTACTATAAACTTAGGCCTACTATGTTTGTTTTGGACACCGAGGTAATGCGTATGGTTGTGTTTTAACGCGCTCAATGGTGCATGTCCATGCGTGTGCAACGTTTGTGTGATTTGCACGTGCATGTCCCACTGGGGTATAACCATGTGCTAGTGTCAATGTCAGTTACTTTCTGCTGTTTTCATGTGTATCCAACTTGAAAACAACTTAATTTTGTTGTGACTGTAAGAATTCCACCAAGCTGGGATGCCGAGAATTCCCGCAAATCTGCGAGAACGAGCTGTTGGTCTTCTCCAGACTGGCACAGTGACTGCAGAAGTGGCTCGTATTGTTGGTGCCTCTGCCAGGGCTGTGAGAAATCTGAGGAACCGTTTCGAATACACTGGAACTGTTGCTGACCATCCACGTAGTGGACGCCCACGTGTCACCACACATGCCCAGGACAGACACATTACCCTGACACACTTACGAAACCACTTTCAAACTGCCACCAGGACTGCAGACAACATTGGCATTAGTGAACAGTCCGTAATCGTTTGCGTAGTGAAGGCATCAGGTCATGTCGCCCTTACGTAGGATGTGTTATGAGAGATCGTCATCGCCGAAATCGTTTGGATTGGGCTCGTGAACATCAACGCTGGACCAGACGGCAATGGAACACTGTCTTTTTCTCAGACGAATCTCGTTTTTCCCAGTCTGGAAGTGATAGGTGGGTACGAGTTTATCGCAGAAGCAATGGGCGTTACGCCAACTGCAGTGTCCTGGAGCGGGATCGTTTCGGTGGAGGGCCATCAGTTATGGTGTGGGAAGGTATAGCACATGATTACAGGACTCCATTGGTCATCATTCCTGGCAATCTGAATGCTCGTCGTTACAGAGAAGAAATCCTTGCACCATTCGTGGTTCCTCTTTTCCGTAATAATGGTTGTATCCAAATTTTGCAGCAAGACAACACCACTAGGCACATAGCTCGAGACACTGTGCGGTACATGCTAACAGAGAACATCAACTTTATCAATGACTGGCCTTCAAAAAGTCCTGATCTTAACCCGATTGAACATTTGTGGGACAACATTGACCAGAGGATTCGACGGCACCTAAACCCACCAGAAAATGTGAATGAACTTCAACAGGCACTGTTACATGAGTGGAACAATATTCCACAAGCAGAAATCAACAGTCTTGTGAATTCCATGCACAGGAAGATGTGTTTCTGTTGTCGGTGCGCAAGGTGGTCACACACGATATTGAGATGTGAATTTGGAAAATGACCCCTTGCCTGTATCAGCTCTTTGTGAACGACCCTCTGATGTGCCCTGCAGAAGTTGATAGCTGATTGATAATTCCCATACCACATTGAATTATTTGTTTGTCATTAATGAAATAATTTCACCCACAGCGAATAAATTTTAATGACGTGAATTGGTGTGGAAGTTTCTTTTTTTGACTATATATATATAATTCAATGTGGTATGGGAATTATCAATCAGCTATCAAATATATATATATATATAGAGAGAGAGAGAGAGAGAGAGAGAGAGAGAGAGAGAGAGAGAGAGAGAGAGAGCTCCACAAAAAATTAAACAGACCTAAAGGTGAGAATAATGAAGTATCAGAAAAACATGTTTAAGACCATAACAGCATCAGAATACTCTCAAATATTAGACCATGTTTACTGATTTTACCACTACAATAAAATTTCAAACTCCTAAATACTATCCCTGTTCATATATGTACTTGCATTCCTTTGAATGTAGACTAAACGAAATCACGGATTTCTTTTTTCACGAGAGTTGATACTTACCACCCTGATACTTTATGATATTTCCTAAATATCAACCTAGCTTCAATAATACTCAGAATTAAAAAGAAACCACCCCCACTGGGCAGGTTACACAGCTGACAGTCCAGCGGATGTCCAGCCCAAGCTCGCACATGCGCAGGGCTGACTCAGTCTATTCCAAAATATTGGCTGACGTAATTGCAACATAAAATGCCGATAGACCGAGCCTCTATGGGGCGGAGGGCGGGATCGTATCAGGGTGGTAAGTATCAACTCTCTCGTGAAAAAAGAAATCCGTGATTTCGTTTATTTCACATCAAGAGTATACTTACCACCCTGATACTTTATGATATAGCCCGAATTCGTATTAGAATTTGGCGGGAGGGAGGTGAAGGTCAGAAGACCGACTCATCCCTGGAAGAGCAAGCTCTTGCTTTTGGAGCACAACAAACATCTGAAATTGAGTATGTAAACACAATCAGGAAATGATTTGGACATCGGACAACACGACCGATGTTGAGAGTAATGACCATTTCACATCCGGTTCACCCCCCCCCCCCTCTTTTAAAGAGGGAGTGATGACCTCAATGCCCTATATGCTCTCTATGTACTCGTGCTAAAGTACTATAAGACATCGGACGAAAGCTTCATTTCGTATACTCTAAGATGGAACCACAAAGAACACAAAACCATCACCATTTTAGTAAGTAATATAAAACATGACAAAAAATAACCATCACCAAATATAGGACTAACCTATTTTGACGAGATTCCCCTTTGATCACCGCTGTCGATGATAGGTACAGTACGGAATAGCAGGGATTCCCCCCACTAAATTGCACTGTATGTGAGTCAACAGCCTTATGTACAATATTTACAAATTTATATACAGATTCAACGTTTATGTAAAATCGATAAGGCAAGTGGATTTGACGTGTCACCTAGATAGTGGTCTGTAAAACTAGACTCACAGTGCCATTGTGCTACTGACATGTCATCCACCGACACTCCGTTAAACAGAGCCGTGGATGTCACTATGCCACAGACACTGTGAGCCTTGGCCATATCAACTTGTTAACCGTGGCGGCTTTGTGGCAGTGCTGGATGCATTCCACAATCCACCTAGAAATGGTATCTTTAGAAGCTCTCCCATGGGGTTCAATGCAAGATAGCCATAAAGCACTAGGGTCCGTCCGCCATTCCTGTGTACGTTGTTTATAACATGGTAATGTATGGACTGGACACCAAGCCTTTGAATTAGGATCAAACCTAGACAAAGAAGGTAAAACTATAGGCTGACCAGGATATTTTAAAGACTGGTTCTTCGCCATAAAGTTAACTTTAGGTACATGTAGAAGCCTAAGGCCTTCCCCTGTCACCACAAAACGGTCTGGCTCTGCTGACAAAGCATGTATTTCACTTCTTCGTCTGGCTGAAGGTGTAGCAATCAGAAAAACTGTTTTAAACGTCAACAGTTTCATGGAAATGGAGCTTAGTGGTTCAAAGGGTATATCTGCTAATACTTGAAGTACTAACGATAAACTCCAAGACGGAATCACTGGAGGATTCCTTGGTCTTAGATTACCCATGCCTTTGATTAAAGTATTTAGATTACATACTTCATCACTTCCCCTAATAGCCAAGCAAGGGATAACTGACATTAAAGTTGACTTGTAGCCAGCAATAGAGTTAGGCTTGAGGCTATAGGCATCAAAAAGGTGACAGAGGAAATCGGCTACTACCTGAATAGATGCTTCCATTGGAGTAATACATCTTTTAGAGCACCATTCAGCAAATCTGTAATTTTATAATTATATGCTCTGGAGGTTGACCCCCTTCTGGCTTTTGCCATAAACATGGCTGCTTGCTCAGAAAAACCCTCCTTAACTGCTGATTCCTTGACAACATCCACGCAGTCAATTGGAACATTGGCGGGTTGTTGTGCAAGGCCTTGCCCTGGAAGATTATGTTGTCCATCAGAGGCAGAGGAACAGGATTGCAGACCAGAAGGTCCAGCATCTCCGTATACCATGATCGGCTTGGCCAATTTGGACCGATCAGAAGCACTTGGCATTCCTGCTGCCTGATTTTCTGGAGAACTGTTGGAATCAGGATTGCTGGCCGGAATGCATACACTCCCTCCCAGCTGATAGCTAACGCATTTATTGCGATAGCGCTCGGATCTGGAATCGGAGAGACGTACGTCGTCATCTTCACATTCTTGTTCGTTGCGAATAAATCTATGTTGGGCTTGCCCCAGTGGTTGAATAGGCGATCCGCCACACATTGATTTAGTTGCCATTCCGTGGGAAGTATGCTCATTCTTCGGCTCAATGAGTCTGCTAATAGATTTAGCCTTCCCGGAATATGAACTGCTTTCAGGGAAATCCCATGATCTAGGCACCAGCAAAGCAGATTCCACGTCATCATACAGGGACTGGGCGATTTCATTCCGCTCTGGCGGTTTATGTAAGTCACTACTGATGTATTGTCTGATCGAACCAGAACACTCTTGCCCTTGACCTTCTCTAGGAAGTGTTCCATGGCTAAGACTACTGCTCGCATTTCCAGCAGATTGATATGTTCTCTTGACTGATCCAGATTCCAAAGCCCTGATACTTTGTTTTCTTCCAGGCAAGCTCTCAATCCCTCCATTGATGCATCTGTGTACATCGTTAGCTGAGGGTGGGAGGTGACAATGTCACCCCCGCCAGGAGATTTTCTCTCTTAATCCACCATTGAAGGTGGTGAATAAGAGGTTCCAACACTGACACCTTTGAGTCCAGGAAACCCGTACTCTGGGTCCACCGTGTCATGAGAAATAACTGGATCGGCTTCCGGTGTAACGCTGCATGAGGAATGACTGGTTCCAAATAAACCATCAACCCCAACATTCCCCGTAGACCCGTGCCAGGACATGACGACTGTTGCACACTGACTGTATGACTGAGATGAGTATTTCTACTCTCTCTTGAGATGGATAAACGTATCCTATCTCTAGATCGAAGAACATGCCCAGGTAAACAAACTTCTGGGATGGAGTCAACTCTGACTTTTGAAAGTTGATAATCCAGCCTAGATCTGTAAGAGTTTTCAAAACTATCTCCAGATTTCCTGACAGACTTTTTTGAGTGAGTGAGTTTAACAGCCAGTCGTCTATGTATGTGTGGATTGCTATGTGTCTCCTGCGGAGGTATGACGTCATAGCTTGGACCACTCGAGTGAAGACACGAGGAGCCGTCGATATACCAAATGGGAGAACCCTGAATTCCCATTGGCGGCCAGGAAATGCAAATCTCAGGAACCGACGAAAGCTCTTCGCAATGGGAATGTGAAAATAGGCATCTTTTAGATCTATCTGTCCACATTCCCTTCCTCAATCCTGCTAACACCGTTCTCACAGTTTCCATTTTGACACTTGGTGTGAGGATAAACCTGTTGAGAGGTTTGAGGTTGAGAATTGGTCTCCGCCCTCCAGTGCTTTTTGTCACTAGGAACATGCTTGAATAATAACCCGGATGCCGGTTGAATAGCGTGTTTTAGTATGAGGGATTGAATTTCTTCCTCTATACACAACCGTTGATCTGGATCTCTTGGATTTTGAGTCCAGATCGGAACCAGAGACAGGTGCGATGGCTGATTTGAAATCCAGTCGCGATGGTAACCGACTGAAAGCCATCGCAAGACTAAGCGGTCCTGAGTAACCCGCTCCCACTCTTGCTGTGGAAGGCCAGACGGCCTCCCACGGGTGCACCTAAGGATTGAGGTGGACCCAAGAAGTGCAAGAGAAGCCCCGTCTCTGGTGGCTGTCCTAGCAGCACTGGTGTGGTCTTTTTGAGAGGCGACCCATCAGGTTCGGCTCCCACGACCAGACCCCCGCGCTCCTCTACCAGCGCCATGCGCACCTCAGTACGCAGGCTGTCTGGCGGGTTGTGCTGAAGGAGCCTGCGCTCCCCCCTAGCTGGCTTATGCTGTCGTTGCCGACGTTGCGTATGTGGTTGACCTCTGACAAGGCCACCACCACCTCTAGCCTGCTGAGGGTGGAAGGCAGGGGGTGCTGCTCGAACACACTTCAAACCGCTCTCGCAGCACCCTCTGGTTGTTCACCAGGTTTACGGTTTGTTGGAGGTGCAGGCATCCTTCATCTCCAAACAACCCTGAATTGTACAGGTCCTGCGAGGGGCACAAATTGTCAAGGGCAAATGTGTGCCTCGCCTGTAAACTCCTGGTTACGGATCTCGTCATGCAGTCCAGAGCCAGGTTAATGCCGTCCTAGATGGCTCTCTGGAATGCAAGAGAAGTTTGGCAGGCCACGGATGCTGCTACTACCCCCTGTAGCAACTGGGAAACGTGCGAGAAAGCCGAGATGGCTCCTCTCGTACTTACCTCCGTGTCCCGCAGCGCGGAATTAGCGTTGCGCAGGGCGCTAGCGCACAAGGGTCCCGTGTCAGACTGGGACACAGGCCGTGTGTCTTCGCCAAAAGACGCACGGTCATCCGTGCAAGGCTTTGGAACGACGCCATACTTCTGATATAGATCAGAACTTATACGGCAGCGCCGTGCCACCTCGCGAGGGCCTTCGCAAGGCGTCCTTTCGGCAGAATGGACGTCTCTGCCGCAGCGAACATATCAACGATATGCTCCACATACGGCATAGATGGCATGGTGCTCGTCACCAGTTTCCCTCCCAACCACAGGCGCTGATCCCGCTGGGAAGCCGGTGGATTCACCTGGAGTTCTGGCTTGATGCTCACCAGCCATTGGCAAGCATCCCACCAGTCTTCCTCGGTGGCCACCTGTGAATGTTCGATGAGCCTAGGGCCTTCGTCGTCCTCAACCACATTCACCGGTGGGGTAATGGCCGGAGCTGAAGATACTCCTGAATAGCCATGGAAGCCATACGGACCCGCAAGGGATGGCATGGCTTGCGCCGTGGCTATTCCAGGAGCCGGATCTACGGCGCCATGGGGGGGGCTAAAAACATGATGTCACAGTCCGGGCCTTCCTCACGGTAACTCTCAGCAAGCCGAGGGATACTGTATGGACGGCCATCGGCTCCTAGCCGGCCTAGCTGTTGAGCCGTGAAACCCACTCCCAAAGAAGTAGTTCCATGGAAAAGGTCACCCATGGGCCCTCGTGGGGGCCCATGGAAATCCATTTCCATCGCCATCGACTCATTGGTAGGCCATAACAGTGTCCTCTTCTTCCTGCCAACAAAGATTAGACGCCAAGCTTGAAAATGGATCGAGCTCGGCCTGGGCAGGAGGGGTATCGCGTGAGGCACTGATACCCTTAGCCTTAGGCTGCTCTAGAGCACTCGATAAGCGAGCGCCCAAGGCCATGGCTTTCGCTCCCGGGTCCACGGGCGAGGCAAGCCTCAGCGCTGGACTAACGGGAGCCGTCTCTGGGTCTATAACGAAAACTGGTTTGCTAAGAGAACCAGACCCAGAGACAGGAACACTCTGTCCCGGAGCAAATGAAGAAGACAATGACGAACCCGACCCGGGAAGCAAGCTGTGAAGCAACTCCGGGACAAGATCCGTGATCGTCTTCTTCATTTCTCCCATCATTTCAAGACGGAAGGCCTCCGTGTCTGGCATGGATGCCTTCCTCTTCTTACCACACTCTTTTTCCAGACGCCTCGTCTCGTCTGCCGCCCGGTCTTTTACCTGCTGATTTAAAAAATCAGTTAACACCGCCACCGGCCACGACTCACACACATGGCAATTTAGAAGAGGCCCGCACGTACTGCACCTAGTGCAGTCATGAGGGAAAAAGCGGGTCTTCACAAAATGGTGGCAGGAAGGGCATTTGTTCTCAATTACCCTCTGAAAAGCCACAAACGGAAACATTTAGTTTTTAGTTATGACGAACCAAAAAACCAATGTAAAGATAAGCCAGGCCCATAGAAAAAACTATAGGCCTGACAAAAAGTAAACAAATCCTAAAACCTTGTTATACTTCTTTAAGAAGACAAGGGAGACATAAGAATTTGAACTTGAATACTTGAGAGGCGAACCTTTTTAGACTTCACAGCTCAAAACAAAGATTCATTGGTAATTGAACTTTATAAACACAATGAACCTATGGAAACCATCGAGAGATAAATAACTCAACACTCAGTCAAAAAACTTCTAAAATATTTAGAAATAAAATGACTGAAATTTTTTCTCTCCTAAATAACCTCATAAGATAACTTCTGAGGACGAGTGAAGTCTGATACACAACACAGGAATATCTGATCCTGAGTCCAAAACCCTGTGGTGCGGGGAGAATGCGGAAAAATTACTTCTTATGGTAATAATTCCCTCAGCAAACTCATAATAAATTAGAAGGACCCAGAAACCAAGTATAAATAGTGTTTAAAATAAAAGGATACCCTTCAAATATCAGCTCATGTGTCTGAAAAATAAAGCACAACATGCGTTAGCTAATATATAGGCCTCCCCCATAAGAGCTAGCCTAATAAAGTTGTATCCACGAGATAGCGTGAATCCCGGAAATACCATCCGAGTCAACACGCAAATTTTTCATCAATAAATTTACTAAAGTACACCTGATGGCTTGGACCGTGAGCATCCTCCGGCGACTTGGCAGCGTCAGACATACTAATAATAAGTCAAAGCCAGTTGCAAAACAACTCAAAGCTTCAAAAAGAACGAAAGCAAAAGCAAGGCTAGAAAGCGTGTTGCAATGGCAGGTCAATATTTTAAGAAGAGAATGAGTCAGCCCCGCGCATGTGCGAGTTTGGGCTGCACATCCGCTGGACTGTCAGTTGCGTAACCTGCCCAGTGGGGGCGGTTTCTTTTTAATTCTGAGTATTATTGAAACTAGGTTGAAATTTAGGAAATATCATAAAGTATCAGGGTGGTAAGTATACTCTTGATGTGAAAAGTGCGCTGCATCAGTATGATAAGGCTAAATAACTGCATGATTTCCTCACCCAACCAGAACCTGCGAACCTGACCATGAACCATTCTATAAATTCTTAGATACCAGATTTGCATATTCAGATCTAAAATTTGAAATCTGATTGCAATAACTTGTAATTTTAATATTCATACATAGATGTTATGTATTTGGGTTCATATGCGTGTGCTGTTCCATACCAGAATATTGTGATTCCGCGCAATGCACGACACAATGACTCGACGATGGCTGCCTCCTTATGGTGGTGTTTGAGACTCTCGACAATAGCAATGTGACTATTCTTCATCATCAATAAGTGTTTAATGAGGCCTTAGAGGAAATAGAATCATCTTTATCTTTACAGATACATACAAACATATATATAATCATAGTCGAGTTATGATTGGTATTTATGTATTCAAAATGATACTAGAGCAGGGCAGTTTGGACAAAATGGAAACCACTAAACATTAATTTTTCAACCCAGTTTTAAACTAAATGACAATTTTCAAGGGGCGGAACTACAAACATATAATATTAAAAAAAAAATTTCTTGCTGTTATTATTCCTGACAATAGTTTGCACAGAAATTAGGTGTTTCTTATAAGAGTGGAGTTAACATTAGGGGTGTAATGATACACTATGCTCAAAATACCTACATTGTATCCACATACAGGTGTAATGATATGATACATTGACACACATACTATACCAAAGTTAACTAAAAACTATTTAGCAATTAAATCTGTGCATGGAAGTTCGCAAGCCTTAGATTCTTCACTCCAAGATAGACACTGGAAAAATTGGCAAAACAATTTCTGTATATGTTATTGGAAGCCTACAAGCCTAACGTCCTTCCAGCACAAATTGGTAAAGATTTTCCAAGGAGCATTGTTCGAGCAATTGAGATATTATGCTTGTGAATCAGATTTCTTGCTATCGTGATTTTACAGAATGATGGGTTATTTAATATTTGCATTGGTATTTTAACTATCACTGTAAAAAGCTATGGTACGGTGTGACAACAGTTTACTGTCCAGTAGGCTGGCACGATTTTTGCTTTGAAACATCACAATCAATTTTATAAAAAAAACGTGGTTTTTCGATTAAATCGTAGGTCCAAATTCCCTAAAGTATAAAGCGGGATATGGATGATTTTCAGAAAATCCAATATGACCACCAAAAAATTGCCCAATCAAGACTCCCGTTTAATATGTTGCAGCCTACCATCATAGGATTGTTCCACCCAAGTTTTGTTGAAATAGGGTTATTGATTGAAGGAAGGAGTACCGTTTTTAAATGGTTCCGGAAAACTTTCAGAAAATCACAGATTTCTGCCAAAACATTGACCTATCGACATCCCAAATATAATTTCTAGAGGCTACGACAATAGGATCCTTCCAGCCAAAATTGGTTGAAATTGCCCAAGCAATTAATGAGGAGTAGCATTTTATATGAATTCCCATTTATCGGAAAAGCAAAGATGGCCACCATCAAAATCAAGCCATCAAAATTCTGTATACAAGTACGGGCCTAGGATTCTTCCAGCTGAGTTTGGTTGAAATCGGCCAAGCAGTTAACCCTTAGCACACAGATGTTAATAGTAGAGCTGGGCGGTCTGACGGTAGTACCGTGAGGACTGCGGTATACCATGAACTGATACCGTGACCGTTGATATTTCCAAATACCGTGAATACCATCCATAATGTTTGAGCAATATTTGAGAAATAGATCCATAAAATCTGACTTGACCAAGGGTAAATAGGTGCTAATAGTGCCAAAAATATAGGCATCCCTAACTATTAGCCGAGTCGAGGTGAAAGGGTCATTGTAAAAACAAACATAAAGACCTCAATTACAAAATAATGACAGGCAGGTATGTCAAACGTACGTCTTGAAAGTCTCACGGTAAAATTGCTTTATTTAAAACATCTAAACTCATTCTCTGACCATCCGCCGGTAGTAATTACACTATAATATATTCCCTATTCCCGTTTCTATTATTTGTAATTTATTACTCCAAGCATTTTGTCACCGAACAAACATGCTAGAATAACAAAATAACATACAAACCGCGTGCTATTCAAACACAACAGCAACCTCGCAAAGACGTATCTGATTGGTTGTTCATGAACTAGACCGTGGGAAAATACATTACTATGCTGAATTTATCAATGAAAATTGACTAAAACGTAGTATTTGTTCGCGCCATTTTGATCACGTGCTAATTTATTAACAGCGAGCAGCTTTGAAGTCGTTATTTTTTATTTTTCTGGCTTGTTTTAATAAATTTCTTTAACGATTAAATCCAGTTTAAGTAATGACACATAAAAATTATAGTGTTTTAGTTTTTGTCATTCATTTTTCAACTGGCTACATGTCGGAAGTTCGCGGAAATAGCCTTTTACACGCATTGTTCACGTGAAGCATGGCGAGTAACGAGTCTGCACATCGGGTACTCAGTAATTATCAGAAGCTTTGGAATCGGCTATATTCAATGTCGTGTTATATGCATGTGCATAGGCCTGTTTTCGCGAGTAACCGAATATACGACTCCAACAGAAATAAAAGAGTACACCACTGGCCTTGTTTAAATACTCGCGGATTTTGTCTGGACTCTGTTTATCAACGCGCTCGACTGCCAAAATAAAATTTACCGTTTGCTGGGCGCACGCATTAATAGCAAGAACAATCCAGATTGAAAATAGCGTGCTCCAATGTCTCAAACAGCGGATTATAGTTAGCAAGTCGACCACACATTTTGACCGATATTCCCGCGAATGATATTATGTCAATAAAAATAGTGACCTAATAAAGTCGTGAAACTAAACAGTCGCAATAGCCATAATGTTTTTCTTCTCTAAATCAGAAAGCCAATTTATTTAATTTTACCTCCATTTACCGTTGATTGGAGATGGAAATGAAAAGGAAATGAACATTTTTCTAATTTCGTGGCATGCCTCAACCTCAGATGACGGCATACCGCGGTACTTTTTCATGGTACCGATACTGTCATGTAAATGTCAATACCGCCCAGCTCTAGTTAATAGTCTATCTTTTACGGTGTCATTAGCAAAGAAACTAGTGCACATTTTTCAACAATTTTGGTGGAATATGTTGCTGTTTACGACAGCACCATCTTCCACCAAATTTGTTGAAAAATAAATACCAATTCATCTTTTACTTTAATTTGAAAATTAAAAACTTTGACATCAGAGTGGTAAGGGTTAATGAGGAGTAGCCTTTTATTCCCAAAATATTCAAAAATCCCAAATGGCCGCCGGGAAACTTGACCAATCAAAATCCTATATGCAACTTTTAAAGCCTACCGCCCTAGGCTCATTCCAGTCAGTCTGGTTGAAATTGACCTACATTGTAGTACTTAATGAGTAGACATTTTCAGCAATTTTTTCGGAAAATTCAAGATGGCCACCGAATAAATTGACCAATCAAAATTCTATAAACAAGCTCTGAAGCATAGAACTTTAGGGGCCTTCCAGCCGAGTTTGCTTGAACTCGTTAAAGCAGTTAGTGAGGAGTAGCCGTTCAACTGATTTTCCAAAATTTTCAGAAAATCCAAGATTGCCGCTGGAACAATGGACCAACCAAATTCTGTACACAAGTTCTGAAATCTACCAGGCTAGTATCCTACCGGCCAACCATGGTTGAAATTGCTCAAGCAGTTAATGAGCAGTAGCGTTCTAAACCATATCTTGCCATTTTTCAGAAAATCCAAGATGTTTGCCAGAAAAATCGACCAATCAAAATATCAGACATGTATATTAAATTAATCCTCTTAAAGAATTCATAGCTAGTCCACCAACTCTTTTGCGTTGAGGCATGACATCTGACCCTGCCAGGATGCAATTAATAGCGACTCACTATTATCAGCCGACATCCAATATATGGTATTGGAGCAGGCAGTACATAACTCTTCTGAGTTCCCGTGCACCAATAGAGCTCCCAGCACCAAGGTGTGAATGGGGTATCTGCAAAATAAGGTTTGCTGACTATCTTGAAATTAATTTGACTGGAAGCCATTGCTGCCTAACGCAGCAATGGCTTCCAGTCAAATTATTTTCAAAATATTCAATAGAATAGGTTTTATCTCATAAAGATTTTACTTTTTCAGTGAATTGTTAAAGGAGCTTTAACAAATCACTGAGAAAGTAAAGTCTTTATGAGATAAAACTTATTCTGTTGAATATTTTGAAAATAATTTGACTGGAAGCCAACCATTTTCCTGTATGGCAATCCATCAGCGAAAGGGTTAATGCATATGATTGGTAAAACAAATCAAAATATTGGCATAATGAATGCCCATTTGCAGGCCAAAACGATTTTTTGAAAATATATTGCTGATGTGATTGGCTCGGATATCGAGACAATCATTCAACTGGTAGATTTTCAAAGATACTCTTCTCTTGGCCTACAAATATGACAATTGGATATTTCTCAAGATGACTACTGAAGCCACATTTGGCTGGTTTGAACATTAAATGTGTAACACTTTGATGGTCAAGCCAGCTAGAACAGCCTCTGCAGTGGTCTTGAGAAATGTGTGGTCTTGAGAAATGTCCATTTGAAAGCCAAGACATAAATAAAACTATTTTCAAAATTTACCACTGAAATGACTGGCTTAGTAAACGGGCGAGTCATTGACTCAATCCAGAGTTAATTTTGAAAATAATCCTTTGCTGGCCTGAAAATGGACACTCTCTGACCGATCTTGACCATTAAAGATTAAATTTTTCTAAAAATCACCAGGCTAAGGAGCACCTAAATGTAGTCAACAAAGACAGCTGGCTTCAAATTACAATTCAATTGGTGTTGAAAATATCACCTAGTGCCAATAGATGGTTACTTAAGACAGGTGGTCAAAAGACCACATTACCTTAATTAAGTGCCACCCATTGGAGAGGAATGACCTATAGAGACATGTATTCCAGCCATGGTGGAGTAAGACAGGATCCATTTCTACCTATTTCTGGGCCCTGCACAATTCTAGCTATGCCCCACCCAATTCTAGCTATGCCCCGCCCAATTCTAGCTATGCCCCACCCAATTCTAGCTATGCCCCGCCCAATTCAAGCTATGCCCAGCCGACTTTTTTACATGTGTTGGAATCAATTTAAAGCTTTGAAACCGGAATACCCATAATCTAAATTTCAAGCTAACTATACAGGTAAACTGTTGAATATTTATGGCCGCAAGAGCTCCAAGACAAACCAGTTTCGAAATATTCAACATATTGTATATTCATCAAAGATGTACAATTGCAGACTTTTGTGACAGACATTTTAACTTTTGTGACAGACCTTTGCCATTTTGATTGTGACATGAGCTAACATGTGATGTATTTGATTATGATGTCAGATACATGAGTGACAGATTGGATCCCTCTATTGGAGGTGATATCTGTATATACTGGGACACTTCTACAAAGTCAACCCCTAAGGATGGAATAACGTGTTTGCTTTCTCCACTTTAGAAAGCTTTCTGCTTTACAGAGGAAAATTTCCTACCTGGGGTATTACAAACTGAATCAAACACACCATGAGATATGCGTGGCTTAGAGATGGTTTTGGTTCACAAAGGGTTTGGTTTGGGTTACTTTCACTGTTCATATGTATATATAAAGACAATAATGTAAGACTTACTGATTCTGGTTGAAATCCTCACCTACCCATTTAGCAACATGTGGGAAAAAATGGAACAACTGGGTCAGTAATCTGCATCCCGCAAGCTGAAATTAATATGATGGTTTCTGATATAATCTATCACACAATGATAAGGTGCTTAGGAGTGCAATAGGAGACGCAAATCTCAGTTGAATATGAAACCTGATTAATGATACATTAACACTTTCATGACGAAGCCGGCCAAACCCGGCCTCTAAAGTGGTCTTAAGGCACGTCCATTAGCAGGCCAAGAGAAGACTATTTTTGAAAATTCACCACTGAAATGACTGGCTCGGTTACGAGCCAGTCATTCCAGTGGCAAAATTTCAAAAATAGCCTTCTCTTGACCTGCAGTTAGATATTCAATTAGCAAGTATTTTGATATTCTTAAACCAATTTAGACATTAAGGGGTTAATGTTTCTGGTAATGATTTTAATCATTTACTTGTCAATGGTAGTAGGGATTATAACTTCCAGGAATTATTAATACATGTCCAGTACAGCTCAGAAATAACTTTATTCGTTTCGAAAACAAAACAACAACTATTGTTGATTACAGAACATTTCTTCCTAAATAAAATGTTTCTGTTTTTTGTCTTGGAAACATGTTAACTTATTTATGAACTGTAATGTAGAACACGGGAGGAACAATATGTATTTTGAAAGCTTTACCCATAATCCTATCCCATGGTGCACACTTTAGTGATATGGCTCTTTAGTGATTTTGTATTGAGATAATATATCAATGTGCAAAAGTAAGGGTTACCTTATAGTCTGACAATTCAAATATTGAATGAGCTATTAATCATTTCATATATAAAAGTCCATGTATCTAAATCTAAGCAAGCAAATACGAAATCTATTAAATATTTTAAAATTAATATAACTGGAAGCCATTGTTACTTTAGGCAGTAATATCTTCCAGTGATATTAATTTCAAAATATTCAACAGAAAATGATTTTTGTCACAAAGAAGTTACTTTTTCACGGACTTGTCGTTGAAAAGGTTAAAATGTCTTTCTAGTTGGTTAGTGGCGAAAAGACCGCACCTGCTGATATTTTTAGCACTAGATTGCTTCCTTTGCATACATGTAAGTGTTAACTTAGCTTCTATAAAACATAGGATTTATCAGACATTTATTTTACCATTTATCTGTGAAAAGCGGGTTTTTTCCAACTTAACCGTTTATTGGTTAAGTCAACTAAAACCGGCCCCCACAGTGATCTTGAGAAATTCCCATTTGGAGAGCAAGAAAGTTGCAATTTTGAAAATTCATCAGTCATGCTCTAGAAGCCCGATTGTTAAACCTTTATCCCTCGAATTTGCTCAAGAAAATTAAAGTTTTCTCATAGAAAATGTCAATTTTCAGACCAAGAGAAGACTATTTTTGAAAATTTACAACTGGAATGACTGGCTCAGTTATCGAGGCAGTCATTTCATTGGTAAATTTTCAAAAGTAGGCTTCTCTTGGTCTGCAAATGGACATTCCTCAGGACCAGTCCTTATTCTTTGGCTGATATGAGTGTTAAAGGGTTAAACATGTTTAACATTTTTGAGGAGATAAACTCTGAGTGGAAATGGATAGATTTCACTCAAACACAATCCCAATCAATATCGTGTTACATCATAATTACCGTGCAATATTTGATACTAATACATAAGGCTTTCTAGAGTTGTCCTCCGAGTACGTATCTGGTTGAATGGATAAACATTCAAAGAGTACCTAACAATTTTTTCCTGGTTGATGCAATACCTAATCATGGTTACAAGTGATAGGGCACAAGCATCAATATCATACTCAGAGAACAGTCCGTTCTCTGAGTATGATATTGATGCTTGTGCCCTATCACTTGTAACTGTGATTAGGTATTGCATCAACCAGGAAAAAATTCTGTGGAAGTTTAAATCTTCATAGATTTCAAGGAGATTCTCAATGAGATCAATGTAGTTTGCATGGATCTTACTTGAACAGTAATTTTATCGATATGTTTTGAGAGAGCATGGTAGACCATTCTTAGCCATCGTTCCCGGGTTATCAATGCTACACGCATAGTACGTCTATGTATAGCGGCTACACTACACTCCAATATTGCCATTCCTGCTTCTTGGATAAGACTGTTCTCGGGTAGATGCACCAGCAGTGTACACAGTGTGTCATCTAGAAAGGCGGACGTGATCAGGTAACGCTGTACCAATACTGAAACAGAGATATAATTAGATATATATATGCAATTTGACATTTTGGCTCAAATAATATGGCCAGTAGCTTTGAATACATTTTTCACAATGGCAACAAGTTACTACAGGACCTAACATGGAAACAAAATGATACCACTACTGACTGCTCAAGCTGTAACTGATTACTTGCTTAACATTTATAATATACAAGCTCTATGTGAGATAAGATGATTACATGTTCCACATGTATCTGTCAGATTACAGTAAGGCTTATTACTGCCAGTTAATCCTTTAACACTCATAGCAGCCAAAAACGGCTTCTTCAGTGGTCTTGAGAAATGGCCATTTGCAGACCAGGGGAAAAGTATTTTTGAAAATTTACCACTGGACTGACTGACTCGATAACCAAGCCAGTCATTCCAGTGGTAAATTTTAAAAAATAACTTCCCTTGGCCTGCAAATGGACATTCACCAAGACCATTGCAGAAGCTAGTTTTGTCATGAAAGGGACATCATACAGACCAGAAATTAAAAATTCATTTTGAGGTTAAAATATTCTTTCAAAAATATTCAACAACTTGCCTAAAAAGTTGCCTTGTAATCAAGGCATTGGAATTTCAAGGATTAAAGAATTTTACCAAAGCCAAATCCAAAAATCAAATCAAAAGGGAATCAAATGGGAATCACAAATTGACAATATGATGGTAATTTTCCTTGCACTAAACACAGATAGGCTATGAACATTAATTATATGTCAGGCGGAATAACGTAATGCTTACAACACCGTAACAACAGCCAATTGCCACAAATGCTTTAGGATGTGAGAAATATTATGTTGTATATTTGTATATTTGCAATTAATTGAACTGGAAACCAGCTTAGTTAAATTATTTTAAGGATATTCAACAACTTACCTGTATCGATGTCTTGAAATAGAGATAATTTGGATTTCAGTGTTGAACTGGCTAATTTCCTAAGCCCACAAAAATGGACAAACTATTTCAATCAATACCTTTTATATTTCTTACAAAAACTACATGTAGTCCCACATCACATGATTTAGCTTACTATGTCGAGCCATTCTCAGCTTAGCGCAGGGCTGGACAAAAAATTAATAGAGGTAACACAAACCTTCAGATGCCAGTTTGCTAAGGAGACAACATCCCGTTTGTATGACAGCCTCTTGTTGGCTCTGACACACCGCCTCCTTCACAAGCTGGTGTATGTTTTCAGACACTAACTGTTTCTGAATGCGATCTACAACATACCAAAATGTGCAAAATAATGTTCGCATTATGGAGAGATTGAGTGCAATCTTTGAAACAAACAATTGAAATGCTAGTGTACCATTACATATAAAATGAACAGTGGAAAAACGATCACAATGTCTTCCATTCCAAAAAAGGTTTTCTAAAGAACCTTTCCAGTTTATCCATTGATCATATGATGTCATAATCAACTATGTGATGTGTAGGATGATGTCATAATCAATGATGTCATGAATGACGTAGATAAATATGTCACGAACGCATAATTGGCGACGGACTAAGCATCGTTGTATGAATTGTATGTCTATACTATTTAATAAACATGATGTTGAATATTTTGAAACTAATTTTGCAACATAGGCAGCAACAAGTCAAATTAATTTCAAAATCTTCAGCAGCTTACCTGTACACTTTTCTGAAACTTGAGTCAGGGATTTCAGAAATCGATCGATCGCAACACGAGCGAGGTGTGGGTGGAACTTACCTAGAGATGGGCGGGGCATAGCAAAAACTGGAAAGGTCCATTGACATCTGATAAAGGGGTAATACAAAATTTTCCTGAATCTGCGACCCCTGGTTTGGAGGCCTAAGATGTGAGCATGCAACAAACATCTTATCGAGGTATCGGAAAATTAAAAACCACGACAGCTGTATACCAAAAAACTATAAATTCCCATTTTCTACAATAAAAAATTAATCAAATAGAAAATGGTAAAAAGTTCTTGAATTTGACTGGTCAATGATGCAACAGAAATTTGGCTGAAGAAAACGTGAGTTGCCACTAATTGCTGCTGTTGATAAAGTATACATATGTCAAGAAAAATATATTATTAAATTCTTTAACATGTTTAACCATTAAATGGTCAATCCCGCCAAAATGGGCCTCTGCAGTGGTCTTGAGGAATGCCCATTTACAGGCAGAGATTTTTGAAAATTTACCTCTGGAATGGCTGGCTATCGAGCCAGCTATCGAGCCAGCCATTCGAGTGATAAATTTTCAAACATAGTTTTCTTTCTATGACTGGGTATAAGCTACAGGAGTTAATTATTCACCATCAGCAAACGCGACCTTTGACCCTGGGTTAAACTGTTGCTGGACATACCTGTATTAGCAAGAGACATAAACAGCTGGAATGCCGGCAATGCAATGTTGTCATTATGAAGATGGCTCCTTAATGAAGTCACCGCTGTACTAAAGCCTGACAGCATGAACGCATCCTGTTTACATAAATCTGAAAGAATATTGGTATTCATACTTTAGGAACATAACAAGGCATTGCAGGCAATACAAATTCCCTCGATTCCCGCTCATGTTCAAATGAAATGTACTGAATTTGGCCAATTCACTTTCCTGCTACATATAACTGACATATGTGCTTACATTACAGTGTTTGTTGTAAGGGAATGACATCAAAGTAATGAAGTTTGTATTTTTCAAGGGTGTTAACTCTGGCAAATATTTACGGAAACTAAGGAAACAAGAACTTGACCTCAGCCTTGATACCATTAATCTAATTTCTGAATTTGGTTCAAACCGTTTAGCATGAGCCATTGACCAGAAATGGAAAATGTAACAAAGTTTATATTTTCAAGAGTGATAACTAACGAAACACGAAGGTAATCTCCGACTAAATAGTATTAATTAAAATTCTGAATTTGGTTGAAATTTGTTCAGTCTAGTTATTGCCTCCATATTTGTATTACTAAGTGATATGCCGAAGCTGGATTAAATCGGCACCAGCAAACACAATTTTGTCTGGAAACAGATAATTTTTCAAATTTCCTACTTGCAAGGACAAATAACTGTGTAAATTTGACGCAAATTGATGGAATTTAAACTTGGCCTCTGTATTTGTAATACTAAGCGGTATAACAAATCTGGTTAAAATTGGTGCAGGCAAACACACAAGTTATTGTTCGGAATGTATTAATGGGCGCATTCCTATGGCCCCTCAAACTTCATTTTCGAAGGGATAATAAACCCCATGGGACTTTTTCACGAAGGGTACTTAAGTTCGATAAAAATGTGCAAATAGTGTGAGTCTCTTTTTACATACATTGGGTGAATATGGCCGCTACTTCGCGAATAAGATGTAATCAGTCTTCTAAATAGGTGCGGGCAGTTAGGGCAGGTGCATAAGTTAGGCTTACTGTTTCGCAGTGCATAGTGAAGCACCAGCAGAGCGTGTTCCAGGATAGCGATGTCATCAGGAAATCGCGTTAGCGCCGCTGTCATCATGTCAGATAGCTCTTCATCTTTCTGATCTTCTGCTATCTCAATCATGATTGATTCTAGAAAACGCACAAACGAACGTATACTATACAAGATTTATGCAACATTATCTCCGTTTTAAATTCCAAAAGACCTCCATGACTAGATTTATACGGTCTACGGCTGTGTTTTCACTGGATAGTTAATCGGGAATAATGCATGGTTAAGTCTCTAGTGAGAACACGGCCTAAGATGCACTAACTTGATTATTTGGCAAATAATAATTTGACTGGAAGCTGTTTCTACTTAGGACAAAATATTCACTACAGGTATATAATTTATCGAGATGCTGCATTTTCGGGAAAAGTTTTCAAGACTTTACTGATCAGGAAAATGAAAATATTTTCTTAGTGGATGTCCATTTACAGATGCAATTTTTTAATCTATCACTGGAATGACGAGATCAATTATCGAGTCAGTCAGTCCACTTAAATATTTCCAAACATACCATTCTCTTGGCCTACAGATGGATAATTCCCAAGACCACTAAAGAAGCCAGCTTTTTTCCTTGTGCAACACTTAAAGGATTAAAATTTAATTCCATGATACATCCATGAGAAAAGCTAGTTTTCCAAGATTCCAGACACTAAATTTAAATGTTCAAATTCTAGTCCTTTCCAGAATTGCCAGTACAGCAGCAGCTCTGCAACAACAATGCTCTAAAAAATAAACAAGATTTTTCCTTTTCCATGAATCTATAGCACCTTAACTATCCAGTACAGGAACTAACGCATGCGAAAGGAAAATTGTGCTTATTTTGAGAACAGTTCTGTCAAGAGCTGTTGCTGTCAACCAATTTTCATGAAAAAGCGACAAGAATAATTCAAACTGACAGGTCAATAGGTATGTACAAAATGTAAAGATTTAAGATAAATAATGCGGACGTCTGATAGGGTTTTATGAAATCGTAATCATTGCAAGCCAATGAGATTATTGTTTCAACCAGAACATTCTTGAGAGATTAATTATCAGTGCCTTTTAGATACATTTAACTGGTCCCTGTTATATATGTAAGTTTGACAACAACCAACTTTAATATCTTTAATATCCAATCTATTGATCAAGTATATGATGTCATAATCAACTACGTCACATGCAGGCTGACGTCAAAATCAACTACGTAATGTATGGTGTATCTAAGTCTGTCATGAACTCTCAATAGTCTGTCAAGTTGTACGAATTGTATGTTTTTAGTATTTAATAAACATTTGGTTGAATATTTTGAAACTAATTTGACAGCGCCTGCTGAAATTAGTTTCAAAATACTCAATAGGTTACATGTAGCTGTATAGTTTCTATGAAACTAAGATTCTGGGAATTCCGGATTCGTTTCATATATAAATTGATCCCAACCTGCCAATATGTTCACAACATTGGTGGACCTTAAATAGAGATGGGTGGGGGCATAGCTGAAAGTGGATTTACTAATTGTCTCTCCTGATTGCAAATAAGACAATCATAATTTCCCTAGAATATACTGTACTTCCTGTTTTAAACGCATTGTTATTACAACTGAACAGGAGTTCAACTGAACTGAATATTATAATATACTCTGTAATAACATTCCAGTTTTAGTTGTTACTAGGATATGTCAGTTTGTAAACTTTTTAGATACAATCTCAAGTCAACGATTTACATTAGTCTTTAACCCTTACCACTCTGATGTCAATATTCTATCTTTTACTTTGTTAATCGCAAAGAAACTGGTGTACATTTTTCAACAATTTAGGTGGACAATGTTGCTGTCTATGACAGCACCATCTTCCACCAAATTTGTTGAAAAATGAACACCAGTTCATCTAGTAATTTAATTTGAAAATTTATAAGTCTGACATCAGTGTTAAGAGTTAACTCTGTTATACATTTATACATGCAGTAATAAATGTACATTTTCAGGCCAAAAGAATCAGTTTTGAAAATTCACCACTGCAATGACTGTAATTCTAGTTGTATGTTTCAAAAACATTCTTCCCATAGACTCACAACCAGTATAAGTCTGACAAATCTGCCTAAGTCGCAACAATAGCGTGTTACACTTGTTATTTTCTTGATATATCTTTACAAATACATTGTTATACATAGCTAGTCACACCTCTCATATGTGACCGTCCCTAAAGAGATGCAGTCTCGTGCACAGGTTTGACTGCATATAACATACCTGCCTGAATAAGATACGCAAGCACCCTAATTCCCAGGCTCTGAATATGCACGTTAGAGCCATACAAATTCAGGATATAGATTACATGACTGAAAACAAAATAAAATCTAATAATAATTATAGAAGTGTGCATAGACCATTTTACAGTCTCCTTCGTATCGAACATAGGAAAAGTATGATATTGCTAAAGAACAACTGGTAAATTATCTCAGATGAGTCATCTAATTGTGTCTAGTATACACTTTTTTGTGGCATCCAGGGCCGCCAACCCTCAAATTTGGGGGCCATACTGAAATCTGAGTGTCCCATGATGAGTGAGTTTGTGTCCATTTTCGAAACAAGGTCATTGCGAGATACTGGTGCGTGTGTTGTAAACCCTATCGTTTTTAACACATAGACCAGAAAAAGTAAATTCTTTATGATATAAGGAATTATCTGATTAATATTTTGACCCAATTTGGCTGGGATCTGTTACTCGTTCCAATAAAATTAGATTTTAAATATTCGACAGCTTTCCTGTATATGTGCCTTAATATTCAGATACTGGTATTTTAAAATCAATTTATTCATGTCACCGTCATCACACTGATTCCTAACAGCATAACCAACCATGTAACCTTAGTTACATGTAGTTGCACTAGTGTCAACCAATCATGAGGTAATTAACCTTTCGATGTTTATCCATCCGTCATATGATGTCATAATCAACTAAGTGACGTGTAGTCTGACGTCACGATTATGGCATCATGAATGATTCGATATCGTCCATCTTTAATGCTTAATAGTGCATCACATTGTACGAATTGTAGGTCTTTACCATTTAATAAACATGCTGTTGAATATTTTGAAACTAATTTGACTGGGAGCTGCTGCTGCTTATGGCAGCAACAGCACCCAGTCAAATTAGTTTCAAAATATTTAACAGCTTATCTGTATAGTTTTCTGGAAATTGATAGCCAGGGAGTTCAGGAATCGATCAATCCCAACATGGGCGAGGTGTGGGCAGAGCTTAACTAGGGATGGGTGAGGCATGGCTAAAACTGGAAAGGTCCATTAAGCTGAGCAGTTTGCCTAAACACAGAAGCCTAAACCTTTAATGGTCAAATTCGTTAAAAAGAAATTGAAATATTTGTTTATGAAACGTCCATTTGCAGGCCATGAGTATACTATTTTTGGAAATTTATCACTGGAATGACTGGTTCGGTTATCGAGCAAGTTATTCCAGTGATTAATTTTCAAAATCATACTTTTCATGGCCTGTAAATGGGAATTCCTGAAGACCAGTGCAGAGGCCGATTTGAGCCGGCTTGACCATTAAAAGGTTAACGTTGAAAAAGGCCAGTTGGTTACCAAGGTCACTGGGACCGCAATCTTTGACCTTGTGACATCACATTATATATATACTCAAGCCTGAAATATAAGGCAAAGTATTTCCTAAGCGCAAATGTGAATATTGCTGCCATCGCCATCAGAAAAGTGATACCTGTTTCACTTCTGCTTTGATGGCACGAGAACAACCACTCAAATAATTACCGATAAGCATCAGACTTCTGCAAGCTCTCATACAACACAGGACTTCTAGTGATGAACTCTATCAACGTTCCCAATCCAGTCTGCAATAATTAAATTTAATACATAAATTAGGAATAGTTCAGAAAGGAATCACTTGGAAGTATTATTGGCACCTGTGTTAATGGTGGTATATGTAATTCCTATGATAAGTCATCAGGTGAGGAGAACAGGAAACATGCTTACAATAGGCCTATTCGTAATTCAGATGACTGTTTTCCTGATGCATGTTCTGTCATGAAGCACATTTGCTATTTGAATGGGTGAACGATAAATTTGGGAGTTATTGTGCACTATGTCACGTACGTAGGGGTGGTGGTTACGGTGGTTTTCCGCGATAATGGAAAATGAACGTAAATCATGGATTTGGTAATTTAAAGCGGAAATGTGATATTCAAACAGGAATCCACAGAACACTGAATTTTCTGATAAACATTTGTAAATCAAAAGGGAAGCAAATGGAAATTAACAGGTTAAAGGCATTTTCCTCCAGAAGGCATTCTCTCATAAACTTGTATGGTGATACCCACCCATATCTTTGCCACCATAACTTTGTATTGTCTGGGTAGTAATAACACATTGCACAACACAAATTTGACAGTTCTGTGAACCCGAAAATAGCAAATGTTGAAACGGAAAACCACTGTCCCTAATTATGCATATCAGTGATGTGAGCATGGTTTAATAAACACTCCACGAAACCTTTCATCCAAATATGTCCAATGGCTATACAACCGTGAAATTCATCTGTTTGATAACATGTTACAGATATGGCCCCTTTTATAAATAATTTATAATTTATAAAGTAATTCTGAAAATTTCCACTTGTTTAATGTCTATAATTTAAAGCAATTCCTGTGAATGAAATCTTGCAATGTTCAGTAATTTTGAGTTTGACTAAAAAAATAATAGACTTATTCTTAGATCCCTGTTCAATCTGCACATGAGGCTTCATTACATATGTAGAAGCTATCGGGCAAGTTACTGAGAACTAACCCTTTAACCCTTAGTGACTAAATTTCTTCGAAAAATTAAAATATTTACTTATTTAATGTCCATTTGCAGGCCAAGAGAAGACTATTTTTGAAAATTTACCATTGTAATAACTGGCTCGGTTACTTAGTCAGTCATTTCAGTGGTAAAATTTCAAAAATAGTCTTCTCTTGGCCTGTAAATGGACATTACTCAAAACCACTACAGGGGCCGGTTTTGGCCGGTTTCATCACGAAAGGCTTAATGGTCGAACTGGCCAAAACCAGCCTCTGTTGTGGTCTTGAGGGAATTTCTATTTGGTGCCAAGAGGGTATTTTGGAAATGTATCACTGGATTGACTTGCTCGGTTACAAGTATATCAAGCATTCCAGTGAAAAAATTTCAAAAACAGCCTTCTCATGGCCTACAAATGGATACTAATTTCATTTTTTTTTCACAGCTCTTGATCCTTAAATGACTAAATCTTAACCAGAATCTGCATGACTGGATGGACAGATGGGTGGGAAGATGCATGCATATACATGTATGTACAAACAGAATAGTAAGTTACTAAATTAAATTAATAAATCCCATTTTCCTCAAACCTGATGCATTGAAGAGCAGGAATCAGAACGGATTCAGCATGGTACACATGAACAGAGGTTGAACGTGATGAGGGAAAATAATTATAAGCGAGGGTAAGGGTTGGTCTGGTGAACAAAAATAGAGCAACATTTAAAATATAAACAACAGAATAATCAATATTCATGATTGTATATAAAGAGACAATATTAGCATTTATATATAGTTGGAAATTAAGTTACAATAGAATCATTTAAATAGTGAAATCATCTCAGACATCAATTGACATGTCATTAACCCTTTAACACCTAAATTTGTTCAAGAAAATATAAATTTTCTCATAGAAAATGTCTATTTGCAGACCAAGAGAAGACTATTTTTGAAAATTTACCACTGGAATAACTGGCTCGATTATCGAGCCAGTCATGCTGGTGGTAAATTTTCAAAAATAGTCTTCTCTTAAACTGCATATGGACAGTTCTAAAGACCACTGCAGAAGCCATTTTTGGCTTAAATTTGTGTTTATTGGTTAATCCCAGAATGAGCCGCTTACATTTGCAAATCCTAAGTAACAAAAGTACTTATGCACTGTTTTACCGGTACTTGCAATCGTAGTACTAGTAGTGTCAGTGCTTAAGAGATAATTTAGCCATAGTTACATGACTGACAGGCTGGTGTTATAACAGAAGCCATCACTGTGGATTGTGGAAATGTATTAATAATGACATACTTTAAACGAAATCAAGGATTTCTTTTTTCACGAGAGTTGATACTTACCTCCCTAATACTTTTTGATATTGCTAAATATCGGCTTTCACTCAATAAAACACTCAGATTAAAACAGTTAGGTGCCCCTACTCGGCAGGGAGTCAGAGTGTAGTCCGGTGGATGCCAGCCCCACCACCGCGCATGCGCAGACTAGCACATCCTCTGACTAATTTATTGGCTGACACACATGCAACTATTAAGAGCCTGAAGACCGAGCCTCTGTGGGGTGGAGAGGCCGGGTCCGTATCTAGGGAGATAAGTATCAACTCTCTCGTGAAAAAAGAAATCCTTGATTTCGTTTATTTCACTTCAAGAGTATACTTACCTCCCTAATACTTTTTGATATTGCCAGATAATCGACAGGGAATTCAGCGGGAGGGAGGCGAGGTCAAAAGACCAGCTCATCCCTATACGCTTTTCTGCGTTTAAGGCACTTAAACTTCTGAAACTGTATGAAAAAACAGTCAGGATTTGACAACCCATCGGATAACACAACTGATCTATGAGAGATGACCGAATGTCATATGCGCTCACCACCCCCCCCCCCCCCCCTTCCTGGGAGGAAGACTCGACTGACCTCAATGTCCTATACGCTCTCTTCGTACAAGTGCCATGTACTATAGGACAGAGACGAAAAGGCTCCATTTTCGTATACTCTCAATAATGAACCACATAAACACACAAACCATCACCATGTTAATAACAACGGGTAACGTGACAATACAATCAACAATGGACACCACATGAACAAGACTGACCTTGTTGAACTTGGCTGCTGACATCATCTCCCCAGTGGTGAAGACTGATGCAGACCCAAAAAGTGGTTGTTTCCATTAATTAATTGTGAAATATATAAGCAATGAGGAAACCAATCATAAAAAATGTACACCTAGTTATTTTTTCAAAATCGACAAGGCGAGAGGATTCGAGGTGTCACGGAGATAATGGTCTGTAAAACTTGACTCACAGTGCCACTGAGCAACCGACATAATGTCATCCACAGGGACCCCATTAAACAGGGCAGTGGATGTCACTATGCCGGGGACACTGTGAGCCTTGGCCATGTCAACCTGCTTCCCGGTGGCGGATCTATGACAAAACTGAATACATTCTACAATCCACCTGTAAATGGTGTCCTTAGACGCCGTGCCATGGGGTTCAATATATGACAACCATAACGCTGACTGGTTGGTGCGCCACTCCGATGTACGTTGTTTGTACCGGAGCAGCGCCCGGACGGGACACCATGCTTTAGAATTAGGATCATATCTAGTTAAAGCTGGCAAAAAAATAGGTTGACCTGGATATTTCAAAGACTGATTCTTAGCCAAGAAATTAATCCTAGGTAGCAGCTTAAGGCCTTCCCCTGTAACCACAAAACGGTCTTCCTCGGCTGATAAGGCATGAATCTCACTCCTACGCCTAGCCGAGGCCGCAGCAATTAAAAATACAGTTTTAAGAGTTAACAGTTTCATAGAAATGGAACTAAGTGGTTCAAAAGGCGTATCTCCAAGTACCTGAAGCACCAGAGATAAACTCCAAGATGGAATCACTGGGGGATTCCGTGGTCTAATTGCCCATGCCTTTAATTAATACATTTAATGTACTTACTTCATCACTCCCCCTATTAGCCAAGCAAGGGATAACAGTCATTAAAGCTGATTTATAACCAGCAATAGAGTTAGGCTTGATTGAGGCTATAGGCATCATACAGGTGACAGAGGAAATCAGCCACTACCCGAATAGATGAATCCATTGGATCAATACATCTTGTTGAGCACCACTCTGCAAATCTGTTGATTTTATAATTATATGCTCAGGAGGTTGACCCCCTCCTGGCTTTGGCCATAAACATGGCCGCTTGCTCAGAAAAGCCCTCCTTAATTCTAGATTCCTTGACAACATCCACGCAGTCAATCGGAACATTGACGGATTGTTGTGAAGGGCCTTGCCCTGGAAGATAATGTCGTCCATCAGAGGCAGAGGAACCTGATTGCAGACCAGAAGGTCCAGCAGATCCGTATACCACGATCGGCTTGGCCAATCCGGGGCGATCAGAAGCACTTGGCACTCCTCCTGTCTGATTTTCTGAAGAACTTTTGGAATCAGGATTGCTGGAGGGAATGCGTATGCATACATCCCGCCCAGCTGATAGCTAACGCATCTGTTGCGAAAGCGCTTGGATCTGGAATCGGAGAGATGTACATCGTCATCTTCGCATTCCACATCGTTGCGAACAAATCGATGTTGGGTTTCCCCCAATGGTCGAACAGACGATCCGCCACACATTGATTTAGTTGCCAATCCGTGGGTAAAACACTCATCCTTCGGCTCAATGAGTCTGCTAGCAGATTTAACCTTCCCAGAATATGAACTCCTGTGTAATCCTGTGATCCAGGCACCAACAAAGCAGTCTCCATATCATCATACAGAGACTGGGCGACTTCGTTCCGCCATGGTGGTTTATGTAAGTCACTACAGTTGAGTTGTCTGAACGAATAAGAACAATCTTGCCCTGAACTTTCAGTCAGAACTGTTCCAGGCCCAGGACTACTGCTCTTAGTTCCAGTAGATTGATATGTTCCTTCGACTGTTCCAGATCCCAAAGCCCTGATATTGTGGATTCTTCCAGGCAAGCTCCCCACCCCTCCATCGATGCATCTGTATACACAGTCACCTGAGGGTGGGGAGGGGTTAGCAAAACCCCCACCAAGAGATTCTCTGTATTCAACCACCATTGCAGGTGGTGAATTAGAGGCGCCAACACTGACACATTCGAGTCCAGCGAACCTGTACTCTGGGTCCATTGTGTCATGAGAAATAACTGGATCGGCCGCCTGCGTAAGGCGGCCTGAGGAATGACTGGTTCCAAAGAAACCATCAACCCCAGCATCCTCAAGTAAACCCGTGCCAGGACATGACGACTGTCGCACACTGACTGTATTACTGAGATGAGTGTCCGAACCCTCTCCTGAGTAGGATAAACATATCCTGTCTCTAGATCGAAGAACATGCCCAGGTAAACAAACTTCTGGGATGGAGTCAGCTCTGATTTGTGGAAATTGATTATCCAGCCCAAGTCTGTGAGAGTCTTCAAAACAATCTCCAGATTGGCCGATAAACTTTCCTGGGTGTGTGCTTTCAACAGCCAGTCGTCTATGTACGTGTGGACTGCTATGCTTCTCCTGCGGAGGAATGCGGTGATCGCAAGAACCACACGGGTGAAAACCCGAGGAGCCGTGGAAATTCCGAAGGGTAACACCCTGAATTCCCACTGTCTGCCCTGGAATGCAAATCTCAGGAAGCGACGGAAACTCCTCGCTATGGGGATGTGGAAATAAGCATCCTTCAAATCTATTGAGGCTGTCCACATTCCCTTCTCCAACCCTGCCAACACCGAGCGCACAGTCTTCATCTTGAAACTGGGCGTCTCTACGAACTTGTTCAACGGCTTGAGGTTGAGAATAGGTCTCCACCCTCCGGTGTTTTTTGTTACTAAGAATATGGTTGAATAGAAGCCCGGCTTTGTGCCGGCTGAATCGCTCCTTTTTGTATGAGGGAGTTTATCTCCTCCTCGATACACAACCTTTGCTCTGGATCTCTCGGATTTGGAGTCCAGATTGGCACCAGAGACAGCCGCGATGGCGGGCCTGTCATCCAATCGGGATGATACCCGACTGAAAGCCATCGCAAGACTAAACGGTCCTGAGTTAACCGTTCCCACTCTTGCATGTGGTCGGCCAACCGGCCTCCCACCGGTCCACCTAGGGAGAGAGGTGGACATAAGGAGTGCAAGAGTGGCACTGTCTCCTTCGCCAGAAACACTGGAGTGGTTCCCACCATGGTAACCGGCCCATCAGGCACGATTACCACGACCAGATCCTCGCGCGCCACGCCCTGCACCCCCCTCACTGCTGGCCGAATCGCACGCGGCCGAGGCCGACGCTGCGATGGTGGCTGGCCTCTGACCTGGCCACCTCCACCTCGAGCCTGCCGGGGACGAAACGCAGGGGGTGCCGCGCGAACGCGCTCCCTACGGAGCACCTCAAACTGCTCGCGCAGCGCCCTCTGGTTATTGACCAGAGTAACCGTCTCCTGGAGGTGCCTACATCCCTCACCTCCAAAGAGACCAGGACCTGTCATAGGCGTACGCAGTAGCCTATTGTACAGGTCCTGGGATGGGCACAAGTTGTCCAAGGCAAACGTGCGCCTCGCCCGGACACTCCTGGTCACCGCCCGAGTCATGCAGTCCAGAGCCAGGTTGATACCATCCTGGATGGCTCTCTGGACTGTGACCGGGCTCGGTTGGCGCGATGCGGATGCCGTTACTACCCCCTGTAACAGCTGGGAGACGTGGGACAGAGCCGCAATAGAAGCTCTCCCACTCTCCTCCGCATCACGCAACACGGCATTCGCCGAACGCAACGCGTTCGAACACAAAGCTCCTGTGTCAGAACGGGAGCCCGGCCGCGCATCCTCGCCCAAAGCCGCGCGGTCATCCACGCTAGGCTTGGGCACCACACCGTACCTCTGGTAATCCACAGGTACGATGCGGCAGCGCCTTGCCACCTCACAAGGGGCCTTCGCGAGACGCCCATTCACCTTAACGGACGTCTCCGCCGCCGCGAACATATCAGCGACATGCTCTGCTAACGGCAGAGATGGCATAGGGCTAGCAGCGGCTTTACCAGCTAACCACGGCCTGTGGTCACGCTGGCTAGCCGACTGCTCCACGGGCAGGTCTGGCCTGACACTAATCAGCCATTGACAAGCGTCAGACCAATCCTCCTCCGTGGCTAACTGCGAGTGCTCTACAAGACGGGGGCCTTCGTCTTCCTCCTGAGCACACGCAGCAGAGCTTGTCGGCGGATAAGCTGACACTCCTGGCAAGCCAGAGAAAGCATGCGGGCCCGAAAGCGCCGGCATGGTAACCTGGCTGGCTTGTCCAGAAGCAGGCACCATGGTAGAGAGCGGGGCAGATACCGCCCCACCACGGCCCCGACCAGCACCAGCAATACCCTCGGCAAGCCGAGGTATGCGGCATAGCTGGCCATCAGCACCGCCCAGGGCCACCTTCTGAGCCGTGAACTCCACTCCTGCGTGAGTGGAGCCATGGAATATGTCGCCTGCATTCCCCGTGAGGGGTGCACAGATGTCATAATCCATGGTCACGTCCTCAGACGGCGACCCTAACAGGTAATCCTCTTCCTCCTGGCCAGACAGATTAGACTCCGGGTCAGCAAAGAGAGCTAACCCGGACTGGCCAGGAAAGGTGCCATAGGAGGTACTGGCACCCGCGGTGTGCGGATACCCCTGGACTGATAAGCAGCCAGCGGGCTCCAGCGACAGCCGTCCACGACCCCTCGGTGCGGCAAGCCTGCTGCCAGGGTCGTGGAACGTCCCCTCTAATGGGGCCACCTCTGAATCCTCGAAAACTGGTAACGGCCTACGGAATGGTGATTCAGAGGTGGGGATTACCTGCTCCGAAGCAGATGACGAGGACAACAAAGGATTTGGCCCAGGAAGCATGCCACGAAGCAACTCTGGAACCAAATCCTTTATTGTCCTCTTCATCTCTCCCAACATCTCAACACGGAAGGCCTCCATGTCCACCGTGGACGAGGCCTTCCTCTTACCCTTCTTACTTACACCCTCTCTCTTCTGCTTCCTCTCCTCCTCCACCACCTTGTCCTTCGCCTGCAAGCACAAGAATTCGGACATTAATTCGCCCCCCCAATGCTTACACAATGTACATATCTCGCAATTAAGCAAGGGCCCACAAGGGCTACAATGATAACAGAGATGAGGAATAAATTTTCCCTTCAGGAAACGTCCACAGGACGAGCAACCAGGTCTCTGAAACAGGACAAAGGACGAGGACAATGAGCAAATTTGTTACGGTTAGAAACTCAAACCAAACTAAAAGAGAGGGAAATGATCATAAAGATCACTAATCATCTGAAACCAGCGTTGGACAAAACTTTAATTGTTAATAAAGAGCAAGGCTGATTATGACGTCATTAATCCTATGACAGGAAAAAATCGATCTGTAACAAACATCCAAGTGCAAGGACGAATTGTATTCATAACCAGAACATCTTCAGGATAGATATTCAGACTACACAAACATCAGATACACAATGATAACAATGGCAATCACAGTTCAAAATAATTAACATCACTTCATATCATTAATCAGATACCTGACACTTTGTATAGACAAACCATCCAACGTGATGAACTGGAGCACTCCACCAAGACTACGCCTCTCAACTCTCTCCACCTTAGGGGAAGGAATTGGATCAAGAGGGCAAAGTGAGACTCACTGGACATAGAATTTTTGGTTAGATAACCTAACAGTATTAGTAGGAAATGGAACCTTGGTGGAGAGAAACAAATCCTCTGATGCTGTGATGTCCATTACATATCCTGACAGATACCTGTGGACATAAAGACAAAGAGAGATTAGTATTATATAGCACCCAGTTGAAATAAAACAACTAAACAAGGCGCTTATCACGGTAAACGCGAGTCCCGGAAACACATTACACCGGGTAAAACTCGCTAAATCTTAATAGAAGTCACCTGATGGATAGGTCCTGGGCCGTCCTCCGGTGAAGCAACTCTCTCAGACATTCCAAACAGGCTTGAAACTTCTACTAAACAGGCTAAATCGACTTAAAAATGAATAGAAAAGCGCAAAGCACAAAAACATGTGTTTACTCTCTGCCAATAAATTAGCAAAGAGGAAGTGCTAGTCTGCGCATGCGCGGTGGTGGGGCTGGCATCCGCCGGACTACACTCTGACTCCCTGCCCAGTAGGGGCACCTAACTGTTTTAATCTGAGTGTTTTATTGAGTGAAAGCCGATATTTAGCAATATCAAAAAGTATTAGGGAGATAAGTATACTCTTGAAGTGAAATGTAATAGCGCAGATGGTATTTGAAATGTAGGTTTGCTGTATTCCTAGGATACATCCTAACCAATATATTTATAATCATCAAACATTTCAAAGAAATAATAAACTAGTAAGCAACCAGCAAGTGCAGAGAATCACCCTATACATTTCGACACATTGTAAAAAGTTATTGGAGTTTCTAATTTTTTTTCCAAATTTCTCCCGATTTGTTTTGCATTTTCCTGGACAGGCCCATAGTTGTGCCACCCTAGTGTATGGTCACACCCATTCTTGTGTTAAGATTTGAGTGAAATTGGGCCACCTGTTTTGGAGCTATCTACATATCTAGAACTTTTTCCGATCTCATGCCCGCTCGTGCACAGACAGACCCGATCGCACACACGCAGATGGAACTGATCACAACACGCTCTTCTACCTACGGGGTGAGGGTCATAAATCAATCAATGGCCGTTGATGACGTCACAATGGTCATTAGTGTACTGTAAACAAACATGTATTCAGAGTCTTCAGATTCTCTACCACACGCTCACCTGTGATCACCTTTGCCATTTGAAGCAAAAGATTGTGTAGTTTCCTCAGGTGAAGATCCATTCCAGAAGTTGAATTTTCTCGTGTGAGACACAGATGTCACATATGTACGCACGTTCGCTCACACGCACGCACCCACACAGACATGACAAGAGGGATCCATTTCAAGCTATGACCCACCCACCTGTAGCCTATCTTGTACACGTGCAGGAATCAATTTCAAATTCTGAAACCTATATTCCCAGAATTTTAATATCACGGTAGCCATTCAGCTTAAGATGTTGAGAATAACAGATCTCCATCAAAATAGCTTCGAAATATATAACAGAATGTTCATTAAATGGTCAATTCACCATACTTGTATACAATTCGTATAATGTTGTGACAGACATTTCGATTTCCATCGTGGAGCTATGCCATTATGATTGTGACGGCAATTGATTATGACATCAGATTCTTGAGTGGCAGATCAAAACCCTCCATTAACTTTGTCTCACCAGACTTTGTGGTCTGACTAAATATAGCGTATGACAAATATTCAGAACCCCTAATGATTATATGGTCAACAGAATGTCGCTGATACTGTGTCTAGTCGCATCACACACACAATACCTCTAGATAAGGAATTTAACGTTATACCTATATGCAATGCATGGTTTTGACACTCACAATTTGTGTGTCCATGTGTGAAGTAAGATGTCTCATCACAGAAATCACATCTAAATGAGCATTATGTTCCTCAAGGTATGGAAGAATGGTATCTACATGGAAAACATAAATTAAACCGATATACTATGATAAATGTATTTATATAGAGGTGTAGTGTCCGAGTCCTGGTAACTCAAATGTTGGCAGTTATCCTCCCGCTGCGTTGTGTCCTTGAGCAAGGCGCTTCACTCTGCATTGCTCCAGTCCACCTATTTATAAATAGGTACAGTGCCTGCGAGGGCAGTGTAGGTAATATAAATGCATAGCTTATGGTGCAACTGAGTTTTCAACCGAGCTGAAAACTCCCTTAGGTGAAAGTTAGACTATAAAAGTTATAACATTGAATGATTTTTAAATGCCTCACTGCCAGGGTTGGCGTCAATGTACTCATGCACTCAGTACTCGTGTACTCGAGTACAGATTTATTTTCAAGTACTCTGATGTACTCAGTACTCGTGCCTTTTTATGAGTACATGTACTTGTACTCAGACTCAGTACATTTCCAAAGGAGCAACAGTTAAAATATAAACAAGAAAATAATCAATATTCATGATTATATATAAATGTTTTCAAAATATTTAACAGAATATTTACTTCGTAAAAAATATGCTGAATTCCTAGCATGATAGCTTTGAATGTATAATATAAAGCTTCATCAGTGAAAGGGTTAAATTAGAAATAATTTATTGCGGATAAATCATGTAGTAATGTTTAATATTTTGAAATTAATTTGACTGATAAACATTACTGCTGATAGCAGCATTCGTTTCCAGACAAATTATTTTCAAAATATTCAACATTGAACTTTATTCTTAAAAAAGTGTATTTAATATTAACGTTGATTAACCCTGTAACCTTCAAATGTGTTCAACAAAGTTTCAATCTTCTCAAAGAAGTTGTCAATTGGCAGATTATCTCTGAAAATTTAGTATTCTCTTGGTCTGCAAATTGAAATTTTCCCAAGATCACTGCAGAAGGCTTTTTTCATTGGATTGAGTGTTAAAAGTTTAAGAGATGGGAGGTCCATAAAACCTGAAATAATGAGTTTGTTCAATTTCATTGTCAGGACTATCATGCATGAATGGTATCTTATCAGTAGGCCTATAATTGCCAAGGTCAGGTATTTGTTGACATAAGGCTTGGGTTCTTGCACAAGCTCTGTTCTAATCCACACTACATCTTGCAACAGTTTCAATGATAAATTCTAACAGTCTATTGAACATTTTGAAAGTTATTTGGTGGGGTATGTCTTGCTGCTTAAAGCAGCAATTATGGTTTAAAGACAAATTATTAAGCTTACCTGTATGACTCCCCTTGAAAGGTAGATAAAGAGGGTTTTAATAGTACATGGGTTAAAATACTTTGCTTGATTAATCCTATTTCCTATTAGCATACCTACAGCAATTGCCCATTTCAACACAAACATCCGGAATTTCAATTTCAAATCAAACAGCTAAGGTTTATTTTGAAGTTAATTTGGCTAGAAGCAGT
Organism: Chaetoderma sp. LZ-2023a; assembly: GCA_034401795.1. Lineage (NCBI taxonomy): Eukaryota > Metazoa > Mollusca > Caudofoveata > Chaetodermatida > Chaetodermatidae > Chaetoderma > Chaetoderma sp. LZ-2023a. The sequence continues at coordinate 82,509,281 of CM067371.1, read as the reverse complement.
TCCTGGCTCAAGCAGCAATGGATTCTAGTCAATTTATGTTTAAAATATTCAACAGTTTCTTGTATGACAGCATTGAAATTTAGATAAAAAGGTTTCATTAGTGTCATTAGTCAAATGCTTGTTATCGTATTCCATATAAGCATACCTACTACAACATTTGCCCTTTTCCAGGCAAACATCCAGAATTTCAATTTTAAAACAAATTTTTAAAACAAATCACTACATGTATGAAAACATATTATAACGCAGATTAATTTCAAAATTTTGAGCAGATAGCACCAAGTCAGTCAGATTGTTTTCAAATATTTATTAGATTTCATATCACCTTTCTGAGAACCAGTGCTTGGAATTTCAAATGAAAAGAATAAAGTATGCATATAATTTTTGTGTAGAAAAAAAGTACTCTGCATGTAATCTTAAGTACTCAAAAGTACAAGTAGAGAGTATGTACTCGAGTACAAATGTACAAGTCCTTTGGAAATGTACTGAGGCTGAGTACAAGTACATGTACTCATAAAAAGGCACAAGTACTGAGTACATCCGAGTACTTAAAAATCTGTACTCGAGTACACAAGTACCGAGTATATGAGTACATTGACCCCAAACCTGATTCGCTAAATATATAAGATTTCGCTAAGAAGTATGTAGTTGGCTAATCTATCGGCTAATGCCTTCCAAAAGCTGTCTCCGTGTCTGAGTGTAAAACCTACCATCTACCGCCAGATCAAGCATTCGTTGCATCGCCGTCTTCAGATCATTCGGATCATGTGACTGCTGCAAGGTCATCATAACTAGGACACTACTCGTACGTATAACCTTTCGCACTGGAACCGGATCAGGCAAATCAGCAGCTACAAGCGGCAGCATTTCCTCTCTGTCAGGATATGCATCGTGATTGACGTATGCAGCGTCAGGCTGAGGGGAGCCACGCCCACTGTCTGTATCACTCATTGTTGAATGTTGGATATTGAATCACCTGTGGGTAATGCACAAGAAGAAATGGAGGAATCCAGTTTATCAATCAATCATATAACCTCATAATCAACAACGTCACGTGTAGGCTGACACCATAATAAATTACGTCATACATGACACGATTTAGTCCGCCATACACACAAAAAATAGCCTGTCAAGTTGTACGAATTGTATGTCTTTACTACTTAATAAACATCCATAGCCAGCAATAGCGCCTAGTTAAATTAGCTTCAAAATACTCGACAGCTTACTTGTAGTTTTCTGGAAATTGAGATTCAAAGAATGCAGAGATCGATTGATCCCAAAAGGGGAAAGGTGTGGCTGGAGCTTAGCTACGGATGGGCAGGACATATGGTTAAAACTGGATTCCACCAAAGAGGTACATGTACATGGACTCTCACATTAATCCGTCATCTGAAAATCAATACTTGAAATATTTTAGTCAACCATAGGCGTGTATGATTTTTGCTTTGAAACTTCGCGATCGATTTTGTAAAACAAATTATGATTTTCGATTAAATCATAGATCCAAATTCCCAAAAGTATAAACCGGGGTAACGTGACAAGTCACGAAAACTGGGACTTGGAATTTCTAGAAAAAGTTGAAATAAAAGATTTAAAAAAAATAGCACAAAAGTAGAACGCAATTTGATTTGACAAATTCTTACCATCCTACATCTATGCTTAATATATATCTTATGTCCATCATCACGGGAGTGAAATTATTAATTGGGGCCGTCTAAATAGTGTGTATAGTTTAATAAACACTGTTTATTTCATGAAAATTTGACTTAAAATGTAGTCGACAAAAAATATAAATGACGTATTGTATCAGCTTCCTCTTATATAGCCTCCCTTTGTAGGATGACCGTAGGTGATTACTCGAGTAGCGAGAATATGCTAATATTAGTAGCCGGGGAGATACTGCGCAATCCACATAAATAGGATGGTAGCTTTGAGTAGCTACGAGAGTGACAGCGTAAACTCATCCTAGAGTTCAGTTTATAGTTTACATTTAAGAGTAATCAACAGAACGCACAGTTCAAAATACAACAATCTGGAATGCTGTTGCGTTATTTTCTTTAATTAGACATGACAACCGAATCAAAAAGGAAAAATTATTACACCGCCTGACCCAGTTATTAATTAAAATTTCGTTCTATAGAATTAAAAAGAACTAGATTGATCGGTCTATGATGCATCATCACAAATCCGCATGTTCACTGCTTTGAACTTTGACCCCACCCCACACCCGGGGTCGAAGACAAATGTAAATGTCCTTTTGCACTCCACAATCATATAGGTAACTCACATACCAGATTTGGTTGAATTTCGTCCAACGGTTTCAGAGGAGATACATTACAATCAATTTCTGCAGGGTAAAATTTAACCTTTTGACCCTTCCCACACCCCATTGGGGCAGAGGCAAATGTAAATGGCCTCTTGTACTCCGCAGTCATATATATAACTCACATATCAAATTTGGTTGAGTTCCGTCTAATGGTTTCAGAGGAGTTACATTACAAGTGATTGAAGGAAATTTCAATTTCCCTTTCTCCGAGATCTAACAATACTTACCATTACATTACTTATTGATAACACCCACCTTGGTGTTTGTGCCCTAAGAGTCTTAGACTTTTACAGAACTCTAACCGGTTCCTGGAACCGGGTACCCGCCCCAACAACCGGGTACCCGTTACCATGAACCCTCACTCATTCACATAGATAAAGCGAGAGTACATGATACATGGCATGCCTCCGTGTGGCTGGGAGGCTGGGCCCGTAATGTAATGGTAAGTATTGTTAGATCTCGGAGAAAGGGAAATTTCATTCATTCTCCATCGATCAATACTTACCATTACATTACTTATTGATAACACCAGATTGGGTCAATAACCTGGTGGGAAGGGGTGAGCCAGAAAAGACTTAGACCCCTCCACTACCCCTTTTTCTCCAACAAGGGGAGAACTAGCGAACATGAAATCTCGCCTGAAACACAAATGTGACAGGTGGGTTAACAGCACCTGACACATAATAGCCTAGGAATGACCATGAATATATAAAATTAATGAACATGATGTATAAACAGAATACAATATAAGCAGTCAAACTTGGATTCCAGACGCAAAGTATCAGCAGTCATCTTGGCTCTCATGACTTGCTTGGTTGAGCTCCTCTCGCTGAACACACCTGTAATATCTCTTAAAAAGCAATGAAGCTACTGATTGGAGAAAGAACAGTGTGTCCAAATAGCTTGGGATTAACAGCTAAGGTGAGTGGATTGGCTGAGTCAAACATATCCCAAATATAGTAGTCTGTGAATGAAGACTCAGTGCCATTGTGCAACTGCCATGATGTCCTCTAAAGAGACACCATTATAAGGAGCTGTACAGGTGGCTAGTCCCCTAAGGTCATGAGCCCTGGCCCATTGACCTGGTGCCCGGTCACGATTTCGTGGGTAGTCTGAATGCATTCGACTACCCAATGAGATATAGTATCCATGGATGCTGCGCCATAAGGCTTTTTATGGCAGATCCACAGATACTTATCATCTGACCATAACGAGTCGGTTCGCTTTTTGTACTTAGTCAAAGCATGTACCGAGCACCAGGCACTGGCATCATGATCATTACAATTTAATTTCGGTTTGCTGGGATATTTTGTTGAAAGGAATTCTGCTCTCAGGAGCAGTCGCAGACCTTCTCCAGAGACTATAAATCGGTTCCTCTCTGTAGAAAGCACATGGATCTCACTACGCCTTCTGACTGCCGATGCTGCCTGCAGAAAAAATGCCCTCAGAGTCAGATGCTTTAAGCTAACCGAACCCAAAGGTTCGAATGGACACTTGGTTAGCACATTAAGCACCAAAGCCCGACTCCAGGTTGGAATGACTAGCGGTTGTCTCGGTCGGAGATTTCTCATTCCCTTCACCATCACGTTTAACTGGGCCACCTCTGGACTATCGCTGTTGACTAGACAAGGGATAACTGATGCCAAAGCCGACTTGTTTCCAGCAACAGTAACGGGAGCTAAACCAGAATGGAATAGCTCATAGAGAAAGTCTGCTATTTGTTGAACAGATGCTTGAAAAGGGATCAAATTCCTTTCCATTACACCATTCTGCAAATTTGTTAACCTTGTTGTTATATGACTTGAAGGTTGACCTCCTTCTCGTGGCTGCGATGAAACTTGCAGCATGCTGAGAAAAGCCATGGAACATTGTTTGATAACATCCATGCAGTCAATTTGAACATTTCGGGAAGCGGCCCTTGGCCTGAGAGATTATGTTCGGAATCTCGGGCAGCTCCATTGGATTGTCCATCAATAGCTCCAGAAGCTCTTTGAACCATGCACTGCTGGGCCAAAATGGCGCTATAAGCAGGACCAGGCATGGTTCTTCTGGGATATTCACCAGCACCTTCGGGAGGACGGTGGGAGGGTAAGCATACACGTGCATCCCTTTCCAGCTTATCGCTAGAGCATCTGTATCGACAGCATTTGAATCTGGAATCGTCGAGACGTAAGTTATGATTTGAGCATTTTCCTTTGTGGCGAGAAAGTCCATATTTGGTTTGCCCCAATGCTCGAAGATTCTTTGTAAAACCAGAGGGTTGAGAGACCATTCTGTTGGCAGTATTCTGTGTCTGCGAGAAAAAGCATCCGCCAGAATGTTCAAATGGCCAGGAATGTGAGCTGCTTTCAAAACAGCCGAGTAATTCCTGCATCATTGAATCAAGTTCAACACTTTCACGCAGTGTTGGAGACTTAGTACCGTCTTGGCGATTTATGTTTGATACAACTGTCGAATTGTCCCACCGCATCAATATCACCATGACCCTGACTTCTGGAAGAAATCTTTCCAGTGCCAGTTCTACTGCCATCATCTCTGACAGATTGATATGCAGTTGACTCTCTTGAAGAGTCCATGTGCCCGAGACCTGGTGTTCCCCAGGCAGGGGCCCACCCCTCCAGCGATGCATCCGTGTAAATGGACAGCTGGGGGTGGGGTTGGTGAAGCGAATCTCCTACTAGGAAATTCTGACACTCCTTCCACCACGCAAGATGTGACATGCATGGCCCCAAAACAGTTATCAGCCTGGATAGAAGGTCTGTCTTCTGTTTCCAGAGAGACATCTGATACAACTGGATAGGTCTTCTCATTAGAGCAGAATACAGGAGAACCTGCTCCATGGAGACCCTCATCTGAAGAAAACTCCTCGCCTGAATGTGATTTCCCACTCGAATGCTTTTGAGAATGGCTTCCAAAGAATCCAGTCTGGACTCCGATGGGTAATCCATGCCTTTCTCTAGATCAAATTGCATCCCCAAATAGACGAAATATTGAGTTGGGGTCAACTTAGATTTCTCCTTGTTGACTATCCATCCTACATGTAGCTCTGAAAGCAATTTCAGAGTCAGAAAAGTATCAATCTCTAACCTGGCTGGTGTGTCCGCCTTGATAAGCCAGTCGTCTATGTACGTGTGAAGTGCCATGTTCTCTTTCCTGAGAAACACTGTCACCACTAAAACAATTTTGGCAATTTCTGGTAAATTTTTCATAAAATCTAAGATTTTCACTCCCAAAAATTTAACAATCATAATTGTGTAGACCAGTTCTGAAGCCTAGCCAAATAGAATCCTTCCAGCCAAAGTAAGTTGAAATTTGCCAAGCGGTTAAAGCGGAGTAGCGCTTTGACAATTTCCAGTAAGTTTTTCATAATATCTCAAGTTTTCACCAATAAAATTGACAATCAAAATTCTGTACACAAGATCTGAAGTAGCGTTCTGACAATTTCCAGTAAGTTTTTCATAAAGTGTTCAATCAGAATTTTGTATAATTGTTCTGAAACCTATCCCCATAGGATCCTTCCAGCCAAAGTAAGTTGAAATCTGTCAAGCGGTTAATGAGGATTAGCGCTTTAACAATTTCCAATAAATTTTTCATAATATCTAAGATTTTCACCAAAAATGTGATCAATTTTAATTCTGTACATATACCTGTAGCTTCTGAACTCTGAAGCCTAGCCACATAGCATCCTTCCAGCCAAGACAAGTTGAAATCTACCAAGTGGTTTTGACAATTTCTGGTAAATTTGTCGTAAAATCTAAGAATTGACCAATCTAAATTCTGTAGGATGGGGTACTATCAAACTGTGGTAGCTAATGAAAATTTGTGATTTAACGGAAATTTTTTAAAGGAAATACTCTACAACACTATAAGCAATTGGCAGTGTCAGATAGCTTTAAAAGTGTTCTTCTTATACATATAATTCATATTGTGAAAGTCCCAATGAGTATCCTACAATACCAATTTAAATTGATCAAATTTGTCTACTTTCATGTTGAGGAGGGGTTTATCAAACCGTGGACAGTCACTGTCCGTGGTAACAGGACATTAATCAATAAAAATTTCTGTACAGCAGTCTCGCTATAAATAAAAGCAATGGTAAAATAAATTTTCTTAACCGAGACAGTTTACTTTTCATTGCTTTCCGCTTAGTTTTCTCTGTTTAAATATGGATTTGAAGATACGCTTGCAAAAAATTAAGGATGGCAGCCATTTTGAAGCTTAAATCACATGATCCGAAAACAGATTTACAAGTTGTGGTATAACCATTTGACATATTATTAAAAGATTTTGCGTGGAGGTAAAGAATGAATATATGTTCCTTATGCACTAAAAGTTTTTTAATCCAACAAGTACTTTTCCAATATGACATGCTTAAACATAGATACCACGGTTTAAAAGATACCACAGTCTGATAATACTATACCCTATATCTATTCTGAAGCCCACCCCCATAGGGTCCTACCAGCCAAATTAGGTTGAAGTCTGACAAGCGGTTAATGAGGAGTAGCATTTTTAAACAAAAGTTGACGGCGGGACGATGAATGACAGACAGTCGACATGCGTATCAGTGACCATGACCTTTGACCCTAACATCATTGGGTGATGCCATGTCATTATAAGGAGGCATGTGTCCAAGCTTCGGTTAACGAAATATGAGATATCATCAGAAAAGTTGAGCTAAACGGAAAATGTTAAAGTTGAAAAAAGAGGTATTTACCAAGGTCACAGTGACCTTGACCATTTGACCCCAACATCATTGTGTCATGCCATATCATTGTAAAGAGGCATGTGTCCAAGTTCAGGTCCAGTAGGATTAACCAAACATGAGATATAAACACAAATGTTGAGCTATACGCCGTATACAGAAAATTTTAAAGTAAAAAAAAGACTTTTTACCAAGGTCAGTGACATTTGACCTTTTGACCACAGAATCATTATGTGATGGCGTGTCATTATAAGGAGGCATGTGTCCAAATTTGGGTCCAGTATGATTAACCTAACATGAGATATAAACAGAAAAGTTGAGCTAAACACAAATTGGATGCCGTTGTCGCCGCCACCAGACGACGTGCAGGGTATCACAATAAATATAGCTCGTTTTACTTCAAAAAGTTGAGATAAAGATTTTGGAATACTCCAGATTTTTATTTGTATAATGCCGAATATTGTGGAATCCTGCGGTATGGTCATGCCATTTCTTATGTTCAAATTTGAACAAATCAGGCCAGTAGGTTCCAAGATATCCATAGATCCAGAAATTGATCCGATCCAGATCTGGGTTCTTTTATCCGGATCATGGACAAACTCCAGCAATCCCCTTGCATGGCAAGTTTCATTGTTGTGATAAAATGTGTGCTATGGTATTTCGATTTTAGATACAGCATTATAGAGTAAGAGTAAGAAAATGATTATAAACTGTTTGAATTGACTCCGGATACCGTAGTACTGTATTGAAATAAATACGACAGATCAGATCTGGTTTATATTGATTAATTTTCATAAATACAACTTAGACTAGAATGCGCAGTCGATGGCATGCCATCGCAAATCCATGCACATTCACCATTTCGAGCTTTACCCTGACTTCGACCCGAAACACAATAAATTCCTTGTAATGAAGTCTACTAATCATTAATCATGGGATTCAGAATGACATAAGTCATGACCACATTTCAGTCCTCAAAATTTCAAATATTTGCGAGACCCATTTTTGGTTCCCGTGTTTTCAGGTCTGCATAACCAATTGTTCGGTTGCGCAAAATCAGTTTGCGTAACCAATTGGTTGCGCAAATTGGTTACGCCATTTTTTTTATCCAAACCTGCTTTATCTGAACATATTTCAGCTGTATATTAAGTTAATAATGAATTTAAAGTGCATGTTGCTGAATTATCATTAGCATATTGATTACAGCATGGACTTATCCACCAATTACCTAATTTACAGATAAAATATGTTTAGTTACTCAACTATTGACCTCATAATCAATTACATCACATATAGGTTGATGTCACCAGTCACTATTATAATTGACAGACAATACTAACTCTTAGAGTAGTCTGTCAGTAAGTATTAATCGTATGTCTTTGCAATTTAATAAATATTCTGTTGATTGTTTTGAGGGGAAGTTTGTTTCAAAGTATTCTCCAAGTTAGCTGTATAGTTACCATGAAATTGAGATTCTGGGACAAAGCTTGGAGCATAGCTTAGCTAGAGATGGGTGGGGAGTTACTAAAAGTGGATTCATCCATTGTGATATAAGTACTATGGTTGGGCGGTATTTCGATATTATCGAAAAAAATTGCGATATATCGAATATCGACATAATTTAAAAAAATTGTAAATATCGTGTATATCGTGTATATCGTTATGACGATATTTTAATTTTTCTCATTTTGATTTTGAAAGAAATTCAATATATACTACTTACCTGTGGTCTGCTCGGTAATACTCCTCCAATAATAATCCATTCTTTATTGTTGTAGTAATAATCGGATATAATCAAATTTATCTCCAAAATAATGCCTGTTTAATTAATCCATGGTGTGTTTGTCTTAATAAAATGCTATAAACCTCAAAGGAATTGTTTTGTTGTTCACCTTGCATCATTACGGAAATATACGACGTCATTCTTTTCTTCTCTAAGACAGCCTCGTTTTGAGTACTAGTTACTGGGAAATCCGTTTGCGCTTGCCGCATTCCATTCTGATGACGTCATTATTACGTGTCAATCTATATCGATCGTCTCGTTTAACCCTTTAACACTAATATCAGCCAATAACGGCTTCTGTGTTTGTCTTGGGAAAATGTTCATTTGTAGACCAAGAGAATAGTATTTTTTTTAATTTATCACTAGAATGAATGGCGTGATAACCGAGCCAGTCATTCCAGTGATAAATTTACGCCTTACATTGACATCGCTATTTGCTAAGAAAGACAGTTTATTAAAGCCAGAATCTGCCATTATTAGCATTAAGAATGAGATCGATAGCTACTCTAGCACCACTAGCATGGATATTACAATTGACCCTTTGTGTTGGTGGAAAAATCACCAGTCGCAGTTCCCGACGTTGGCAATGCTAGCGAAGACTTTTTAGCAGATCCGGCGCCATCGTTACACCATTACCAAACTTGTTAAAACCAGAACGTGTGAATATGGTGACATTTCTTGCGTGTAACTTGTAGGCAAAACTTTGAAATACCATTGTGTACTTACATGTAGACAGAAAATTAATAGTAGCTATTAAAATATTTGCTTTTTGAATATCTACTTGCAGACCAAGAATTCTTTTTGTAAATTTACCACTGAAATGACTGGCTCTGTTATCAAGCCAGAGTCAGTCATTTCAGTGGTAAATTTTCAAATAAGTCTCTCAGCCTGGAAGTGGGCATTCCTCAAGATCATTCCCACAAACTGTTTTGGTTAGCCGTATCTTAAAAGTGTTAAAGCGTAGGCTGCATCATAGTTGAATATCTATTTTCAGGCCAAGAGATTTTTTTGATCATTTTACACTGAAATGACTGACTCGGTTATCAAGCCAAAACTAGTCATTCCAGTGGTAAATTTTCAAATAAATCTCTCAGCCTGGAAGTGGGCATTCCTCAAGATCATTCCCGTGAGCTGTTTTGGTTAGCCATATGTTTATAAGGGTTAAAAGCGTACATCATAGTTGAATATCTATTTTCAGGGCAAGAGAGTTTTTGGTGAAAATTTACGACTGGAATGACTGGCTCTGTTATCAAGATTGAGCCAGTCATTCCAGTGGTAAATTTTTAAAAAATAACTGTTCACTCCCGCTTACATTTGCATTATGTTCAATGCTTAAAACTATATCTTGATGAGTGAAACAGAAATTTCATGCGCCGGGTATTACTATTAACTAGATTGGAATATCTAGTTATTACGTTTTGAAAGCAATGATTCATAATGAAAATAATTTGTAGACACCACTAATTTGAAATACATTCATGCCATATGTCACACTCTAATCCCCACCCCATCCCATAGACGATATATCGTCATATCGCGATATTTTAATGAGATATTGACATCGTCATGGCTAGGCAAAATCCCCCAACCCTAATAAGTACTGTAATATTTCTCAAGTAAATTTGTCAAAAAGCAGATTGAGTTTTTGTTTTATGTCCATTCATTCGTTCCGTTTCCGGACCAAGAAGACTATTTTGGAAAATTTACCCCTGAAATTACAAGCTCGATAACCGAGCCAGTCATTCAGTGTTAAGTCTCCAAAAACAATACTCCTTTGGTCTGCAAATGTACATTTTCTCTGCCAAAATATCAGTATTTGTATGACAACACTCATTGGTAACATCTTTCCAGCTTGCAACAATAGTTGAGCAACCCTCACCAGCCCACCCACCACCCACCTTGAAAGCAATGCCTTCCAGTCATATTATTTTCAAAATATTTAAAAGAATATGCTTTAATCTGTAAGTAATTCCACCGGTATCAAAGAACTACCGTCTTAATTGCCCCAAAAACAACAGGGGTTGAAATGTTTATAAAATTGTACCAGCGACGGGTAGATTTTTTTGTAACTGTTACCAAGTATTTGTACTTGTACAAGCAGTGTACATTTCTAATAAACAATAACCCGCAAGTCCGCCACAATAAAAAGCATAACCAGCTCTAAGGCATTTAGTACATAGCTTGATCCTTCTTAACTTGTACGCTTTAAACTGACAATTTAGTGCAAATGCGATTTACTTGAAAATAAGAGTTACTACACACCGGTTTTCCTGACATATAGTCCTGTTTTCTCGGTCGCTCCAAAGCAATGAACCACTTAAATATTGGGTGGTATTACTGTCAGAACCTTCCAATAATAATATATTGAGTCATGAAACCCGTCAAAGTGGGCGCTATCATATTGCTTTACAGCGTTTAAAAGCGGCACCGTGACTAGATTTTTCATTCGCCATTAGCCATCAATATTAATCGTGAGAGTCGCACAGAGATTGGTTGAAATAAATCATGTGATTAATTCGTTATGAATGACAACAAGGCACCTGATCAAAATTGTACTACGACAGTAATTTTCATTCATGCCTATTGAAATCGGATATCCCGCGAGCCAATCAGAAACTACGAGTGCGCATTATCGCTTGTTATTAACTACGACTGTGCAGTCACGTGTGACATTTCTCATTACCGGTGTATTAGCAGACCCCCCTCTAGGCTGATTCGTTACATAATTTTTATTGTTGAAATTAGTAACCGGGATCGTGGCGTTCTGTAAGAATGGAATGTTTACATTTTTGGAAGCGTTTATTTACGGGAAAATTACGAGAATCCTGTCGAATTTCGAGGCCTGAATTATTGTCTGTCTTGGACAAATACACACTGACACAGTAGCTAGGATCTATGAATGTAACAGTTTAATTTAACAGATAAATTCTTAAACAGCTGTCTCTACAAGCCAACTGAAACTCAAGGAGAGTATACTGTGAGACTCACTCAACAATGCATGTCTTCCTATGCTATATTGGGATCTAATCGCGTGTATAAAATAATACATCGGGAACATGCCAGCCGACGGTTGCACGTACTTGCATGCAACGGTTTATAATTGAACAGTCCGTTGTTGATGCATAACATGTAGCGAGACTAGTTCCGGGCCTATGTAGTAATGCTAGCGGAAATACAACGGAAGTTTGTCTCTGACACATGCACGCTGTCGCTTATTTATAGAATTTGACAGACAGATGTTATCGATCTTTTAGATGTTTGAAAATGCTAAATTCCGTTGTAAACAGCATGCTTCATATCAAAAAGTTGTTGAAACTGTTCTGTTTTCCACGATCAGAGATAACTACCATTCTGGGCTTTGTCACTTACGCGACCAATTTCTCGTTCACAGTAATTTTACTTCACGTAACCGACACGCGAATGAAACGATCGTTCGAGCCAAATTTTGAGGGCTGCATTTGGAAAATTGCATTACTGCATAGGTGCAATGATCCCCATTTCAAGTTACTATCCAAGATGGTGTGCACGTAGTTCCACTACAATTGGCTAATGCCCAATTTACCCGTTTGACCCCTGGACACTGCCCTCAGATTGACTCAAGAACAAAATAATTTGTTGTACTGTAGTCTACTGACTACAAGTTTCATAATGATATAAAATTTATTATTTGCCCATCATTCCCTCCACCACTGCCCCCTGCCCCACCCCCAGCGTGATATCAAAATTCCAATGTGTCATGCACATCCTTGCCCATAGGTGTAATTATCCCCAGTTTCAAATTTCTATCTGAAATGGTGTGCGAAGAGTTACATTACAAATGGATTGGTGCCCAATTTTGACCTTTTGACCCCGCCCCTACACCGAGTTTGACCCAAGATCAAAATAATTCCTTGTACTGTAGTCTACTACTCATGGGTATCAAAATGATATGTGACATGACCACCTTTGGATAAATTTTATTTTTTACCCACGGACACCACCACCCACCCAACCCCCACCCCACCCCTGACGGGTCATAACAAAATTTCCAAAGTGCCATGCACATCACTGACCAAATGTGTAATCATACCCAAAGGCTCAAGTTTCTATGATAATGTGAAATGGTCTAGGAGGAGTTGCGTTACAATCGATTGGTGTCCACTTTTGACCCCGCCCCCTACCCTCAGTTTGACCCAAGATCAAAATAATTCCTTGTACTATAGTCTACTCATCATTGACTTGAAAATGATATGCGACATAACAAACTTTGGAAAAAATTTTTACCCCACATTTCCCACCCCCAGGGCTGTACCCCTGGGGTCAGAAAAAAATTCCAAGTGTCATGCACATCCTTGCCCATAGGTATAATCATAACCAAGATTTCAAGTTTCTAGATGGAGATGCGTTACAATCGATAAGTGCACAGACATACACATGGGTAGGGCTGCGCGATATACCGATACCATATTTAAAACCGATATCCCGCACTCACGGTTTCATAACCGATTATAAAAAATAAATATCGAAAAACCGAATATGAACATATTTTCGGTTTTTCGTATCAGGATTGTTAAAAATAAAAGATACTAACGAGCATGAAAAGCGTAATGAATAATAATGGCCAGACTTTCCATTAAGCTACGTTCGGGGCAACTAATAATTGAACGTGGCCCCAATTGCGCATATTGTGTAACTCCATGTAACGCGCTGTACGCCGAGAGAAATCAAGCAGCGAATTAATTTAATAAATATCCACTCGTCTTTTCTCTGATAGTCTCAGATAAATTTGCAATATAAAACACAATACTAACGCGGGAATTTGTCATTGAAATTTGTATTGGGGAAAACATTTCTAAACAACGGCATCCATTTTATTTACGTCACCGGCTAATTAACATAATGCAAAGTCGTCCCAAAACTAAGTCGCCCGAATGCATAAAAATCTCGCCAATAAATATAATGCCAATAATATAATGTATAATATACATTTTGCTGATTAGGATATAATTTTAAATAAAATTATTACTCAAACCGTTTTTAAAACGTTATCTTCTATACACAATATCACCTTAACTTATGAAATTCGCGTTCGCAATATTACAGCTAATATTTTCTTCAAGGCATGATTTCGTCCTCGGGCCGAATTGGAAATGAAAGAAGAAAGGGAGATAATTACATAATATTTAATTACACTGGCGTGATTAGGCTACGTCTTTTCGCAACCTGTTTTACTGATTTATGATTAATTTTGACAACATAAACGATGTTTATTTAACTGTGCTTAATATTTAGGCGGTCTAATTAATAATTTCACTCCCGCGATGATGGATAAGGTATATTAAGGTTTAAAGGCGTAAAACGTTACGACTGTATCAGGGCGTGAAAATACGTTCTGTTTTCGTGCTATTTTTTATCATTTAAATTTTTTGTTTCATGTCCATAAAACCGATATTCGGTTAAAACTGATATGAAAAGTCATATCGAAACCGATATGGCTGTAAGCCAAACCGCGCAGCCCTACACATGGGTCGCATCACATAATCACAATCTTTTCTTCGAAAAGCGTTGGGATAACAACTGACGATATTCAGAAATCAGTCGATAACAATAATATCACGATATCCTCGATATTATCGGGAAATCGCTCAGCTCTATGTGAAACGCGACGCTAACTGCTGAGTCGTACAAAGCCACTTCTGACCAGATGAGCTAATAATACGACGAAAACCGGTAACTTTGATTACATTATTACCAAAAGTAGTTGTTCAAAGTTAAAACGTAAATAAAGGATATAGTATACCATTAAATTTCTCGCTTGCTAACTCCAGCAAAGCTGTTACAGTTATGTATAAGATGTAAATTCACCTGAAGAGATGACAAGATCTCACGAACAAGTACGCCATCACGTGATTTTTCGAAAAACTTTTCGTGCGTCAATAAATAGACTGAAACCTATGCAAACTTCCATTTCCACAAAAAATAGGTAATTTTTCGGTAATTTCTCAAAGTGATCATATGATTGATTATTGTGCATAATATCGCAGGCGCGGCAGATTAGATTAGATTCAAAATCATTTATTTTCATTATAGTACATATAGATTTTACATTTACACAACAATCAGTCCACTAAAGGCTGAGCCTATACAGCCGTGGATCCCTTACATTTAACATGTAGCAAACATATAATTCAGTGATAGTTAGATGAAGATAATAATATAATATTTACAAGTATACATTTAATTAAGGCAATCGACAATTAACGCATGCACGCACGCACAGCCTCCAAAAAAGGAGACCTCTGGCTATGTCATGCCTGTGTAAAAAGCAATCCCTACATAGCACCCACGTCTGAGGACAAACGGAAAATAGGTCTGTCGGTGGTAAACAAAAACCAATCGAGCCTATAGGCACATGCCACATCTGCCCTGACTGTGGCAATGATTGCCACCACATTTAAGATTTCTACACCGTGATTAACAGCGATGAAAATGAGCATATAAATTGGTTTTGCAACCACTGCAAAAGAGGAGAAAAAATTTCATAAATCAGACAGATTCTCAGTAATAGGTAAGAGATTTTGGAGAGCAACCTGGATACCCTAGGGAAGAAACACCACACCTTGGAATCTACGGACAAAATCAGCCTCAAAGTAGATAAGTTAAAGGAAAGACACAGCCAATCCCTTCCAAGCGATTACATTGAACCAGAGGCATTGATACAGGAAATCACTGATCGTCAGGAACGCTCAGAGAACCTAATGGTTTTAAATCTCCCTGAGAGCACAGAAACATCGACAACAGAAATAAGAAGCGTTGATTCACTAACTGTGAAGAAAATCTGTGCCGAACACCTCCACACTGACATCAGTGAAATTCGGTCTCGAAAAGTCTCGGTGCCATCTCAAGGAAAGGGCAAATAAACTGACCCCTAAGGGTGCAGATCCCCCAAAGCTGTGAAAGAAAATCAATCCTGACTCAGCTGGAGCTAACCTCGATAAAATTTTCATAGCACCAGAGCTTACACCCCAACAGCAGGGGAGTGGAAAAAACTTTGGAATGCTTCATCAACATGGAGGCAAAAGCCACCAATGGATTATCCAATCAAATTGCCTCATCAAGTCCACACCACAACCTATAACAGACACGACGAATACAACAATAAAACAGATGCGACCAACACTGTAGGAAAAACTATCTTCTGGAAACAAACTTCAATTTAGGTCTGTTAATTTTGGTACATATCGTGAGATCAAACCTGGTAGGGACTGTCCTATTTTGTGCGATCTTTGGCCTATAGTTATCTAATGCGTGTAAAAACTAGCTGTTTACTTATACATTGGTATGCACATATCTGGCTGTGGTTTATTTTTCTCTTTGACCATTTGCTCAAATATTTTATCACAGTAAGTGAACTTAGTAGAACAGACTAAAAAAACTACCATACTTCGTGCATACAACAAAACAGGTGTGAAGAGAACAACAAAAAATCAACTGCTGGAATCAAACGCCAATTTAGATCTTTAAGTTCCAGTACAGTTAGCAGGCCAACCAGATCATGTGATCAAACCTGGTAGGCACTGCCCTATTGTGTGCACTCTATGGTCCAATGTTGTCTAGTGATACCTATTACAGATGTCAAAATTAGCTGTGTATTTGGACATAGTACACAAAATCCTGAGATGAAACCTGGTAGGGTCTTCCCTATTGTGTGTGTGTGGCGCATGGACATACACCAACTGTTTGATGATGGGGACCAAACCCCATGAAACAATGTACATAAACAATGTACCATCAATGTGTAATTAAATAGCACTATGCTGCACATGTGTAGTATATACAAATATCTTTTCATACCCTAAACCCGAAGGGTAGTATATAATTTATATTCAAATCGTTCAAATCGACAAAAGGTACACACAGACCTCCACTTATTATTAATATTATTAGGGTACACGAGCAGACTGCTGGAACTGATCAATGAAGTAAATTCCCTAAGAAACAGCCATGTTCTGCTGATGGGAGATTTTAATTACCCAGGTATAGCCTGGGTGAGTTGGATATTAAAATCAAGTGAAGAATTAACATTTGTAGGAGTGAGAGATGCTTTCCTATTCCAGCATGTAACAGGCACGACCGGACATAGAATCGGCACAGACCAAAGTCTGTTAGATTGAATACTAACAAATGAAGAAAGAATGATTGAGGACATAGAGTGCATGAGCCCCATGGAGAAGTGACCATATAACTTTGTTTAAATTTCTCTGCTACATACTAATTGTCTAGCTCCACCAAAGAAAAAAGATTTACTACGTTAAGGCTGATTTTGCCAACATGAAGAAGGAACTTATGAGCATGTGTACATGTACATGATGTAATAATAATAATAATAATAATAATAATAATAATTATTATTATTATTATTATTATTATTATTATTAGATGCTACTTGGACGGCTTTGCTCTTGGAGTTTATCTTTGGACGATTTAACTCACTGTTACATCATGGGCATTATTATCACAAACTATTGCATCACACTCAGTTTATTCCAGCAAGTCTTATTTAGCAATGCGCAGTATTTTCTGGATGAACACATCTGTTTGTTTTACAGCTGTAATGAAATGCCAGCAAAGAGAGTTTATTCATGAAGAGAAAAATGGGCAACTTTGCTCTTGGGCATTTTATCATTTGTCTACTTCATTCGCATCATTCATGGTTACGCTATTTATATTATTACATCAAACTATTATATCACACACAATTTATAGGATCATGTCATCTTTAGCAGTCTGACATTTTCTAGTTGTTTAGCCTTGTCAATTTTAAATTATTTATTATTGTGATATTATTTATGAAAAGATCATCATAATTTTTCAGGAACAATAGGTGCAACAATATGAGTTGCCCGAGATCAACTCTCTTTTCATGAATCAGTGTTTGTTCTCAGTGAAGGACATTCAATAAGCTGAACACTATCCCGCTCACTGGGAGGGATAAAGGAAGATCTGGTGTGGTAATCATGTGGCATAGTTTTATTGATTACATTATCGAACCTGTTGAAGAAGTCGATGACAGACTGATGGCAATGAAGATTCATATAACTGACATTCCAATTCTTCTGTGTCTATTTGGCCTATAGCAGTGATAAGGAACTGTGCTTTAAATATCGAGATAAGTTGCACGACTTTTCAACAACTTTGATATCACCAATCACACAATTAGTGGGGTCCTAAAGGGATCAATGCGCATGCCACGTTATATTACATATAAGGAATTACAGTGGTTTTGTAGTGAAGAAGCGCTTAGTATTCTAGTCACTGACTATCAAGAAACCTGGTGACAACAGAAGCAGTATTATTGACTACTCCTCTAAAAGGCAGCACATCACACCAGGTTTTGGGAGGTTCGGGTGTTAGATATCCATGGTAGCTGCTCTGATCTGAAACTGCAAGCTTTATGCGTTGCATAATATTAAACCTGTCCCAATTGGAGAGGGCATGCTGAAGTGGAAAATGGATTCAGAGCAGTTTGAGGTAAACGTCTTACAGGAACTGGCCACTATGGAAGATTGCAGACACGCCAACAGTAGGTCTGCAGCGGAGCTAGCCACATTAGACCTAAGAAGATGTCCCCGCAATGCAGACGATGTAGTGCAGAGATCTAAACCAAGAGAAAGTCGCAGGACACCATTCTGCACCAGCAAGCTAAGAATTCATTCTATCTATAGAAGTATGGAGTGCTACCCAAAGATAGCAACCCATTTTTACAGCTCAAAGATCTCAAGGGCAAACTCAGATCATGTCAGCAGCAGGTGGAACCCGCAAAAGACATGGAGCTGATATCTTCAATAAAGAATGCAAAGTTCAGTAATTAGGCTATGATATCCAGCTAGTGAGTAGGTAAAGTCATAGCAGGTTCAACTGCGCCACAGTGCTAGCATACACGGTTACTGGTTACCACTTAATGGAGAAACAATTGGCTGGATGGAGTAGTTAAATTTCTGGACCAGGCCACCAAGGATGCTTCCATTGATAATTATATACTACCCATTGTTCCAGCATAATCAGTACCTTAGTGCAACTGAAAACAATACAATTTGACAAATAGAGGTCAGACGAAGTTGTGGCGAGCAATAATAGGAAATATTGCCTTTCAGTCTTTTGGAAACTGGCCAAAAACCTAGGATTGTATGATGCATCCTGTGTATGACTCATGCTGTACAGCTCTGAAGGCAGTTCTAGATAAACTTGATGCCAATTACCAGACACCTTCATACTATATAACCCAACATCGCTGGCATGACAGTATACTCTCCATTGACACGTTACACACCATGTGCAATATAGTCCCACTGTCAGTGAAGGTGCCCCAATAAATATGGTTGATGTTTGGCCATGTTCTGTGAATGCCACAATACACTCCAGCACAGAAATCCTTGGAATTTACTCGACTCAGTGTCAACATCTCCAAAGCTTGTAGAGAATGCCACTGTACAAACCTGCTCAGTGTGCTATGTACCAATTCAAAAGAAGCTGGAGTCAGTACACTGAGGACCAAGAATGAAGAGGGAGATGACTATCGCTGAGCACAAGAAACTGTGGCCAAAGATGGACTGATTGCAACTGCAGGCTGTTTTCAAACTACTGCAGCCATACAAACCAGTACAAATACACACATACACACTTTCAACTCACGAAGCACACATGATGTCAGACGTAACAAGCCTATTTACTGAAGAATTTTATATTCAGATCTTGACATTCAAGACATGTGTCAAATTCGAAACCTCAATCCAATTGGCATTATAAATCCCTCAAATAGAGGGATCCATTTCTAGCTCTGCCCTGCTAATCTTTAGCTCACATCAGCACAATCTGAACACGTGTTGAAGTCAGTTTGAAATCTGAATTAGTGGAATCTAAATTTCAGGATAACTATATGTAGTAAGCATGTGGCAGCATCAACTTCTGGTCAAATTAAAGTGGGTTTATATTTCTCAATAGCATCGAAACACCATATTTTGCATGGTTGTTGTTACTTGTTCGTTTATACTTACCATGATTGTAAAGGGCGCATTTTGTTGGACACATGCCTGTAACTTCGAGAATTCTTGCAGAATATTGGTTTATATTTCTCTGGAATCTATTCGCTATATATAATCTAGCGGAAAGTAAGCAAAGGTCCAACTGGCAAAATTGATAACTCACATTGCCACATCTTTACAAACGAAGTCCATGTATTTTTGCTAAACTTTATAAAAAGATACAATATGTTTTTGGTATGCCCTTGTAAATTTTCTGCCGTCACCTCTAAGTCCAAGATGGCATCCAAAATGACTGACGTTTTGTCCAACAAAGGCCTAGACAATTTTGAATATACTGTTTGATTAAAACCGTTAATCAGGATGTGCTTGGTGTCATCTTAAAAGGAATCAATGTTCAGTACATGTTGTTTGCGATTATGTTGGGTTAGAGAATGGTTCACAAAGATAATTCTTTTAGCAGTGTTTTTCACAATTTTCCTAAAATAATAAACTTGGCATATTACATCCTTGGAGTCAACAGAGATTACATAGAGATACCCAATACTAAGCATGAATTCAGCAGCAACTATTGAGAGCAGAGTCAAAATTTCAGTCCGCTGGCGACCAGAAAGACAAGACTTTCATAGCTGATGATGGTAGCAAGGCACAAATAACAAGATTTGAAGAGGTTCAACTCGTCATGAATGCTGTTGTTAAGTGGAACAACCCATTTACTGATGATGTTCCACTGTGGCCCACAATACCACATTTCCTTTGAAAAATGGCAAATGACATAATGAATAACATAAGAAAGAATAATCGCCATTCGCGCAGCTCATAACTGAGAAATTACTCGATTATTTCACTTCCATGTATGGAGGTTAAATGTATCCAAATGCATTTACAGCATTTTAAAACCTTTGTATTTGAATTACATGTATCTGCACTTGAGATTGCATTTGAATAAAACAGAATTGTATTTTGCAATCTTTCAAATGCATTTTATTTGGGTGTTTTCTTAAAATTTGCTGCTTAAATGTATCTATTTAATTGGCCATCCAACCTCAGAGACCATATCTGACACTCCTCAGGATTTACACCATATCATTGTTAGCTATCCCTGCCCCCCCCCCTCCCATCTCTCACACACGCTTATGTGTCTGTTCAAATATTCAAATACATCTGTAAATGCAATTGACTTGCATTTGCAATTAAATATATCACAAACATTTGCATTTAAATGCAAATATACTACACTGCATTTGCACTTGCAGCAATGTTTGAATCATTTACATTAGCATTTAAATGTGATAGCCCGCATTTGGACCAAAGCTGGGAAATTATTCTATGTTATAAACTTTTCCAGAAGAATATATTGATGATGTGTTCCTGTGGAAATCTTTTGAGATTTAAGCCTTTAAGGTTTAAGCATAGTTTGATATACCAAATGTTCGTGAAAACTCATAAACATTAATTTTATTTGGAAACATGGACATATAGTGCATCTTTATTCTTTTGTACCTCGCCTTTCCAGAAGAATATATTGATGATGTGTTCCTGTGGAAATCTTTTGAGATTTACGCCTTTAAGGTTTAAGCATAGTTTGATATACCAAATGTTCATGAAAACTCATAAACATTAATTTTATTTGGAAACATGGACATATAGTGCATCTTTATTCTTTTGTACCTCGCCTTTGCTTGAGGCAGCCTTGTTCCATTCGCCCACCACTTTCACTCCTACCCACCAACCCAAATGATCTGACCAATGTAAAGATACTTATCAGGTACTGTTTTGTTACTGTATTGTGAAAAGGATGAATTATTATTTATAGATCAAGTACATCTAAATTTCTATTCTGATTATCAGACTAGGCTATCAACAACATGAAAATGTTGGCTTCATCCAACATTCTCGTGAGAGAGGCGCATAGAATTGCTGTGCGCAGTGCCTTGCAAAGCCCTGCCTGAGCTGATCGCACTTGCAATAATTGCGAGTGACATTTCCCGATCTACATGTCGTCAGCTCACATCAACAAAACAGCCACGCCGCGTGTTGCAAGTTAAAAGCACCAGAAGTATAAACCAGACATTAGCTAAAAATATTCATTAGAATGTTTATTAAATTGTAAATTCATCGGGTACATAAAATTTGGGTACTTTCGTGGCAGACTTTTCTCATTTTGTGATGGATGTATGTCATTTTAATTACGATTATGATACAAGTGATGTATTTGTTTATGAGGTCAGATACTTGAGCAACAGCAAAATTGAAGTTAATGTGACTATCCTTTGGAGAAAGGAACATTAAAACGACATATAATTTGGCTACTTCTGTGACAAGCTTTTCCCTCTCTTGATGAACATATGTCGTTTTAACTGCGACGTCAGCTAAGTGATGCATTTCTTTGAGGTCAGCTGGTTGAGCAACACACCCATTCGCTCTATTACAAGAAAAACAGACTGAAACTATTGTTAGACCTTTGATCATACAAAAGCGATGTAACTAAATTGAAGTTAATGTGATTGTAGCTTTTGGAGAAAGGAACATTAAAACGAGTACAACTTTTAAAGGTATTAAACTACTATTACCAGTAAAGAAAATAATTTGGTTGAAAGTTGTTTGCATCAATGATTTTCAGTCAAACCGTTTTTAAAACAGATAGAACTTCCATTTTTTGTTGATTATTTTGCAAATAATTTGAAGTTGTTGCTGCTATCATCAGCTATAAAAAAATATCTAGCCTAGCACATTTCAGATCTACCATAGGAAGTACACAATTAGAATCGAACTACATGCTATAGAGGTAGATAACCTAACCTCAGAGGTCAACAATACAATATATATCATTACCGTCACAGGAACAGTTTATACTTGACTGTGTGACAGAGAGAATAATAGAATCCCAAATAATGGCCGGTACAAAAATCAAAGTAAAATGGGGGCTCAGAAAGACAATTGTCACTGAAATTTTTGCATCAATCCCTTAACCGGTTAGAGATTTTTAGACGTTTCCTAAAATCGGCCTAATCTAAGATGGTCGCTGGCCAAAATTGGCCGATCAGGTTCATTTGAACAAACTTGGATCCCTATGCCCTAAGGATGTAATCAGCATTTCATCGGTAGCAAGCAGTAAACAAGCTCTCCTATCAACGAGCATAGTGAACACTTGTGCGGCGCTACACTCCACTGATAAGCCCTTAAGTCCTTTGGTTAATTCAAACTTGGGTAAAATGGTTGCTCTGATTAGTCAAATAAACAATGTTTAGAAACTTTGTTTTAAGCAATTCTGGTTTATCTCAGGTAGTGCGTAGTAGCTTTATTACCATATGATGTTATCAATCAACAAAATTTAGTTGCTGGTTAACCACTTTCAACTCTATTTTAGGATCTTTGCAGGCGGCTTAAAATTCTTTGACATTTGCTTACCATTAACGCTCAATCTGATCAATAATCACAATGGACCCTTCCCAGTTTATCCATCAATCACATGACGTCATAATCAACTATGTGATGTGTAAGATGACATCATAATCAATTATAGCATGATTGACTCGCTTTAGTACATCTTAAACGCTTAATAGTCTGACACTTACAAATTGTCTTTGCCATTTAATAGATATTCTGTTGAATATTTTGAAACTAATTTGACTGGGTGCTCTTGCTGCCTATCAGCAGTGGTCTTAACGAATGGCAAGAATTAAAAGCCAAGAGATGATTCTTGAAATTTTACCACCGAGATGACTGGCTCTGTTATCGAGCCAGCCATTCCTGGGGTGAGCTTTCAGAAACAGTGATCCCTAGCCGTAAACTCGTTTCATAGTATAAAGAATTTTTGGTGATGTTTGATAACCTATATCAAGATCCCAAGCCGCAAAACCTTCGTAAAGAAACCTAATTTTCCAAAACTGGTACTCTATAAACGACATATTTTCTTCCCCTACTTAGGATTGTGCTTGGGTAAATATGTGCTTATAGTGACAGAGAAATAAAAGCAACCCTATTTATCAGCCCGTAGAAAGGCGAGGGTCACTTTGAAATGACAAATCCACAAAGGACACATATGATTACAGGTAAAATTATGCGACGTGTGTCTGGTAAGGATATAAACTCCAGCTTCCACAGGATAATTAACACATTTATATATGATTTCTGGTTGTATGATTTATAATAATCAGGCCAAGAATGTCGTCGTCACGCAAAATCAATAACAGCAGAACACCAAACTGTCAAAACGGTGTTCTACCCAAACACAATATTAGCAAACTAGACCGTGGAAATATTCACTAGAATACTGCATCCGTCAATGAAAATTCCTTAAACCTAGTATTTTTTCATACCGTTCTGATCACATGACGTTCATTAATACAAATCATTGACCAGAGGAGATACAACAAAACAGTGTTTCTATAAAATATTTTTCTACAGCTTATATTAAATTATCTTAGACGCATTTTCTTTTCCACAACAGGTTAGAACCCTTTGAATGAAATCTTATGCTTGCATACATACAGCTAGAGTTAACCCATGAAAACTCATAACAGCCAAAAACAGTCGTGAGAACTGTCCATTTGCAGACCAAGAGAAGACTTTGTTTTAAAATTTAACACTGGAATGACTGGCTCGATAACCGAGTCAGTCATTCCAGTGATACATTTTCAAGAAGTCTTCTCTTGGTCTGCAAATGGACATTTTCTGAGAGAATTTACATTTTCTTGAACAAATTCGAGGGTCATAGGGTTAAAAACAACAGCTTTTACACTCAAAACGGAAATGCTTATTTTGGAATTTATTGGTGGATGGCCTTTCAAGTTAAAATCACAACAAGAAGTGCTACTGATGTTCATATTTATTGTCTCTCATACTTTATTTGGCTGTACAATGAAATACAGTAAAATGGACAGGCCGAATACACACAGTGAAAGCCACGAGACTTCATGACTTCCAAGCCACTAGCAAACATCACAGCCATGTAATACATTACAACTCAAGATACCATGTCTCTTTGGGACCATATATGGTGAAATACACACCTGCCTTAAAGAACGACCCGCTTATGGTGCCGCCTGTCTTTAGTAACGACTTTCTAGTGTACATTGAGGTAAAGATTTAACCCTTTCATGATGAAGCCGGCCAAAACCATCCTCTGCAATGCCATTGTGGAATGTCTACTCACAGGCTAAGGCTATTTTTTGAAAATTTATCACTGGAATGACTGGCTCGATAAGTGTTAAATTTCCAAAAAAATCTGTTGACCTGCAAATGGATATTCAATAAATATAATTATTTTAAAATATTGTTAACCAAATTTAGCCATTAAAGGGTTAATGGTCACGATTGGTTAAATTTTTTTATTTTTTTTGCTCAATGAATGCACATATGCCAGCCATGAGTAGACTATTTTTGAAAATTGACCACTGGAATAACTGGCCTGATTATTGAGCCAGTCATTTCAGTGGAAAATGGTCAAAAATAGTCTTCTCTTGGCCAGCACATAGACCATCTTCAAGACGTCTATAGAGGCCAGTTTGACCATCAAGAGAGGCTCCATCTCGTGTCCAGAGAAACAGTGTTGTAAATGCACAAGCATGCCATATAGATAAAAGAATATATTATAGGTACATTCAAACTGATTTTTAAAGCAACACTGCACAGAGCTTGACACACTGTCCTACATTGAGAGTTAAGACACGGCCGTACATTTTATATTTATAATTTTATATATTTCAATAATTTTTTTTACAAAATATTTTGATACATTCATAAGAGTATATTCTTTGACTGTCATACTATTTCTCCTCACTCTCTCTACATCTCACTCTTTCTACATAATCTATTAACTTAAATATTCTATAATATTAATCATGAATATCATTTCAATATTAACAACTTGCCATGTCTGTAATTTCATATTGAGATTTTATATGACGTAACAAACACAAAACTTACACAAATTCTGATGAAATATTCACATAATAAATCACTTTTTAACCCTTACCACTCTGCTGTCAATATTCTATCTTTCATTGCGCCAATAGCAAAGAAACTGGTGTCTATTTTTCAACAATTTTAGTGGACGATGTTGCTGTCTACGACAGCACCATTTTCCACAAAATTTGTTGAAAAAGAAACACCGGTTCATCATTTAATACAATTTGAAAATTTAAAATTTTGACATCAGAGTAGTAAAGGTTAATACTTTCATATAGCGACCGCTTCAAGTGAAATTATTCAACAAAACATTTCTTACATCAGAACATATCTTTGAACTCGACTCACAGCTAGTCTGTCTGATGGCCAAATTTGTACAAAGCCGCATTTAGTGCACACACTTCTTTGATTATGTTCTATAGGGGTCAAAGAGTTAAGTAATCGTTCATGCTCACAGAATAGTGTTTGTAGGTAAGCGTAGAAGCCACTGGTATTAATTTAGAAAAATGTCTTGGTGAAATCTGCTTTGGTAGCAACATTTGGGAATTTTTTTTTTAAAAGGTTACCGTGTACAATAAGTAGAAAAACAGAAGCTGGTGAACTCGCTCTCAAAGTGCCAGAATAGAAAAACCTTGGACATACTTAACCCTCCCGGCATAGAACTAAGAAATACAGCAACAGTTCCCAGCATAAATACACACTCACAACATAGTAAACCAAGCTTCTCCCAACTATGTTAATAATAACAAGATTATATGCAATTCATATGCAATGATAAAAGCAAGTATTAATAATTTTAAAATAAACTGGACAGGCCTGAGGATTGTTTTTCAAATAATATGGAACTGTAAATATTGTCGTGTATCTTCTTTAGTACTGGGATGTTTTATAGAGGACGAGTGCTGATGATTGCTAGACAGATTCTTGGGATAACTTACTTTTACATATGTACACACACGTGTGTGTCTACTGAACAATGAAATAAGGACACTACTGATTTTGCAGTTATAGATCTAACACTGATCGCTATACCACACCAGAAAGAGCAATCGTGTTGCTTGAGTTTTATCATTCTGAATACTGATCCAAAATCTATCACGACTTATAATTACCACTATGTACACCTCTCTAGAATAGCAAGAGGCCTCGTACACAAGGAAAAGAAAAGAAAGGTTACATTAAGATAAGAATGAAGAAAAGTGAATAGGAAATAAATAACATAGACTTTATTATAAGTACATGCATAAGAGGATAATTGTAAAACTACTATTTCATCAATGAACACAGTACACCTGTATGGGAAAGGTGTGCAGAAAAGTTGAGATTTACAAGATCTAGTTGAAGGAAGACAGGCATACTCTTGGGAATGATCGTAAAACATGTTGCTGACAGACTATTAGCCACCTCATTCTAAACCGTGAGCAGAACAGGGGTTTACCTTAGCATACAGCTCCAAATGATGCCTTTCTGTCAGCATGGACAAAAAGGAGACTATTTTATTCTTTAAAAATTAAATGCAAGATTTCTACCATTGGTGTCCATCTCAAAGTGGCCCGTGTCTGGCTATCCGTACATTCAACATCACTATGTACAGTCTAACAGATGACGCTAGCCACGAATTACACCGGCCTTATGCGCAAAGCAGCAGCGATGTAATACCATTATGGTAATATGATAACGTTTTAAGTGAACTTAGCTGATGTACACCAGAAAACAAAGAAAGCTAATTGCAATTTCATATTAATATTCAAACCAGAGAAAAACATGCGCAAAAGCTCCGATTGTACATCTCCTGAACTATGTTAATCAATGAACTCTGAATTCCATGATTTTTACGAGTATCTATGAAAGAATTTGATTCAACTGGATATGTACATACACTCAAGTTAACCCTTTAACGCTCATATCAGCCAAAAACTGCTTTTGCAGTGGTCTTGAGAAATGTCCATTTGCAGACCAAGAAGACTCTTTCTGAAAATTTATCACTGAAATGACTGGCTCGATTATCAAGCCAGTAATTCCAGTGATAAATTAAAAAAAATAGTCTTCTCTTGGTCTGCAAATGGACATTTTCTACGAGAAAATTGAAATTTTCATGAACAAATTCAAGGGTTAAACATCTGTATCTCTGTAGCGATTTGTGATTTTACAGGGCTTGAAATTAACCAGGAAGAATCACTAGCAACAGTTTTCAGCAACAATGTTATCAAAATTACACCACCAGTTTTTCTATCATCTATAACATCAAGACTGCAGAACCCATTATCGTGTCCATGTAAGTTTTATGATACAAATTGTTCTCGGCCTAGCACACTGGTAAATACTGCCATGACTGAAATAGTCCTAGCCCTGACCAATTCCTACCAACATCACTCGTGTTAATTTCAAGCCGTGCATTTAGCATTTGAAAGCCATATTCCTGAGATGTACAATTTCATAAACCTCTTGATACCAAAATACTATTCAGACTTTGCAATGTTATTACATGTATCATGCGGTACAATATACCGAGTTAAACCTATTATAATAAGTTAAATTTGTTGTAATTTAGCCAAAAGTCGCTAAATGTATACAGAAGGCATGACGACGTGTAATTCTTTCAGAACTCTACAGTACATGCGATCAACTGCTGCAGTAGATGTTGCTGGATGATTTCGTGATGAATGAATCGTATGTAGAATTATTAGAATAGGAGTGTACTCATTCCACCCATCTCACTCTGTTCCTTAACAAAGATCTCAAAGTATTGGTAAATAATCGTCACGGCTAGAAGGATACCGGTCCCGCTGCCAATAGCACCTGTCGAAAACAAAGTAAATGTTAATTCAACACGTGTGCCTTTATAATTGCATATATAGAGTAGACCTGAGCAATAAACTAGAATGTATCCACAACATAAGATAATATACTGTTGAATATTTGAACAAATTGGATTGGAAGACTGCTTTATGGGTTAGTTTTTGTTGAATTATTTAACTACTTTATGATCTGTACTGTCTATATTATTCTCATACATGTACTTTATTTAGTAAGCTTTTGGAACCTGGACAAATAACTCCAGACAGATTTTGTCAATCAGATATGAAAATGGACTTTTCCCGTTTTTGCTAAGCCCCGCCCCGATAAGCTGTTAAATATTTTGAAACTAATTTGACATGGTGCTGTTGCTGCCTATGTCCGCAACAGCACTCAGTCAAATTTGTTTCAACGTATTCAATAGAATAATTTATTAAATAGTAAAGACATACAACAATTCATACATCAACGGATAGTCGGTGTTCAATTATTTGTTCATGACATACATATCTACGTCATTCATGATGTCATTAATTATGCCACTCCACACGTCACTTAGTTAATTATGATGTCATACGATGGATGGATAAAGTGGAATGGTCTATTGTGAAGGACAGCATATACATGTAGCTGTAAACATGTCATGACGATAGATTTGTAATTCAGTATTGAATACCTACTTAGAACTGTATATGACAATTCTTGAACTCCTAGACAAACCGAACTTTCAGATTTCAAAATTCAATTTATTTTTATTCAATCCTTTAACGCTCGAATTTGATCAAGAGAATTTCAGTTTTCTCATAGAAAATGTCCTTTTCCAGATTAAGAGAAGACTATTTTTGAAAATTTACCACTGTAATGACTGGCTTGGTTATCAAGCCAGTCATTCATGTGGTAAATTTCCAAAAATAGTCTTCTTTTGGTCTGCAAATAAACATTCCTCAAGCTCACTGCAGAAGCCATTTTTGGCTGATATGAGTGTTAAACGGTTAAATTCATCTGAAAAATTGTGCCACTTGATTGATATAACGGATGCATGAATTGCCAGGACTAGTTAAACATGATGTCTATTCTTTACTCCAATCCACTTAAACTTAGGATCACAAAGAAATTTCATCCTCAAGCTAATTTTCTACAAACCTGATGCCAAAGTTTTCAGCTACAATTATCAGATTTTATGATCTTGCCACAATAAACCACCACTAGTGATTGGACTACGTGCCCAGAATATTGCTGCTACTGCGCCAAAATACAGATATTTATGTGCACTACTATATCCAACCAATAAACCTGATTAACAGTGACCTCAAGCATGTCAGGAACAGGGTTCAGACACATTAGACTACAGAATGAAATATCATACTGCTTCCAGCGCCGTTTTATAAATTTCAATACACATTTTATAGTGTCTCCAATCAGTGTCCGTTTCAAAAATGCCATATTTGTTTTACAGAAGACCATAGCCAAGACACTCAATATTTTGAATATTATCTATTGTATTTTCCAAATGAGAAACATCTGATATTTAACTTTTTCAAACATTTGGCAGAAAATATTGAATTTTCCATACTTTTTAAGGCGTAAAATGGATTTCTTAATATTCCGAACATGTGTACAAACCCTGTGACTGCGTGAAGGACACTTCAGTGATAGTGAAAACGTACCCATAAAGTCAGCAATAACAGACAGTGCTCCAATACAGAGTCCACCAAACGCAGCTGCAGTTGGGATATAGCGATTCAATTCATGAATCATAGACTTCTCACGGTGACCTCGCATCACCATCTGCTGGTCCTTCAGCTGCTTGGCAACCTGGAAAACACAAAATAGGCACCAAAATTAGATAATTATTAACCCTTTAGCCATCGAATTAAATTACCAAGAGAAGATGGGAGACGAATGGCCATGGTAATCAGACAGGCGCGGTTCAAATCCTGGTCATCTGGCCGGTGATCAAATGGCTAATGGACAATCGGTGGAAACATAGGCAATCTCCTTCACTCCCTGATGCTGCGTTGTTCGTATGACATGCCCTTAGGGGGGACGTAAAGCAGTCGTCCATGCAACCCTTCGGGGAAGCTACGCCACCCTTCAGGGAAGCACCTCAAAGATTGTCATGGCTCAAATACATCTAGGTGTGAGTGGCCAATAAAACCAAACCAGACTATTTAAAAAAATGTACCACTGGAATGACTGGTTCGGTTATCGAGTAGTCATTCCTGTGGTAAATTTTCAAAAATAGTCTTGGTCTGCAAATGGCGATTTCTCAAGATCACTGCAGAAGCCATTTTTAGCTGATATGAGTGATAAAGGGTTGATTTTATTCAGCAGAATATTCCTAACATTATTTTCAATCATTGGTTGTATCTGATCTATAGGATTGACCTGGTTAAAGGGAATTAATGGATCTGGCCCATTAAGGACAGATTTCCAAATCCAATTGCTGATGACCCATCAACTCTCAAAGCACTTAGGTATGTGGAGTGAGGTACTGAGACAAAAAACCAATCTGGCAGGGTGAGTGGGGTCTTCACACAACTCTTCGATTAGCATCAGAAAAAAAGCATATTTAATATTACTTTGCTGCTTAGATTTAAGTAACTCTGATTACTAGTGACGGGGTGGGGTGAACACCAGCGCCTTTGGATCCAGCAAATTTAGCTCATGCCTACATGTAAATACATTACTTTGGGAAGATAAACGTACGTGTAAACGCATCTGTAATTAGCCTCTAATTACCCTCGTCGAGTAAGGGGAAGTGGGTATCCCAATCTGGTCTGTCCGCCTGTCTGTCTGTATCTGGAGCTGTATCTCAAAAACTACTGCTCTGATTTGGCTCAAATTTTAACACTATGAACAGTGCAAGAGTATTTCCAGATTTTCTACAGCTTTGGACATACACACACACACATGATCACAATACCCTGTTCCCCAGTATGGGCCGAGGGTAACAAGAATGAAATGACAATGGAAGAATTCACCGAGTATCCATCCATCATCAGACCTCGTATGACGTCATAATCAGCTCAGCGCATGTATGATGACATCATAATCATTATGTCACAAAGGGTTCCATATAGACCAGCATCAAATCTCAAATGGTCCGCCACATTGTATGAATTGTATGTCTTTGTAATTCTTTGCTATTTAATAAACACGCTGTTGAATATTTTGAAACTAATTTGACTGGGCGCTGTTGCAGCTTTAAGCACACAGTAAAATTCAGACATTGATCCCACACGAGTGAAATGTGGGTGGAGCGTAGCTAGAGATGGGCGGGGCATAGCTAAAACCGGAAAGGTCCATTACATCCATGTCCATACAAGTAGTTTATAATGTATACTTACATCCTTTGCACTATTGCCTGAAACTTCTATCCAGGTCTTTGAGAAGAATGCACAAGACCCCAGCATGAAGAAGATATAACCACAGGCATGTATAGGATCTTCTGCCACGTGACCTAACGTCTCTGGCGGCGAGAGATAATAACAGAGGCCACCGACAGGATATGACCGTGCTGCACCAGATGACGCATCCTGCACATAAATGATGGACACAATATTAACTAACCCCTACCACTCTTATTTCAAAATTTTAAATCTTGAAATTAAATTAAAAGATGAGCTGCTGTACATTTTTCAACAAATTTATCCCTTCATCTTTTAGATTTCAGTGGCTCGATTTCCATTAACTACAGTATCTTTTTATTTTGAAAGTAATCCTTCCGTTAAACAAGTTTCAAAATAGTCAACAGTATCTTTCTGACAGTGTAAGGGAAACAATGTTGTAAACCAGTTGCTTAAGAAATTTAACCCACCACGACAAACACCAGCGACTGAAATATCCACTAGCCTAATACCAGCAAGATTACAATTTAGCTAATTGAAATCAGGATTGCCTATATCTGTGGCTAATGATTAAAATCAGCTTTATATACAATTTCTAATAACAGTAGAATTATGAAACTCATCTTAGCATACAAATTAATATACCTAGTACTATGCTTTTATTCTGACGAAATTGACCATTAAATCCCAATATTTCAATTTAAAAGCAACCATATACATGTAAGTAAGCTGTTGAATATTTTAAAAAGTAATTTTGCGAGGAAATTGTTGGTTCATTCTAAATATTCAACATAATCTTGTCTCCGGTTTGTAGTGTTCAGTTGAAAGGGTTAACTGATGGTGACAAAAATGTAGACGGAAAACATTTTGATTAAAATATTTATGATTTTGGCTAAGAAAGAATGTATTTGGCTCTAAAATAGTGTGGGCTGTCAGTCCCTGTAAGATCTATAAGATATACATTGTTCTAACGAGCGTCAACATGATTTAATCCTCCAACTATCAAATGTGTTAAAGAATATTTCAATTTCCTCATAGAAAATGTTCATTAGCAGACCAAGAGAAGACTAATTTTTTAATTTCCGACTGGCTTGGCTATCGAGCCAGGCATTTCAATGGGAAATTTTCAAAAAAAATCCTCACTTTGTCTTCAAATGGACATTTCTTAGCACCATCTCTGAAGTAATTTTTGGCCGACGAGTGATAGTCATAAGTCGCATATTTTGTCATAATTTGCATAAGGTTGCATGACAGACGCTAGACCACCAACTCCTTGCAATAAGAAAGCAGCAACTTACCGACCACACTCCCAGTAAGTTGACTATAAAGTTGCCACTGAATTTTGTTGCTAACATCTGTGAACAAAAATACAATATTGGTATGAATCATGAAACAAAGACAGCACTGCTCAGTGAATCATTCATTATTAACCATTGGATGCTAAAGTCAGCCAGAACGCATCTCAGCAATGGTCTTGAGGCATGCCCAATTGAAGGGCAAAAGGACTATTTATGAAAATGTGTAACTGGAATGCCTGGCTCGATAACCGAGACAGATATTTCACTCATAATGTTTAAACAACTGTAAATGCGCAATACATGTAGTTGCAACATAAGCAGCTTTGAGAGAAATGTTTAAAATTTAACTGACAAACAGACATGTACTGGATGAGCTAAATTCACCTAAAGAACAGCTCAGAAATAACTTACATGTAACATGTTTCCAAAAATGAAAAGAAACATGTTAGTTAGTAAGAAAGGTTCTGTTGAATATTTTGAACATAATTGGATTAGAAGAGAAGACCGTACTGCCTTATGTAAGACAGCAGTGCCCAATCCAATGGACCGTTTTCCATTTTTAGCTATGCCCCGCCCATCACTAGCTAAGCTCCACCCACACCTCGCCGTGTTGGGATTGGTCGATCCCCAAATGCCATAGCTATTAATTTCCTGAAAACTATACAGGGAAGCTGTTGACTATTTTGTAACTAATTTGACTGGGTGCTGTTGCTGCCTATGGCAGCAACAGTACCCAATCAAATTAGTTTCAAAATAGTCAACAGAATATTTATTAAATAGTAAAAGCAAACAATTTGTACAACAACGCATAGACTGTCTTCAAATATAACGTACTTATCGACATCATTCATGACGTCATTCATTATGATGTCATTCTACACATCGCGCAGTTCATTATGACATCATATGATGGGTGGATACTCTGGAAAGGTGAATTGTGTTCAAGATGTTCAACAGTACATTTTATTTTATTTTGGGAACATGATAAAGGTACATATTCACACCAGAACGCTTGAAAATAAGTGCTAAAATTGTATACTTTTAGAAGCTTGATGTAATGAGACGAAATAAATATTAACATAGCTAGTTTTAATTACGTATAGATTAATACAAATTTTCCAAGTTGTGAAATTAATGATTAAAGACATGACTCCCTAATTCAACTTCACAAAATACAAAATTATCTTAATTTATATGGAATGAAATCATCATATGCTAAGATTTATTTCGCTTCATTACATTGAGCTACACAATTTACGATTTTAAAAGTATAAAATTTTAATATATTTATCTTCAAGCAATCTAGAGTGAATGCGCACCTGTTATTTCAGACTGTAACACATGAAACTATATGATCTCTGACATGACTGACACACACACACACACACTTCTGCAATTTATATACAGAAACATGAACCTACATACCTGTGAAATGATATAGAGATTAGAAACTAGAGCGCTCTGTAGGATGATAGGAATATTAGATGTGTAGAACAACTTGATGGGGTATGAACTGTACTGTCCTCGATAGCGGGTCGACTTGATGGGAAGATCTACACGGAAACCCTGTAAAGCGAAAACAAATGAAGAAAGGGGTGTGAAAAAACAAACTAAAATACAGGACAGTTATTGCCATCTGACATTTAAACCCATTGACATTGTCTCAAAGTTCCTATTAAACTACACTCCCTTACACAACTTGAAAGTACGCTGCCTGTATGTCAACAGTTCTCAGGTCAACGACATATCAGTCCATTTAAATCACCACCACGTCATTTGTCTAGACAATATATTGTAAATGATTAAATATTAGTCACATACTTAGAATTGATACCATCTAGAACAGTTATAGTTGGAAAAAGGGAAGTTTGACAGACAACAAATTAATATTTCAGAATTAGGGGAATTCTAATGGTTTATTATGTGTATCACAACTTTTAAATTAAATTAAAAACCATCATTGGGAACCAAATAGATTAGACATACATGTAGGGTAATCCATCCACTTTGTCCATTCAAGGGTCTAGCCACATATACAATACATTACTGGATAAATGTCCTTATTCTATCTAGATTTTGACTGAACTCACTTGGAAGTATATGACAACACCGAAAACAAGAATAGTCGCCATCAAGTTCATCAGATTCGGCAAGTTCTGACGATAGAATGCCTCTCGTAGAGCTCGCACTTTGTCATTACGTGTAGCAAGTAAATGGAACAAGGCAATTACGGCCCCTTCAAACTCAGTACCTGATCAACAAAGAGAAATAAATTAGATCATCATGAATATAGACAAACATATCTAGACACAAGCTGCTGAGAGACCACCTGGTTTTGGGGCCAAATGCTGGAGGGAGGGAAGGCCATCTCCATCTCAAGAACGGACACTTTTGCCTTGAATGCATAGCTTTCAACCCGTGTTAAATCCAGCATAATGGTACTCATGACTGAAGCAAGCAATATCGGCTCATACAGTGGTTTTGAGTAATGTTTATTTGCAAACCCTGAGAAGACTATCTTTGAAAATTTACTACTAGAATGACTGGCTCTTGGTCTGAAAATGGACATTTCCTATGAGAAAATTGACATTTTCTTGAACAAATGTGATGGTTAAAGCCTTAAAGGGCTAAGTTCATACACATGTAAAATCTGATAAATCCTATATAACAATTCAATTGATTGTCTCTGTTTAATGCAGCAATGCCTATTAATTAACAAATCTAACCTGTTAACCAAGTATACGACGTGATAAAGAATTACATCACATGTAAGCTGACATCACAATCAAATATATAATGAATGATGGAGCTAAGCGTCAAACCATCATGAACTTTTAAGTCTGTCTTGTATACGAATTGTATGTCTTTACTACTTAATAACCATTCTATTGAATACTTTGAAACTAATTTGACTGGGGGGCTGTCAAATTAGTTTCAAAGTATTCAACAGCTTACACCGTAGCTGTATATTTTTCTGGAAATTGAGATTCAGGGAGCTCAGGGATCGATCATTCCAAACACGGGCAAGGAGTGGGCAGAACTTAGCTAGAGATAGACGGGGTATAGCTAAAAGTGCACTCATCCATTAAACAGTTTTTCGAATCAAGACCAAAGTTGTTGAATCCTAGTGCATGATAGCACCTTTCTTCAAGTTTCCTGTGCTAAAATTTGAACCAAATCAGATTCAGCTGCAGACACATACATTTCTAAATGGAATACTCATTATAAAATATTTGTGGATTTGGTGATGTGACCAAGAGTGTATGCGGTTTTAGTAACTACCTAGATGCACGGACAATAGGTAGATTCAATAATTATGTGACTGTGTAAAACATTCTGGTGATACATTGGAATTGCCCATCAATGCATGATATGAGCCACATGGTTCACACACATTCCATACAATAACATTCCATACTCTAACTAGACAGACTCGATCCAGAATCATTTCTCAAATTCCTTCATGTCATAGACTTAGTTTATTGCCTTCAGTGCATATTTCAAAATCTTAAAAATAGTAGAAATGGTAGACAAGATTGCGATCATTATTCACGTGTACATAATGCAAAAGGGACAATCACAAATGCGGTTGGACACATTTCAATTATTACTATATTTTCCATACTGGCATGACTACTGGTACTAGCCCAAAATGTTTAACTTGGCTATATTTGCTACTTAGGCCTGGTATGCCAGGATAAACATTTCCATACCTATTCCACTTTCAAACCCAGCAGGCAATGTTCATTTTAATAATCATGGTTCCTAAAACAGCACCATACCTTTTCCTGTGTTAACAGTAGCAGGACTGAATGCCTTCCAAACAATAGTCTCACAGATATTGGTAGCGATAAAGAGCGAGATACCGGAGCCGAGACCGTAACCTTTCTGCAGCAACTCATCCAACAGTAGCACAATCATCCCCGAGACAAACAGCTATAAGAGAGAATCATAACACACATGTTAGAATCAATCCTTTAACCCTTTAATGGTCAAGCAGGTCAGAACTGACCTCTGCAGTGGTATAGAGGAATGTTCATTTGCAGGCCAAGAGGGGTATTTTTTAAAATTTACCACTGGAATGACTGGCGCGTAGGGTTGGGCGATTTTTCCGATATTATCGTCAATATCGCGATATACCGATACCGAAATCGTCATAAGTTCGAAAAATCGTAAATATCATCAATACCGCTAGGATGATATTGCACTTTTAACGTTGAGCAAAATATAAATAACTAAGTTAGAAATGTCATACTCTTACCTCTATTCGGTCCAGTAATAGTCTTTAAGTAATAATCCAGTCTTTGTCTAAGGTAATAAAAACTTAATAAACTCCAAAATAATCTGTGTTCAATTAATTCATGGTTTGTTTGCGCTAATAAAATGATTTAAAGTACAAAATAATCCTTTGTTGTTCACTTTCCATAATTACATAAATAGACGAAGCAGTTTTTTCTTGCCTCATTCTGAGTATTAGTCAGTGGGGAATACCATTTGCACTATCCACATTCCATTCTGATGACGTCATTACTACAGGTCAAGGTATTTATCCATTGATCTGCACGGGAAAACATTTTTCTGACCGTGAACGATTTAAACTTTAAAACTTTTTAGGTCGATAGGAAACCACACACACTTAATCCCTATCCAATACCACAGCTTAGAACGGTGGGTGAGGGGGAAGTTAATCTCTTGCTTTACTGTTAGCGTCAAGAGTGTTAAACATTTTCATCCCGATTCGACTTCATACATTTTTATGTAACTATAACTTTACACAACATATTTAGCATTTTAAAATGAATCAAATCAAAATTCATTCCACATATAACATTACAGATTATTCTAACTAAGAAACAGCCTTAAAATAAATAATGTACGTCTAATTATTTCCAGCCTTCTATCTGTTGTGGCAGTTTTGGCTGCAGTGTTAACTGGGTTAATTTCACACATCCCGGCTACGCCTGAGATCAATGGATAAACCCGCTAAGTAATGAGCGAATTTGAATAGGTTTACAATGGAGCAAATTAGTATAAATATTACAGACCAAATAAAATTTGATATAATTGTTTCCCCGTCTTCACGCTATAAATATGAATTCTTGGTAAATATTAATAAGTACTAGTCGAAGTTTTGATTTGTCTTGTTCACTGTTCTCACATTTACATCATTGAATGCCTCGTATTGTTTAGCATGAGAATAAATCACATTTATCATTCAAAATCATTCAGTGTTATTTTATTAATTTGAATTATCTATGATAGCGGCGGGTGTGATAACAGCTGTCGGACTTCTGCAGTGTGAATTCTGATTGGCTCAAGTATGATACCGCGGCCAATCAGATTTCGCTCTGCGGAATTCCCTTTCTGTTCAATGAAGCTAATGCGCATTCCTTGCTCAATCTTTTGACAGTTGTCATGAGGTAAAGATAACACAAAATACAACACAAGAACATTAGAAAATCCTTTATTTTTCTTATTTGTGATAAATACGGTTAATTACATTACATTCGTTGCTTTAAACTGTATATTGAAAGGTGTCAGTGTGGAATTTTGTCTATTAAATATGCGTAAATGGCAATCATGGCGATCTCAATTTTACGGTTTCAACGCAACGAATTTAATGAAAATAACTTGTAGACACAACCAATTTGAAATACATGTTATTCTACACGTATGTCTACACCTTAATTCCACACCCCACCCAAATGACGATATATACACCTGTGCAAAAGTTAAGCACCACCCTATTTTTACGCACATGCGAGGGTATATTCATGCGCTATGAAGAAAGCAATAGCATAAACATTTATGTACCCATCCATCTTAGTGCAAGAGGTAATAATGCAACTAGAGGAATGCTGATTATGATGGTGGGGAAACACTGTATGTTTTTGTTTGAACTTGAAAACGAGGCCTGAATATGGTTACGTTGACACAACTGACAACTATTGCCCTACAGTTGACACACGTGGCTAGATTGTCATTAATGGTGTCTGAAAACGAAGTTTAACATCTGTGCACGAGTTTGAGACTGTCATTATTAATACCGGGTATATCCACCTTGTGCCTGGATGACGGCCTGGACACGACGTCTCATGCTGGTCACCAACCGACTGATACGCCATTGTGGTATTCGTTGCCATTCAAGATGGAGTGCGTCTGTTAATTCCTGTAGGTTCTGCACAGGAGGATCCCTCCTTCTCACCATGTTTCCCAGAATGTCTCAGATATGCTCAATAGGGTTCATGTCAGGGCTCCTTGCTGGCCATGGTAGGGTTTCGATGGCATTCTGGCGGAGGTATTCATGCACAGCTCTAGCACGATGTGGTCGGGCGTTGTCATCCATGAATATAGGGTGGGTTCCAGGTGCATGATTTACAAAATGAGGGACCACAACTCTATCCAGTATGGAATCTTGATATCTTTGTCCATTTAGTGTTCCAGGTACAGTCAACAGATCCAGCTTACAATCAAATGAGATGCACCCCCATATCATAACGGAACCTCCACCAAATGGAACTTCTTCCATGATGTTACGTTGGTCGTACGCCGTGCGTCTGGACCTCCATACACGAGTTCGACCATCTGTGGCATGAAGCAGGAACCGACTTTCATCGGACCAGTGTACCCGTCTCCAGGATCTCATGTTCCAGTGTCTTCTTTCGTTGCACCACCTCAGACGCTCCTCTTTGTGGTGTGCAGTGAGGAGAGGACGTCTGACAGGTCTCCTAGCTTTCATGCCATCAGCATACAGTCTCCTTTTGACGGTAGACATTGACACTCTATTGCGCGTTTCCCATTGCTGGCTGAGCACTCTACTGTTGGTGAATGGAGATCTCCTAACAAGGCGTACTAGGGCTCGATCATCACGGGCAGTAGTCTTCTTCGGTCTTCCAGATCTAGGCCTGTCCTTCACCTCGTTAGTTTGCCCATGTTTTGCAATCAAACGACTGATTACAGTATGGTTAATGTTCAGCTGTCTGCCAATCTCTCTGCATGACATACCAGTGGTATGCATGCCTATGATTTGCCATTTCACACGATCACTTAACCTTCGTCTTGCCATAGCGGTTCACAATCATGAGCTAATTCTCTCTGTACAAATAAACCAAGGTCATGAACACAAAATTCCTAATCTTGTCGCCTAAATCTGTATGTAATGTTCTACACCTCAAACTGGACTTTTACATAACTGAACACGTGTGCTGTTTCCCGCCACGCACGGACATCAAGCGGCGTGAAGTCATGCATGCATGTGCATTTCGTACTTGGAATTATGTCAGCTAACGCGGGGACAAAAAGTATGGCAGCCTAGTTGTACCATCATGTTTCTACGTTCTATTGTTTTTGCTGGTGCTTAACTTTTGCACAGGTGTATATATCGTGATACCGCAGTGTTTTAATGAGATACCGATATCATCATGGCTGGAGCAATATTGCTCAAACCTACTGGCTCGATAACCGGGCCAGTCATTGCAGTGGTAAATTTTTAAAAATGCTATTCTTTTAGCCTGCAAATGGACATTCGATGAAGAAATATCTTTCCCAAAAAGTTGGTCCTGATCCCAGGATAATTCATAATACGGAAAAATTAGTTACCTCTCCGGGAGGTAGAAATTATTTGAGTGTAGCTTTCGTGACCATCTCGGTCACTTCTTCAGCACTAACTGATGGTCGCTGGCAACGTTACTCTGATCAGTTCTTGTGGAGTCATGTGACAGCATGGACCAGTAGACTGCTGGTATACGGTAGCCCTCATCTCTGTTCATGGTTGGTTGATGCTTGTAGATTTCTATGGCCTCTTTAACGTTCCGTTTGAATAAGTTGGTCTCAATGTTGATGACCGAGGCACTGCTGGCAGGGATGACGTGGCCAGTGGATACTGTATGTTCTGCCACAGCTGAGTTGGAATTGATTTTAAGATGTTCTTTGACTCTGGTGCTGAGAGGCCTTTTGGTTTCGCCTATGTATGTCCCCTCACATTGGTCACATTCGATCGTGTAGATGACTCCAAAGCGTTCATCTGTGGTCAGTTTATCTTTGGGTCTTACTAGTTATTCAAACAGAAGGTTAAAGAGGCGATAGAAATCTACAACCATCAACCAACCATGAACAGAGACGAGGGCTACCGCATACCAGCAGTCTACCAGTCCATGCTGTTACGTGACTCCATAAGAACTGACCAGTGACATTGCCAGCGACCGTCAGTTAGTGCTGAAGAAGTGACAGAGATGGTCATGAAAGCTACACTCAAACAATTTCTACATCCCGGAGAGGTAACTAATTTTTCCTTATTAAGAAATATCTTGATTTTCTTAACAAAATTTTACCATTAAAGGGACATTAAAAAGAATTTTTCATTTATGGTTGTACGAGATAATATATGTTCTGCAGATGGGGGGCTGGACTACAAACTGGAATCTATGTAAAAAATGTCTATAATGTACCATTATGAACCAGTTAACCACTTCATGGTCAAATTTGGTCAAGAAAATTTTATTTCTCTCTTAGAAAGTGTCCATTTTGCAGGCTGAGAAACTCAATTTTGAAAATTTACCACTAGAATGACTGGCTCAATTATCTTTTGGTAAATTTTCAAAAATGATGTCCTCTTCGCCTGCAAATTGGACATTTCCCAGGAAATCTGCAGGGGCTGGTTTTGGGTGGCTTGACCATTAAAGGGTTAATACAGCCATAAAGACGTCGCTAAAAACTTTATGATCAAAGTACAGCTCATAACATTTTTATACATACAAAGCAAAATAAAAATTTACAGCTGAATATTTTTAGCATAATTAGATAAGACGACACTGGCTTCCAATCCAAACATGTTCAAAATATT
The DNA here is from genome assembly GCA_034401795.1 of Chaetoderma sp. LZ-2023a. NCBI lineage: Eukaryota > Metazoa > Mollusca > Caudofoveata > Chaetodermatida > Chaetodermatidae > Chaetoderma > Chaetoderma sp. LZ-2023a. The sequence continues at coordinate 82,467,250 of CM067371.1, read as the reverse complement.
CAACAGAGCATTTATTACATTGTGGTCGTCTGGTCGATATTGTTTTGTTTTCGAAACTTATTTATCAGGTGTACTGTATTGCACAAGGTTTGTATTACAACCACCATAAACATGCTACAAACAGGATTGAAAATTTTTTAAAAACTCTGTTGCTACCAGCTGTCCAAGACACTACAATTTTTTTCAAAATGAAGATCATAAGAAATGGAAATGGATATTTATTTAATGGATTATTATTTATTCAATCACTTTACAGTGCTGAGTAGATAAATGTCATGCATATAGATAGACTAGAAACTTACCTGTATAACGATAATCATGCAGACACCAGCACCGATATCAGCTGGGTCACCATACATGCCGGTCATCACATACACGATAGACTGACCAAGAGTAATAACCATACCAAATACTGAAGAAAAAGAAACATGTAAGAAGATAAATTTTGTCTTAGGATAATGCATTCAGTTGACACGCCTGCATCAAGGGAGATTTACAACCGAGAGCAACCACTCCCCAACCCACATAGAACATATGATTAGTTATGGGCTAAAAAAACCTAATGCAGCATTACAATGACGATCTACTACACATGAGCACTTTATTGAATTAAAGGATTTCTAGCCTGAAATGGCTGCCTTACAACAGGCATTGTCTGCTGGACTTACAGATCAGCTCATAAATAAGTTATGTATGTTTGCAAAGCAAAAATGGAAACAGTTAGTTAGTAAGAATTGTACTGTTGAATATCGTGAACATAATTGGATTGGAAGACATTACTGTATTAGGCAACAATGTCTTCCAATGCACTTATGTTCAAAATAATTAAACGTACATCTTACTTTGGCTTGGAGATATGCTAAGTTATGAGCTGTACGGTAGAACAACCATTATATAAGTATGGTTGCAAACTCAACATCATGTTTTATCTCTATTCAATTTCAAGATCTCGCTAAGCGGGAGAAAGGCTGGATAATGCAAAAAATATAGGTTTCCACATCTATGATATATGCTCACTATATTAGCATGTGTGTACATAACCGAACACCACCTATATTTTATCATTACAGGTAGTATACATAACACATTAGTGCTGTAACTTAGTGAGTGTAAATGCACTTGAAAATGACAGAGGGCATTTGGATATCAAGTCAGATACCCTCATGAGCTTGCTAATTTTTGGTGCTTGGGAAAAATATCAGTGCCTTGAATATTTATAAATCCATAGTTTGTTGATTTTTTTCTTATATCATGGCATAATACAAATTGCAATTCCAGAATCATTGTCACTGAATAGCAGCTTCATTCGATGACATTTTATAATAATGCATGTATATGTAATGATTTATTATATGACATATTAGAATGCGGGCAGCCTAACCTCAACGAGGGCACTCTGTTTTAATTTTCACCATGCCCTGATTGCATTCACCTAAAAAGGCTAAGTTACAGCACTGCATTAACTACATGTATAGGGAACAGTAAAGGAAATTACAACTTGGAGGCAATCACCCGTACAAAAAACTTAGTTAAATAACCCTTTAATGATCAAGCTGACCAAAACCGGCCTATTATGGTCTTGTGCAATGTCCATTTACAGACTAAGAAAACATAATTTTTGAAAATTTACCAGTGGAATGACTGGCTCGATAACAGAGCCAGTCATTCCAGTGATAAATTTTCAAAAAATTATATTCTCTTGGCCTGTAAATGGACATCCAATAAGAAAATATTTAAACTTTCTTGACCAAATTTGACAATTAATGGGTCAAATCTCATCTGAATGAAGATTCACATACATTTCTGTGCTCCATTAAAGAGGGCTCTGTCTTTGGGTGTGTCTCCGACTTCGATGATTTTAGCTCCGGCAAGAAGCTGCATGATGAGTCCAGAGGTGACGATAGGCGTGATACCCAGCTCCATCAATGTACCTGTAATCAATAAACAATAGTCATTACATTCAGATTTAGGACAGCTCACAGAAAATGTAGAATTTTAATATATGCAGGAGTGTGGGAGATTGTAAATATGGACTCTCATTCAAGGAAATCTGAAGAAACTACTATGGGGTACATGTATATATATATAGAATGCCTGAAAATATATACATGTATATATATATATATATATATATATATATATATATACAAAGATAAGAGCACGTAGAGCAGCACATGTACTGATATGCAGATTTAGTTGCTGTTAAACATTTTAAAGACAATTTGACTGGATGTTGTTGCTGGCTCGAGTCCCCAGTGGTTTTCTCATTATCTACGCATTATGTCACACATACAGTACAGGATTGACTTATCGGTTCCATAAATCTCTGTCTGACCTGACATTGTAAAGCTGTTAATGTTTACTATTGGTCAAGACAAGGGAGGGTTTTGCTTATCCACTAAAAAAAATTTACCACTGGAATGATGGTAACACACACCAAGCCAGTCATTATAACGGTAAATTAAAAAAAAAAAGTCTTCTGACCTGCAAATGAATGTTGCCAAAATCAGTTTGGCTAATTTGACAATTAAATGGTTAAAATACATCCTTCGGTATTGTGAATCAATCAGTGATTACATAGAATATGCAATTATTCCAGATTTATTAACAGGATGATTGCTCCTCACTCATTACAGTATTGCCAAACATACGGTCAAGCGAGTATTCTTACTTTTTTCATGGCATACAAAAAAGCTAGAATACTAGTAAACATGTTTGACAGAACTTTTATTCAGTGATACATGTACAATTACATGATGATTACAAACCTCTGTTTGATGCCAGAATAACTCTGATCCAGTAGAAAGGATCTGCAGTATCTGATGACATGATACCAAACAATGGAATCTGCAGATATAAGGAAGAACATTGAAATCTATGTGACAATATCCATACAACTGCATTCAATAAACATAACAAGAAGGCTCATCTGGCTCATTAGCATTGGAACAAATATTATTCTTTAAATTCAGCAGAAACAAGACAGAAAATGCAAAATTGGAATTCAGTACGCACAATACTTAGTAGGAAATTAGTTAATGATGGATGCTGACCATAATATTGATAACTGAGCCAGTCATTCACAGTCAATTTTCAAAAATAATCTGGTCTGCAAATTGCCATTTTCTAAGAAACTTAATTTTCTCAAATAAATGTAAGGATTACGGTCAACTAAAATAATATATATGTTTCCGATTACATGCCACCCAAAGATTCAGGTAGGTCATGTAGGTAGGAAATATTTTTTACTTGAGGTTTCTTTTACCATATTTTTGCTAAATATTATATCAACAAATTAAGGTAGAAAATATGATAAAAATGCTGAAAATTCAATAAATCCAGTCGAGAATTTTCTGGGTGAAAATATTGAGGTAGCAACATTTTAGGGCAGGTAGATCGCAGCTATATTTGCAGGTAGGTAGGGAATATGAAACATACATAAAATTATTTTGGCCGTAAAGGGTTATGTTCCCTGCTCGAGCACCACAGTTAAGAACATAGTGTATGAGTGATTGATAGTGATTTAACAACAAGAATAGTACCTGACAACAGACAAGGAAAATGAACAATGTGATGGCCGTCCATAGCACCTTCTCACGAAACTGAATCTGAAATGAATAAGAAAATGATTTGCAATAGTATATGTATTTTACCTAAATTAATTAATTAACCCTAACCCTTTAACACTTAAATTTGTTCACAAAAATCCAATTTTCTCATAGAAAATGTCCATTTGCAGACCAAGAAAACTTTTTGAAAATTTACCACTGGAATGACTGGCTCGGTTATCGAACCAGTCATTCCCATGGTAAATTTTCAAACAGTCTTCTCTTGGTCTGCAAATGCACATTTCCCAAGGCCGTTCTTGCCTGCTATGAGTGTTAAAAAGTAAAATTATCAATCTATTTGTTTAACCCGTAACAATCATAATTGCCAAAAATGGCTTCTGCAGTGATCTTGAGAAATGTCCATTTGCAGAAAAAGAAGACTATTTTTTTAAATTTAGCACTGGAATGACTGGCTAACCAAGCCAGTTATTCCAGTGGTAGATTTTCAAAAATAGTCCTCTTGGCTGCTTGGTCTGCAAATGGACATTTACCCTGTTCCTTAGTACGAACGGAATAGAATTAACCAAATCATTTGCGACCAAGCTTGGGAGACTGGTCGACCCTCTTAAACACTTTAATGGTGGAAATATCCCACCAAATAAAATATTTCCTCAATGTATGTCCATTTCCAGACAAAAATAAGGACATTTTCAAAAATTTATCACTGGAATGACTGGCTCGATAATCTAGCCAGTCATTCCAGTGGTAAATTTTCAAAAATTGTATTACCTTATCCTTAAGTCCACTGCAGAGGCCGGGTTAACTAGCTAGTTCGGCTGGTACCTAGTCAACTACAGTACGGCTCAGTAATAACATAAATGAGTTGAGTTTTAAAATTGTAAGTCTTAAGTAATCATGATTTTTGCATTATTTTAAAATAACTTACATGTACATGTATATAGTATTTAATGAAATATTGACTCTTAAATAATTGTCAATCTCCACGCACTGGTTGGTCTGTCTATTGCAAACAGTGCTAAATACCTCCTCTAAATTTCTTAAAACATGTTTCGGAATTATTTCCTCATTGAAAAAACAATGCTTATGGGAATGGTACATGCATCAGAGTTTTGTTTCAGGAGATTTGTATTCGTTGAAATTAATTTTGTTTTGGCAAAAACAAAACGATTACGCGTCAGAAAAATTGTAAGACCTGTTGAAAAATATTGCTGTTTCGTCTTAACTAAATTTATACCCGTTAGCCCCAAGAAATTGGTGCACCTACGAACTCGTAGAGCACTAAAAACTCTGCACGTTTGTGTTCCGTTTTTAGTTATGTTATTACTGAGCCGTACTGTATAGTTAATTATGCTTCAGTCAGTCGAACTGTACCTATTTATAGAACTATGGCTTGATCTTTAATTCAAGCTCAGTGAAGTGTAGGTCATACTAACTGTTTTGATAACCAATACATATTTACCGGAAACCATTCGCTGACAAATCTTTGCAAAAGTATATTCTTTACAATATAAGACTTATTCCGTTCAAAACTTTGAAATTAATTTCATTGGAAGACGTTACTCCAGTGAGCCATGAATAGCAAGTAACACTGATTTACTTTTGAAATGTCCTACATCTTTATCTTAGGATGTATTCATAAATAAATTTCAGACGAAGAAGCTACCATACAAACCTTTCTATCTGGCTTGGAAATCTCGGGTAACACACCACAAAATGGCTTGACAAACTCGAGGAACTTGACTGAGAAGAAAAAATAATATACAACATTAATGTACATGTACATATATATGTCTGATGCTCACAGAATTTGATACATCGAGCACATTAAAACATAAGCTTTAACCATTTCACGACAAAGACGGCCAAAACCGGCCTCTGTAATGGTCTTGGGGAATATCCATTTGTAGGCCAACTTGTCAAGTCGGCAAGAAGACTATTTTTGAAATTTTACCACTGGAATGACTGGCTCGGTTATCGAGCCAGTCATTCCAGTGGTAAAATTTCAAAAATAGTCTTCTCTTGGCTTGCAAATGGACATCCAATAAGTAAATATTAAAAATTTTTGAACAAATTTAGTCGTTAAAGGCATTTCAAGCAATACACAACACCTTGATTCATGCTTTGTTTGAAATGTAAGGAATTGGGGGAAATTCACTTGTCTGCTATTCTGATATTATATATGCTTACCTTACAGTGTTTGTTGTACATGTTAAATTAATTTTGTATTTTTCAAAGAGTTACATGTATACTTCTGCCAAATATTGATGGAAACTAATGAAACAGGAACATGACCTCTCTCGTAATACTATTAATCTAGATTCCGAATTTGGTCCAAATCCACTTAGTCTAGCACATGAGCTATTTGCCCGGAAATGGACAAATTAACGAAGTTTATATTTTCAAGGGGGCTAACTCTAACAAATATTGACAGAAAGTAATGAAACACAAATATAAACGATGTCTAAATAGTATTAATTTAAATTCTGAATTTGGTTCAAATCTTTTTAGTCTAGCATGAATTATTGCAGGGAAATGGCCAAATTAACGAAGCTTGTATATTTCAAAGGGTGATAACTCCAACAAATACCGAGGAAAAATAATGAAATACGAATTTGACATCGGCCTAAGTAGTATATTTCAAATTCGATTCGGTTTAGTTTAACTTGTAAGTTATTGCCTGGAAACTGTCAAATTAACATTTATATTTTTCATAAACGGATAGCTCCGGCAAATATTGATGGAATCTAATGAAACATGAACTTTACCTCTGCCTCGGTAGTATTAAGTTTGAATCCCTTGCAATCAGGGATGGGGTAATTGGAATTTGGAGGTAATTTAATTCCTTTTGTCAGGAATTGGTAATTGGGTAGGTTTTAAGGAATTGTAATTGTGTAATTAATTACTTTGTCTTTGCTAAATAATTGGTGATTAACATTTCTTTTACCAATTACCTTACATGTAGTTTTGATTTTTTATATGCTCATAGATTGAACTCTAACTGACTATTAATCTATTGTCTATTATTTTAATCTTTTTAGATTTATAACCTTTAGCATATTTTGTTGAATATTTTTTTAATGATTTGACTGGGAGCTGCTGCTGCATGTTTATTAAATTGTATAATTTATCCTAGAAGACATTACATAAAATTAAACATTTCAGTTCAACACACCTTTTCTGTCGAATATTTTGAAAAAAATTAACATTAAAGGACACTGAGTAGAATGTATGCTAAAGACAGGGTTCGTACATCTTTCTGTGTTTGAAATTCCATGACTTTAAAAGTTTTAAATGACTTTTCATGACCAAAATTAGCAAATTCTATGACATGTAAGAATTAATATAAATTAGAATCCGTGTCTGAATATTATGTCCTGCCAGAACCAAGTCAGTCTTGTTTTCAGCTGTTGCCGTGATTTTTATGGAATAGATAGCCTGTAATAGCGGAAATTTATGGCAGCTGATTCCTTTACTATTTTCCATGACTTTTCAGACCTCAAATGTGCCAAATTTCAGGAATTTCCATGACCAGTACGACGCATGTAAGGATACATGTCCATTTAGTTCATCAATACTGGTAGGCAGTTCTCACTATCTCTCGTCATTACAATCATTACTTCTCCAGTATAGTAAAATAGTCAAGACTTGCTAGTCAAATAGCCACAGTACTGGGGGTAAATAACCTATGGGAGACGGAAAAAAGTGAAAACACTAGGCCCAGTATTCAATACCACACAAAATATTAACCTCAAGCTGTGGTGATGGTCAAGACTGCCTGCTAAGCTATCTAGGCCTATTGACAGAAGTGAAAGCAAGTGGCCATCACCAAAGACTAAGTAACTATTGCATCAGGGCTTTAGATTTACCTTATTTGGGCTCACCATCTATCTAGCCTGGGATCCATCAATGCACCTAGAAACTAGTTTTGAAATCTGAGATGATTTTTAGCCATTTAATTTTAATAGCACCATAAGATCTCTGAATGGCCATAAAATGCCACAGAATCCAACTCTGGATATTTACTTAACAGTAAACCAGTTAATTACGGTTCATAGCAGCCAGTGCGATTTTAATTTGGGCTCACTAATATGGGTGGATTTCATTTGGGCATGACTTGCAAGTCATAAGAGAATTCGCTGATTTCCCAAATAGTTAATCCTAGAGTTAATGGGAGATGGGAAGAAAAGTGCACTACAACACAGCCCTTCAAACCTCAAGTTTGTTCCTATGCTGTATAAAAGTCAAAAATAGCAAAACTAGCAGAGCCACCATGCTTGCGCGATTATCACTTTGAATCATCGCGAGCGATTATTTAAGAAAAATCGTGATTACTCGATTAATCGGCCTGGTTACAAATTACACTGATATAACAACAAAGGTATATCAACGATGAAAGCTGCAATGGTGTTTAGAAACGTTCAACTGCAGGCCACATGAAGACTATTTTTGAAAATGTATCAATAGAATGCTTGGCTTGATTATTGAGCCAGGCATTCCAATGATACTATTTCAAAAATAGTCTTCTCTTGGCCTGCCAATGGACATGCATTTGCTAAACAAAAGGGTAGACTTTGAAATATTTTATATCATGGAATTATTCGATTGTTTTGTTTTTAATCATATAAATTCAGGATTTAAAATATAATTGCGATTTTCGATTTAATCACATAATCACGCAAGCCTAGGAGCCGGGTACAAAGCTATGATCATTTAGGAAGTCGCGACCCGCCGCTGGAATTGAAAGTGAATTTATATGAAGCGATTATGTTGAATTTGTGTTAACCGTTACTGGGTGCATAAATTTTAGGCCCGACATTCCCTCAAACAAAATGGGTTCAGCCACTGCCCTAGATGATGTTTCATGAGTTTTGAATAGATCCTCCAAATGATTTCGGACAAGATTTAAAAACGTTTCTACATATATCTGCCAAAATCCAAGATGCCCACTGACTAAATTGGCTATGATTGAACAAACTTGAATCTCTATGCCCTACAAATGCTTCCATACTTCCTGCGAAATATAATTGAAATCGACACTGGTTTTTGATATTATTAAAAAGTTCTGTGAAATTTCAACTTAATGAAGGCCATCAGTGATAAAATACATCTTGTCATATTGATAATTATTATTGTGTTTAAATCCTGTCAACAAAACTCTAAAATTAAGCCATTTCACATAAAAATGATATAAAAACTCTGTCATAGAATCTTCTTAAAAATTGTTAGATTTTGTGATTTGCATCATGATCTACGGACCCTACATTTTCACCTATTTCTGAAGTTTCGTCTCACACACATTATTAAAAGATAATCTGTATGTCATAAATAATATGTGCATATGTATAAATAATTCCCTATAGGATTGCATTGCAATCCATATCCACACCGGTTTACACCAAGGTGTCTACAGCCACTACACAGTATTCTGGGGCAATTTGATTACATGAACTACACTCCGTTCTATAAGATTTTAGTAATGTACTGACATAAAACATGATATCTTTTGAAAAGTTGTATTATTCTGACTAGAAATACAATATATTCATACAAAATAGAGATGTTTTCTGTAATTCTGATATTGTTGTTCCTGTCAATGTGACAAAATATTAAAATATATAACAAGATGGTATCTTTTTCCATTGCTGATAGCATCGCACCAAATTGACCAATTTTCATTCCATAAACTCCAAGTGAAAAACAGATTTTCAATGTTTTATATATTGAATAAAGAAATTACATTATGGGAGACCTTTACAGTTTAAAGTAGAATATTGGATATTTTTCAATTGCAACATTATAACATTAAAAATGCCATTTTTGAGCAAATACAAAGCTCTGGAGACAAACGTCCATAAGATATATGGGTAAATATGCAAGTTGCACTGCTCGCTGCCAAGCTTAAATTACTTGCACTCAACACATTTAGCAGTTAGATTCAGCATATCATTAGTTAGACCACTATAACATGGACGTGTTTCAAAATATACACTTGATTGTGATTTTGGCGAATGGAAGTTCTATATCCTATGATTTAACAAAATTGCCTATTAATATCCCAGGCTTCTATTAGGACAAGGTGTTCAAGAAAGAATTTAAATCCATTCTCTAAAATGGTTAAACTCAGAGTAACACGAAGATTGAACACATTTTCCTCATAGTGAGTCATTCATACCGCCTCACCACTATGTTTAATGTATACCATAAAACAGCATCGCAGAAGTGAAATGATTACATGGAACCGCCTAATTATCGCGTATACTTGAATAAAACTTGTTTATTTCATCAAAATCAATGTTAATTTTGATATCAAATGGCACCTTGAAAATATAGAAATAGTGTTGTGATATTAGGAGTGCGGTAAGATTAAATGCAATTAAGAAGGGTTATAGCGAGTACTCTGTATCATTTTCCATGACTATGATCAACATGACAAGTTTCCATAACATTTCCAGGCCAGGAATGTAGATTTCTAAATTCCACGACTTTCCAGGAATAATTTCAATGACCTGTGCGAAACCTGTCTTCAGTTGTTTACAAAAAACGTTGATTGATTGGCATACTGGCGGATGGTCACCATGCCATAAGCTCACGTGGGCTTTCAGGACAGGTGAAACAATGTTGTTGGTCAACTATTAATGATGTCTGTTAATTTCTAGCGTTTCCCATGTGCGAGCGCACACACTCAAGAGGGTGCATGAGGATGTTATTACTTTTCTAGCGATCCTCGTAGATTGTAATATAATCTCCGCCGTTCCAGGGTATGAAATAACGGTCGGACATCGGTCATGTCCGATCAAATCTGGATGGGTAAAAATTTTTTTACTGAACATGAATTTTGGGGAAAATTTGCAAATTTTGGAAAAAGAGAACAAGTGAACAATGTTGGTATCGCACTCAAATACGATAGATCGATCGAGCGCGCGTTTGTGCATCATTTGCACATTTCTAAGTGAAAATGATATTCACCTTGGTTACCAGTATTCGTGATCTGTCAAAACGCGTCATACCGGCAAATTCATCCTAGAGGGTGGTCTTACAATAGCTAATTGTCCCGGGAATAGTGTAAACCTTTTATACTGGTGAATTTTCTGGTTTCTAATGAGGGATATAGACCGTGAGTGACTTGAAAATTAAGTCATACGGCGAATAAATGACAGATAAAATTGCATAGAACATCTGATAAATGATACCACTCAAAATCTTGTCATTTCGCTAGTCTGAAAATGATCGAGTCGATGCAAAATTAGCAATGGCGGATCTACAAAATCGGCCACTGCGCACGAGTTAGTGATGTGTTCTTACACACCTTCTGTCATGAGAAGAGAATTTGGTCTCGTGATTTCATTGGTTGTTGGACATAATTATATCTAGAAAATCCAATGACATTACGTGAGAGATTTTCACAGAAGTTTGAGGTGCGTTCGTTCACGCCTTCGATACTGAAGAAGCTAATTCTTCCTCACGATTTCCTTGGTAGCTGTATATAGAAAACCAATGAAATAGCGGGAGAGTTTTCTCACAATAGAAGTGAAGAAAGCAAGTTCATAAATAATCGCACTGTAGAAGACACTAGACAACACGCGCGTTACCATTATATTCGCGTTCTACAATTAACCATTTAATGGTCAAATTTGCCTAAAAATTTTAATTAAAAATAGTTAATGGCCATTTGCAGGTCAAGAGATTATTTTTGAAAATTTACCACGGGAATGACTGTCTCAGTTACTGAATAAGCCATTTCAATGGAAAATTTCAAAAATAATCTCGACCTGCAAGTGAACATTTATCAGGAAAACTATCACACGCCTTCTTTGACAAATGTGTTCTAAAGTGACAATTTTTTTACATTTAATTGTACATGACTGACAGCAGTTGATGTGTTTCTAAAATGGCATCTGAGCGAAAAGTGCCCAAAGGGGCAACCCTTTCTAAATGGAGGACCGAGTATAAGTGGTTAAGTCCTCATTTTCTGGGTCCTACAGTTGACTATGAAATTGTTCTATCTTAAGTTTATGCATTTTCTCCTGAAAATGTCTTAGTCTATTTGACTTTTTCAGGACAAAATGGGTAAAAATAGAACAATTTCACAGCCAACCGAAAACCTATATTTTTCTCCAGAAATGCAGGAGATGGCCTCTGAGAGCATCTAGATTTAAAATTTTTCCAGGGGAGGACCCACCGTCAGGTTAGTCAACTTCCGTTTTTTTGTCAGATCAAATTGACTCTCCTTACTTCAGACCCTGCCGTTCGGATCCTCGGTTTCCCGCTGTCACGTGATCTGGCAACCGACATAAGATGAGAAGAAAACTCAGATGCCTGCGCATGTAAATGTCTGTCTGGTTTACATTAAATAAAATGAAGGAATGATAAATTCCTTATCTTTTTGTGGTAATCCAATCATTCTTATATTTTTTACGACTACCGTGACCGCTTCGCATATATATCCAGTTTTCGTTAAGTCATGTTAAAAATGGACCATTTGGGTGGAAAACCATGACATGAATTGATAGGCAGGTGGTAGAGCCACAACTGTAATAAACTGCGGCTCTTCACTGAGACTATATCAGTTAGGGAAATCTCAGAATTCGGAAATGTTTCCGAATTCAGATACACCCCATTTAACACTTTGTTTCCAAATTCGGAAGCTTAAATTTGTTATCTCAATTGGAACACCAATTCAGAGATTGGATGGTTCTTTTGTTTTGGATAGGTGGCAGCACTCGCCTAAAACTGATTCATCAGAATTCCGACATTTTCTGGCATCATTTTTTTCCAGTAGTCATTTTAAAGGCAACGTTGTTGAATTCAGACATTAAGATTCCAAATTCGGAAACTTAAATTTGTTTTCTCAATTGGGAGTCCAACTCGGAGTGGATGTTTTTTTACATTTTGGATAAGTGCCAACACTTATACAAGTCATCATAACCGTTCAATAATTGAATAAATGCGAAAATTGTTTTAAAAAAAACTTCTGCAGTTTCCAAATTCAGAAAACCCATATCTGGAGCTCGTTCCGTAGGATAAGTGCTCCAGAGCGCTCTGCTAGATTTGCGAGGTGAAACCTGCCTCTCCAACAGAACAATACGTTTTGTTAGAGCACTCTGCTATTTCGCACAACATGCTTAGAGGCGGCTCGCGAAAAGCAAAACATGTTTTCAATGTGACGTAATTGCACGCGAAACAACAATATACATCACAGAGGCATATATTTCATCGCGCAAAGGATGTTGGAATACCGTTTTCTTAGCAAACATTGTTCCGTACAGAATGATTTTGTAGCAGAGCACCCTCCTACGGAACGGAAGGCGGAATACGGAAACCATCATAACAGAGTTTTTGAATTCGGAAACGTTTCTGAATTCTGAGATTTCTAGAACTGATATTTGCATTAGACACCGGACTGCTCAAAAACCGGTAACGAACAGATTTTAATTAACAAATCAATACTAGAAACATAGATAATCAATTAAGATACTTACTCCCCATCTTTGGCTAAATAGTATTATTTATTGTGATCAAATAAATAATTATTAAACTCGTAAAGAGACAAAAATACTAACAACGTTATACTTAAAAGCGAAAACCGGATAAAATGGCAGATAGAAGGTCGTGCGATTACATACTAAGACACTACAGAGTAGTAAAATTTAAATGACAGAGTGTCATAAGTATGATATATTTACAGAAATATTTGAAATCATCTGCGAAAGCGTACAAAAAATATAGATTTTAGCCGATATTAGCATTCATTAAGTATATAACATAATTTGACTCGCTTTCTATTTGGGTCTCTGCGGCTCGAAGACAACGAATAACCTGCCACAACGAAATCCCGCAATATCACGCGAGAAATTATACTGTCGTGTTGGCAAGTTAAAGCTGACGTGTTATATTGCAGTCGACCAGTGAACTGTAAACATAGACTGGAAAGAGCGCTCGGCTCTATAGATTGCCTAAAGAGACCCGCCATCATAGGGACCAAAACGCTATTTGGCATAGTCATAAACCACTCTCTAGTGGACCATATGACTACGTTATTGATTTTTTATGCCATTACGGCTAATCGGCACAGTAAAGTTTACAGTTATGAAAAGAACATATTAAAAACAAACAAACAAACAATATATAGCAGAATACAGACTTAATCTTAAACAATTCATAGACCTTATAAGATCGTATACCATGTCTTAATAGTGTGAAAATAACGACGTAAATATTTTCAACAAAAAGGCACCCGTTATATAGACAGGTTTATAAAAGTTAACATATTTTACTCTGAATTCCCAGAGACCGGATTGCGAGGAAGCGATCGACATAGACGTGTGAAAATTCAGTTAATTTGTTTTCAAATTGATCAGATAAATTTTTAATGAAGACAAACGTTGATCCTTTGAATATTAAAAAATTATTTAAATGAATGTTATTGCTGCGTATAATTAGGATAAACAAATGTTTTCAAAATATTCAGTTAGCTCCATTTTACTTACAAGAAAATTCTGCGGGTTATTTTGAGGAAGAAAATGTTTACTAAAATTTATTTCTGAACATGGAATCCGCCAAAATATTCATCCAGATACATAATTGTAGGTTCTTTCAGGCAGACATGAATTTTAGGCAAATTGTTATTGAAATAATCAGGTCAGTCGCGGTGGAGCAGGGCAAATAGTTTTTCATTCAGTTGTGGTTGGGTGGTGGCTAAGCCCTAGTCGGTATGTAATCTGTCAAATGTATTTAGTTTGATTTAGGAAACATAGGTAGGCCCTATAGTTAGGATCAGTAGGCCTAATTATGCGTCCTTTGATATTTTTTTTCTTTTGTTAGGACATTTCCGGATGGTATGAAAGTGTATGGGTATGGGGTGGGGTCAGTGGGTTACCAGATCGAGCAACTGTCCACCTAACATATTCTGGCTGGGCGGCCGCTGTCCTGTTCCCCCTCCCCCAGCTTTCGAGGCCGTGTCTGGTGTCATCGGGCTTGACCGGCCAGTCAGTCGTCGCGGAAGCATTCCTCATCGTAGTATCCTTCTAACTCCGGAATGGGTGCCGACCTGGCGTGATTGGGTCATCCAATCATAGATCGTCCACGTCCTGGAGTGATTCTAGGTGACTCTCAATGAGGATTCTCGGGGCTTGCGACGCTGTCCCATGGGCGCTTTCTCGAAGCTCCCCCATAAACATTTGCTGGCCGAAGCGACCAGCCGTCTTCTTGGAGACATGCGTGTCTGGTCACGTATTCCCGACATGGCTAGGTGCCTGTAGATGATGCAGTCGGGCAGCTGGACCTCCTCCAGTGTGCGATCTGTCACTTTCTTCCTTGACATTGCAGTCTCCAAGTGGTAGGTCGGGTCGGAAGCAGCCATTTCAGTAGGTAGTGTTTCTGCTTCAGTTGGGGTGGAAGGGACGTGCTCTGAGGTGTGCGTTAGTTCTTGTGGAGATGCAGGCGGATGCTCTTATGTGCACGGTGAACGTGTTCTTGCTGTGGTGGTGGTGGTGATTCTTGTTTCTGTGGTGGTGGCGGTTATTCCTTCTGTGGTGGTAGCAGTGGTTCTTACTGTGGTGGTGGCGGCGTTGGTTCTTACTGTGGTGGTGGCGGCTGTTCCTTGTGTGGTGGAGGTGGTGGTTCTTATGCAATGGTGGCGGGCATTCCTGCACATGCTATGAAAGTGAGATCTCAGGCCAGAGGTTCCTGGTGTAGCGCGGATCGACTGGTCAGGTACTGACCATGCTAGTTAGTCTGAGTGCAGGACGGCCGGGCCGGGTATGTTACTAGCACACACCCCGCTTGGTAGGATGATACACATGTGTAGAACCGATTATGAGCAGAACGTAAAATGACTAAGTCCATGAGATCATGTAGCGTGCATGTGCAGGCATCAGAGATTGCTTAACGACGTGCGTTAGTGCTGGGCAGAAAAGCCATCTCATACAGTACAGAGTTGGTACTCATAATCATTTTAGACTGCATCTTTCTCACGGTTCTTGGTCTCGATCATTACCAGAATGAAGCGAGGATTCCAAAACACTTTACCATTTTGGCCGAGTTATGGCTAAATGATCCAGCTTATTCTTTTTTCAAAATATTGAACCCCATAGGCTTGGCGCATGTAGGCCCTCAGTGCGTGGGTACTATAACGATTCACGTGACCCGCTTCCCTGCCTCTGCAGCACGCTCGATCGCTGATTGGCTGTGGCATTCCATCTGTGACGTCACAGGCAGTATATAAGGGGTCGAAAAATCAGATTCTCCAGCTGTCAGGTGATGGTGAGGTGCCTGGTCTGAGAGGACGAAATGATATAGTACCTCTTGCTGCAGTAGATACTGACAGTTGCTGCAGAGCCATTCGGTTTTCAGAATTCATCGTCTCTAGGGTACAAGCCACCACATCCACAACCAGCAGTTTGTGGAGCTCCCGGAAGATATCATCTGGGTGCAACAATCAAATTAAAGTCAGATAGCCCAAGCCACTACTTCCGCAAGGGGCCTTTTATGCGGATGGGCCTTTTGGCCCTGATGTAGCTCATCGTCCAGTATGTGCTGCGAAGGATGTGCTCTGTGATGACTCGCCAGATCTGCCGTACCACACAACCAGTGGTGGAAATTTATCCTCACATCATGTGTTAGCCTTTTGACATTTTTGACCGAAGTTATGGGAATATTGCTTGATGCATCGTGTGAGCTGTTCGATGCATCTCGTCTTGTGAACCATCAAAATTCATTCACATTAAATAACACCCATCCGTAGCCCTTCAAGAACTATAGGGCACTTTTCAACTTCCGCACCAGTACGTAACTTTTGGACCACTCAGTTAAATTAATAACTTTTCACGTAGACTTGACTATCTACTAGCCATCTTCCTCCGCGAATGATCATCTTCACTTTTCCTGAGAATGAGCCATATCCATAGTGTGCCTGCAGTAGTTTCCTAGCAGCCAACTTCCGCATCGTGCCATCTTGTGTTCCATTTATGTTATGCTTTCAACTATCGTGAATATGGGACTTCTTCCGTACCGATGACTAATCGGTACTCTGCTTTATTAAATTATTACTATATTACTTTTATGTAGCAGGTACTGATGACTAATAGTTAGCTCCCAGTCAGTTGAGACCGCATTTTATAGTTTATTATTATTATGTATATATTATCCTTATTTTCCGTGCTCATAAGCACCATAAGGTCGAGTGACCTTCTATTTACTGTATTTTACAAAGTTAGTGATATGGCAGTAGCCATCCATGTTAAATTGTTTTGTTTATTATAAAAACTCTTGGACCGCAGTATCACTAGCTTACACAATACAACAACAACATCCGCACCACCTTGTTCCCGGCACAGCATCAATTTTTCACCGAGGTTGCTGTTCATGGTCTCATTATGCGAACATGACATGCGGCCGACTAATACTGGACTGTTCCAGCTCGATAGGATAGGTTTATAGTAGTAGGGATGACTACTCAGTGGGAGACATTTTGTGTTAGTCTCTTTTCCGGGGTAGCAGATATGTAACACCGCACTCTGGGTAGATTGTATAAATTGGGCAATTACTTTAAGGCCTCCATTATGAGTAATTGTCTCTGTCTACGCTCCATCAACCTTCAGGCTTATTAATTTCTGGACATCCTTCCATCATGTTATTTAGAGTTAGCTCTGGAACTATTGACGATCAACGCATGCACAAAATCTTGGAACTTACATAAGTTGGTGGTGTTGAATTCTGCGGAAATAATCCACCCCCACCCTCACAGCATGCATCACCATAACCATATAGCTTCACTAGGTTGACTCGTTTACATAATTTGCTTTTAACAAGAGAGTGGTATTTTTTGCCATCTCTCTTTCTCTGTTTCAGCGTTGAAGGCATTTTCCTGTGATGGAGGCCCACGCGAGGCACATTCCTCTTGCAACAAACTAATGTTCCGTAGGTGTTAATTTGGTTTATATTAAACTAGCTACGTATCCGCACTAGGACCCTCCTTTGCAGGGATGCCTCACGGATCCTACTCTGTGAGGTACCGCTAGTGAGGACCACGATGATGAGTCGTCAACACGGGCCCATGTATTAGACATCCTCCGGGTAGCAGCAAACGAGTACGATTGTTTGACTGTTACCTCAATAATTGTTGTAGGTATTTTTAGGTACTATATCCCGGCCATAAAATGGAGCCGTGGAACCTTCACACCAGTAACACCAACAGTGTGGATGAAACAGTGAGGTTCAACTTTGATGGCGATGGTATGTGAATGTTCTACCAGTCAGTTTCTGTACGATCCGGCAGCGCGTAGCACCAACTCCACAACCCAGAGATCCGCAGCTAACCAGCTGTCTCATCCTGCTGTGCCGCATACCTGCAGTGCTGTGGAACAGGAACATCTGGTGGACCAGCGCGTATGCCCAGAATTTACAAGTGGCACCCGATGTGGTGCCTGAACACAAAGTGAAAAATGCCCACCCGCATGTTCCGGTCTCCCTTCTACTACAATCTATAATCTCCCGATTCAGAGGTGGAGTACTATGATGGAAGGGCGGCACGAGCGCTCACCGGTGATGTGCGAAATTATTCCGAATTAGAAGACACACCAATGGTATGACCACAAGAGTGCTCCCTGATCAGTGCGGAGGCTTTCAGTGATGCCTCCCAGGTGGGTGCATCTTTTATAACACTGTCTGATATCTGCGCTGGCCACTCTACACCTATGCCGTATCACGGACAGCAGCGGAGAAGTCCCCCTCGAGGGCATACTATACAACCTACACACCCATACGGTTCACCGTGTCAACTTTATTGTGACCAACATCATCTCCCTGCTACTCTTCGGTGCCGCAGTATGGAGATAGGAATGCGGAAGCACTACAGTCAACAAATCCCAGAAGCTGCACAAGCACCCACCATACCCAGTGGCCTTGTCAGTCCCCTGGACCTCCACCATAACGAGGAAGACCCGAGTAACTTCCTACGGACCCGCCATGATGCATGCACAATACACCACCATCAGTGCATCGTCCAATACAGAGGCAGAAGCTTCCGGGTTCATCCATTCCGACATATCATACGGAACCTCACAGATGGGAATCACCCCCTCATATGCAGAGGAACCACAACACAGGAAGCCACATCCACCCACACTGACCCACATCTGCATTCACTCCATTCTTTCCCCAGCCCCGACCTGGATTCACGCCCATTGTACCTTAGCATGGCACCAGCCGAGTCATCCTTCCACCCGAATTCAGTGGGGAGGGTGACTGGTCCATTTATAAGTGCCAGTTCGAGATCATAAGACATACAAACAGGTGGACGGATTAGCAAATGGGGGATAATCTGGCTGCCAAACTGTCAGGGAAAGCCCTACAGGTACTGGCAGATATTGGGGTCAGACTTCACACCCACATACAGCAAATTGGAAAGCACTCTTTCCGAGAGGTTCAGAGATACAGCATTGGGAGAGACAACCCTCTTCAACTAAAAAGCCTAAGAAGACATGCGGAAGAAACTCTGCCCGAATTGGCCAGCCACATCCGACGCCTCATCACCCGAGCATACCCCAACACAAACCTTGAGTGGAGAACCGGCCCTCAAGAAAAAACTTTTCCTTTTGGAGCATGGAAACCTTCAAACTCTTACCGCAACAGCCACACAAATCGAGAATTTCCTCGAGTGGGAGAAAAGCACTCATCGTCAACTACACCCCATCAATGAACTAAATGACATTAAAATCCTCACTTCAATGGACACACACTGCAATCACCACCGACATCAGCACTGCAACACAGCCCACACCACCTCCCCGAGGAGATCACGCACCCCGAGGAAGAGGGCATGGCCAGTCCCATCACCGAGCAGGCACTGATTAGAGAGTCACTTCAGTGTCCCATCCTAAAACCTGACTCAACTGTTGTCCATCAACAGCAACATCAGGTGGATTCATCAATAAATAGTACAAAAACTACACTAATAATGGCCTCACAAAAGCCGAGGCCTATGATGCACATGGCATCCGCAGCTCTGACAATCCTTCCCTCTACAGAAAGTTGTGTGTTCGCTGTGGCCATTTGGTGGACGTTATTTCCCTGGAAATAGCTCCCAACACACCTACAACAACAGCAGTTTCTGATGACAACATACCGGAACACCTGCATGACCTATATTTGTGTGCCACAGTTGGACTGATGCAATCCCACAAACATGATGTACGACGGATCCTGTTTAAATACCAGGAGAGTTTTTCCGCAGGAGACATGGACCTGGGAGAAACTCACCTCATGCGCCACTCCATCAACACTGGGATCAACTAACCTGTATGACAGCTGGTACGTCGTCTTCCCATACATAAAGAGACAGAAACACATCAACAAATAGATGACATGTTGTGGACAGGCATCAATCATAGAGCCCTCAACAATCCCCTAGCCAGTCTCATTGTACTTGCAGGAAGGAAAGATGGATCTTTGCGGTTCTGCATTGACTACTGCCGCCTTAATGATCTAAGCATCAAAGACGCGTATCCGCTTCCGCGGATGGATCAGGCATTAGATTCATTGTCGAGAGCCAGATGGTTCTGTACCCTTGACCTGGCAAGCAGTTACTGGCAGGTAGCCATGGATGAAGCTGACAGGGAGAAGACAGCCTTTGTCTGTAGAGACGGTCTTTTCCAATTCCACACGATGCCCTATGGCTTGTGCAACGCTCCAAGAATATTCGAGCATCTCATTGAGCAGGTATTAACCACCCTGCAATGGGAAATCTGTCTCTGCTACATTGATGATGTTATCGTCCTTGGGCCTTCGTTTGAGCAGATCGTGTCCAATCTGGACAGAGTCTTAATGTGGTTTCATACCGCCAACCTAAAGCCCAAACCCAAGAAGTGCCATTTCTTCCGTCAAAGTGTCGCGTTTCTTGGACATGTGATATCTGCAGATGGAGTGGACACTCAACCTTCCAAAATTCAAGCAGTGGCAAACTGGCACAGATGCGCAAAGTTTCCTTGGGCTCTGCCAATACTGACGCCGGTACACTTCAGTGAGATTGCGTCTCCTCTGTTCCAGATCACTGAAAAGGATCGACGCTTTGAGTGGACGAGTGAGGGTGAGGTTTCCTTCAGGGCGTTGAAGGACCTATTAACAACTGTACCTATTCTTGCTCATCCTAACCCTAACCTCGATTTCATCTCAGACACTGATGCATCCGCTTTTGCGATTGGCACTGTTCTATCACAGGTCAAAGAAGATGGAACGGAGCAGGTACTGGGTTATTTTTCACGTACTCTGAACAAGACAGAGGAATGGTACGCTACCACTAAGCAAGAATTGTTAGCTGCGATGTATTTTGTTAGGTACTATAAACACTTTCTGTATGGGAGCTCATTTACACTATGTACAGATCATGCCTCACCACGCTGGCTCAGAAACCTAAAAAATCTGGAGGGCCAGGTAGCGCAATGGCCGGAATCCCTGCATGCCTTTAACTTCAATGTTGTTCACTGACCCAGTAAGTTGCATGGAGATGCCAACGCCTTGAGCAGAGTTGGGCTTGAGGATGAACAGGAAGTGGCCATCACTGTAACACATACAACTCAGCCAGCTCCCATATTCCCAGGGCTGCGGTGTGCAGACTGGGATGCGGAGGAGCTCGCCCATGAACAGACAACAGACATGCAGAAATGAAGAATATATGAGTGGATCCAGGAGGGGGTACGCCCTCCGAAGGAATCTGTTAGTCCTTTATCCGCCGCAGCTAAATATTATTATCAAAGGTTTGGCGAGTGCCACGTGAACAATGGCATTTTCTACATAAATAACCAGATAATAATTCCTGAGCGTTATAGGCTAATAATATTACAACAACTACATGACCGTGCTGGACATTTAGCTGTTGAAAGAACCACAGAGCAGATCAGACAGATTCCACTGAATCAGGATACGCGATAGTGTCAAGGCTTGTGTCGCCAAATGTGTCCCATGTCAAAGACGCACTGTTGGCCGTCACCACACCGCACCTTTATAAATTAAAATTGTGGGTGCACCATGGGAGTGAGTGGCTATTGATGTGCTCAGTCCCTTGAATACGATGGATGCTGGAAACAAATACATCCTCGTATTACAAGATTATTTTACGAAGTGGGTAGAAGCATTTACTTTGCCAAAACAATAGGCATCCGCAGTAGTAGAGGTTCTATCAAACAATGTGTTATGCCATTTTGGAATGCCCTATGAGTTACAATCCAACCAAGGTAGTAATTTTGAGAGCCGGTTGATCTCAGAGCTCTGCAAATCTTTCTATATAGTCAAAACATGCACCACACCATATCATCCAGGCAGCGACGGGATGCTAGTGAGGTTCAACAGAACCCTCGCTATGATGCTGACTATGGAAACTATTGTCGTGATTGGGATCTATCGATCCCATATGTGCTCATGGCATACCACACGTAAGTACAGTCCACCATGGGTTATACCCCTGCTCGGTTAATGTTAGGCTATGAATTACCCTTGCCCCTGGATCTGGCCATGCCCAGAATTCTGGGGGAGAAAAATTCACCATCTCTCTATGTAGAGCTCATGCAGCAAAGGATAAGACAGGCCCATGAGCTGGTGAGAGAAACACCCTCCACTGCACACCGGCATCAGAAAACATGGCATGACCAGTGGGTGCATGGAGACCCGTATGAGGCGGCAAAAATGGTCTGGGTTCGTGATACACAATGTTCTGCAAACGTGCCGAGTAAACTGAGTTACCAGTGGAAAGGCCCCTATGTGCTAGTAGGTAAAAAGTCAGATGTGACCTACCAAATCTGCCCCTCGGATGGCATGACCTGGGTCATCCACTTAGATCATCTTAAACCTTGTGTTAGCGATGACCTGGTGCTATAGCTCAGACTGGGCGATACGTGTAACACCAGAACCCAGATCGATGTGTCTACGGAAACAGGTATTCCAGACATTAGAGCAGAACACTGCGGTGCTAGTTCGACACTTCTCCTACCAAGCCAGGAGTCTGGCAAACAAACGGCTAATGCTGAGGACGATGACGAGCCACGTTCTCACCTTCTCCCTCCTCAGAGCGGGTCTACCCGGTCTGGAAAGTCGTATTTGAAGATTTTCTTATTTGTACTGTCCATGGGGATGGACAAAAATGTTGTTCTGCCAACCTCTTCCCATTCCCACCCACTTCATGCTATTACACCAATTATAGACTTGCTACAAGCGGAGGCTGAGGCTGTCCCAAGCCATGCCTCTTGCCGGGGGGAACATATAATAAATAGCATGGAAGTGAAGAGGCATGACGAGGCCTTGGCCTGATGCAGAGAACAGGAAAACCGCACAGCTTGGAACACCCCCTGTCCAATTCCCGAAATCGCCTAACCATCCCCCATCCAAGTCACGTATGTGACACCACCCCCACTCCAATTGGCGTCCCTAATTTCCACACTGAGCTCAGACATCACACGTCCCATCCCTCTCACTCTCCACTCGTCATCTGTTGACTGTCAATCTTCTGATATATCTTCTGCTAGTGGTGAGTGGGGAGGCAGCCTGTTCAGTAGACTCTCGGCTCGATTTTTCACGGTACTTTTAAAAACTATGACCAAGTACCAACCATTGTGTAATGGGAGATGTCCATCCCCCATCCGAGGCCCCCCCCCCGCCCCCTTTCACAACTGGCTCACCACCACAACCCTCCCCCACCCCGGGGGCAGTCAGAACATCACGTAAAGACACAAAACGACAGACGCAACAGAACCACACATGCCCTCACGGCTGGATACATCAATTGTTCAATGATCGAACACTACATACACGTCCGGTTATTAGAGATATAACGGAGACATTCGACACCCCATT
Source organism: Chaetoderma sp. LZ-2023a (assembly GCA_034401795.1). Classification (NCBI taxonomy): domain Eukaryota; kingdom Metazoa; phylum Mollusca; class Caudofoveata; order Chaetodermatida; family Chaetodermatidae; genus Chaetoderma; species Chaetoderma sp. LZ-2023a. Next base: position 82,443,842 of record CM067371.1, on the reverse strand, counting down.
ACAACGAACAGCTTAGTTGTCACCAGCTAAGTGCGTCATCAACAGTATAACAGCATGCACCTAACTTTTGTAACAGAAAAAGTTAGAGACACATTTTTCCGCAACACTCCCTACCGCACAAATGCAGTGAGCTCATCACCAAACGCAACCCCTACTTTTCCCCAAAGCAACAGACTCGGCATTCCCCAGCTTGGAAACCTGGATATGCCCACCGTGCATTATTCCCGCATCACGCAGCACCCCGACTTCCCTACAACAAAACGCTACCATCAACAGCACAAGTCAACATTTTCCGCAAGCACCCTCCCACCATGGTATACGGAAAACTGATCATACAGTGAGGAGGAAAACACCGTCACCACCAATAGTACGTGCCGCCAGGACACCCCCACCTCTTGGAAGTGACACACATCAGCTAAAAGACACATACTTCATTTACATGTAAACACAGATTTCTTTATTGAGAGAGCCAGATGACTGCAACCTGTTGTCGGTAGCTAGTACGAGATAGGCACAGCACGTGAAATTCGATAATGGTCTGATTCAAGTTACGACAGCTCCGTCTTGGTTATCCCTGCTCTAAGTACCCCTGCCCCATCTTTTTAAGACTCGTGCATTACAGAGAGAATAAAATCAATGTCTGATAGAGTTGAGACACTGCAGAGCCCCTCCCCCAACAGCGCCGGATTCATCCGAAGAAAACCAGCTACGCATATCTACAGACAGCATCAACACGACAGAAACACAGACACTCAGGATAACTGTTTCACAATCTCCATATGATGGTATTGTAATTGTTTAAACTGTGACACACATTTTCCGAGTTGTACTGTAATAATTAAGTTTGCGTCTAGGTGCAGTGAGACTAGTCCTACCCACAGAGGAGGATGCTTGGCAGTCTGCCCACCCGATAAATACATTCTTGCGTGTTGGGGTCAGTATACTTGACACCCGCAACATATGGATATCTTTAAACCTAACAATAAATTACAGTCAGCTAGACTGTTATAATTTTGATCGAGAACTAAAATGTTCTACCGCGACTACAAATCATTAGTGTGCGGGCTGGCGAGGCAGCATCAAAACTTGAACAGTCTAACACACAAGAGAAGTTTCAAAAAGCTCTGTTACCTACAAGTTCCACTCAACAATCGACAAGAGCTTGAATAATATATACTATACACGGAAAAGAAGGAGTGCAAGGAGTGAAAACCATGCGCAAATAGGGACGCTGTTCTTAGGAACAGATATTTAGGAATACATGTTTCAACTTTTTGCACTAATTTACAAGAATTAGCAATGCTAATAGCAACAGGCACATCTAGTCCGATCAACCATGTGCTTACAAAACAAGAAACCACATGATCATCACCACGTTTTCCGGTAAATTAGATCAAAGACTATAAACGCGCGAACCGCCCTCCCATGGAGCTGCTACTACACATGTGATGTAGGAGGCGAGAGGTGATGGGACGGGGTCACAGACCACTGACATAATCACGCTCTCCCCACCCCGTCGGGCATTCCACCCTGAAATTTGAACAGGCGAGTTTATAAGTATCTAACTTGGAAACCTACTCACACTAATTAAAAGGTGAGCATCCACAGGAATAAGTAGTCCCCGATTTTAATGTTGATCGGAGGCCCGATTTTCCATTACATGGAGATATAAGCGATTCTCCTTTATTTCTATATTTATATTTGCATTCTATTTATGAAAGGAATATTAAATCCGACTCCAGGAGAATAAAACTGGCAGAATCCTTTTACGGATCTGACCGATTCACCCCAAACCTTTTGGGTGTGGTCATCCGCCCTCCTGTGACCTCACCAAAGACTATAAAAGGAGTTCGCACACGGAAAATTCATCTCTCCAAACTCGACACTTGGGAAGATCGGGCATTAGGCTACTTTCATGTTGCAAACCAAATTCTGCTGTTTTAAATTCATTTATCTTATTACTTTAATTTGCCATTAGGAAAGTTATAAAAAAACGTAAAGATAGGAAAGGATAGGTTAGGTGTTTTGTGGTTCCGCATATAACAACAATGTGGAAATAAGATGTCCCTTGCGTAGATCTGGCTTTGTCTGACAGCTCGATAGAAGAAACTCAGAAAAGAACGGTGAAGAAATTTCCGTGCACTTCATTATTATATAACAGACAGCCGTGTAAACGCGGATTTTTCCGCAACTCGGATTTGACATTACATATCAACCGAGACCATCTTCTTCAGCACGCGTATTGTTCAGACTGCAAGTATTTGTTTTTGGCAACGCGGTATGGCGTGACTGTCGCCTCCACATCTAAGCATCATGTTCTCGTGGTTAATCTTCAACCCGGGGAACAAGACAAGCCAATTGACATTACAGCTCCAAGATTCGAAGCACGTACACTGCATGAAGTGATTCCTACCGGAAGGATGGCCAAGACAAAACGAACAAAGAGACGCCAACATACTCCTCCACGTTCCACCACCACCGCAACAACTTCAGGAATTACTGTAAAGAAGTGAATTATTTACTCTTAATTCTTTCATATGTGAGTTCAACTTTAATTTGTATTATTAGTGTTTGGTTATTATAACATGTCATTCCAGCTTTAAGTGGTTTGAAGCAAAATTGTGTAAATAATGTTTTCTATATTTTATTCTTAGGGAATATGAATTCTGATTATTGCCTTGGCACATTTTGGAAACAAAATATGTGTTGAACATTTGCATTGCGAGATTTTGGCTGTTATATGTATTTAGGGGTTTAGGTCTGGTGGCTGATGTCAGTATTTCAAACTCATCCAGGCCGCCAAGACCTGAAAACTCACAACCGCCACCACCTCATCATGCCTCAACACCGCATTCCGAAGACAAAGATCCATGGCAACTACCATCACTACCACCATGACGGCCAACATGATGACAGCAACAACCATGACCGAAGCAGACCGGACACCCAGCACCACCACAGATCATCACATCACACCTCATGTGCTAGATAGAACTTTCCCAAATCTATCCGCTACACCTTATGATACCAGTGCGGAAGATATTATCGAAAATATCTCAGCATTTCGATTTCACTCACCACGTCCCGCATATGCAGATCGCGGTACCCAAATCCGTTGGGGTAACCTTTCAGCCGATATCTGAGGCCATTGCTGTCACGGATGCAGCAGAATGTTTGATTAAGTTGTGCAGAAAAGAGAATTATGCTCATTATGTTTATTTTTGAAATACTATTCTTCTTATTATTACTAAAAGTTTTTAAAATTGAACCCCCATCCCTAGGCTGACCATGGTCATCCTACACATCTATGCTAATTATCGCATAGCTGTGTCTCACCAATAATCGCTGTGGATCCCTATGCTGCAAACACACTATATATGGTGTAAGTACACAGCATGCTACAGCGAACATGTCATTTATCCCGACCATGCTGTCCTAGCTATTGCTGGGGCTGCCTGATGGCTTTCTAATGTTTTAAAAACATTATTATTATTAACATACTATTTTTCTTATTATTTTTCTTCTTGTTACAGATAAAAAGATGGATATTGTTTGGCGAGAGCCATCCGTGCAGATTCGCAATAACGGGCCACACTGTATGCATGCCCTCATATATTGACACGCATACGTAATTTACTGTCTTAACTTGTGATATGTATATAAATATATATATCTTTATTTTTATTTACGTTTTTATTTATATAACTTGATTCTGGTACGTTGGAGCTTGGGCGTTCTCAGCGGAAAATTAATTATCCATCACCCAAGAGAATTCCTATGCGAGCTATTGTTTAGTCTAAGCATGATAATAAACAAATAAAAAGAGCACGCACCATAGCATGAAACAAAAAAAAAAGAAAAAAAAAAGAAAGAAAAGGCCTGGAAAAATAAATACTGGGCCAAAAATCAAAATAAAAGTATGCCGCCCTCCAGAACGCTTTCACATGCCTATGTGCCTTCTCTGATAATCTATGCTTCCCTTGCGTTACTACTCCTCTCAGCTACGTGCCTACCTGAGAAGTCTATAATTCTCGCCCAGCGTGTGCCCTGTACGTTCGATCCACGACTGCGGTATCATGCATCACAGATGCTGAACTCTAGAAGGGAGTGGTGTAGCGTGTACCCCCCCCCCCCCCGCCGGGGGTAGGACGATGCGCATGTGTAGAGCCGATTACGAGAGGAACGTAAAATTAACAAGTCCGTGAGATCACGTAGCATGCATGTATGGGCACTAGAGATTGCTTAACGATGCGTGTTAACGTGGGCAGAAAAGGTATCTCATACAGTACCGATTTGGTACTCGTAACCATTTTAGATTGCATCTATCGCTGTTCTTGGGCTCGATCATGACCAGAAACAAGCAAGGATTCCAAAACACTTTACCATTTTAAATTCGGTTAAGAATTGGCTGAGTTATGGCTAAATGAGCCAGCTTATTCTATTTTAACATATTGAACCCCATATGCTTGGCGCATGTATGCTCTCAGTGCATGGGTACTATAGCGCATCACATGACCCGCTTCCCTGCCTTTGAAGTCCGCTCGCTGATTGGCTGTGGCTTTCCATCAGTGACGTCACAGGCAGTATATAAGGGGTTGAAAAATCTAAATTCTCCAGCAGTCAGGTGGTGGTGAGGTGCCTGGTCTGAGAGGACGAAACGATATAGTACTGCTTGCTACAGCAGATACTGACAGCTGCTGCGGCACCATTCGATTTTCAGAATTCATCATCTCTAGGGTACAAGGCACCACATCCACAACTGCCAGTTTTTGGAGCTCCCGGAAGATATCATCCGGGGGCGACAATCAAATTAAAGTCAGGTAGCCCAAGCCACTACTTCCGCAAGGGGTCTTTTGTGTGGATGGGCCTTTTGGGCCTGATGTAGCTCATTGTCCGGTATGTGGGGCGAATGACGTGCTCTGTAATGACTCGCCAGATCTGCTGTACCAGGCAACCAGTGGGGGAAATTTATCCGCACATCATGTGTTAGCCTTTTGACATTTTTGACCAATGTTATGGGAACATTGCTTGATACATCGTCTGAGCTGTTCGATGCATCTCATCTTGTGAACCATTAGAATTCATTCACAATAAATAACATTCATTCGTAGCCCTTCAAGAACTATAGGGCACTTTTCAACTTCTGCACCAGTACGGAACTTTTAGACTACTCAGTTAAATTAATAACTTTTCATGTAGACTTGGCTATCTACTAGCCTTCTTCCTCCACAAAGGATCGTTTTCACTTTTCCTGAAAATGAGCCATATTCTTAGTGTGCCTGCAGTATTTTCCTAGCAGCCAACTTCTGCATCGTACCATCTTGCATTCCAATTATGTTATGCTCTCAACTATCGTGAATATGGGACTTCTTCCATGACTAATCGGTACTCTGCTTTATTATATTATTATTATATTACTTTTATGTAGCAGGTACTGATGACTAATAGGTAGCTCCCAGTCAGCCTATAAGCACCATAAGGTCGAGTGACCTTCTATTTACTGTATTTTACAAAGTTAGTGATATGGCAGTAGCCATCCTTGTTAAATTGTTTTGTTTATTATAAAACCTCTTGGACCGCAGTAACCCTAGGTTTACACTATACAGCAAAAACATCTGCACCACCATGTTCCCCGCACAGCATCAATTTTTCACCAATGTTGCTGTTCGTGTTCTCATTATGTGAACATGACATGCGCTGACTAAACCTGGATTGTTCTAGCTCAATAGGATAGGTTTATAGTAGTAGGGATGATTACTCGGTAGGAGACATTTTGTGTTAGTCTCTTTTCCGGAGTAGTGGATATATAACAATGCACTCTGGCTAGATTGTATAAATTGGCCATTTACCTTAAGGCCTCCATTATGAGTAATTGTCTCTGTCTACGCTCCACCAGCCTTCAGGCGTATTAATTGTCTGGACGTCCTTCCATCACGTTATTTAGAGTTAGCTCTGGAACTATTGGTGTCCCAGAATGGCTAGAAATAAAGTGACAATCACCGCATACAGCCCCCCCCCCCCCCCATGTATCCTCGGATACCGGTTAGTTAGAAAATCCTGCCAAAGTAGGAAGCACTGCGAAAATATATATATATATATATATATATATATATATATATATATATATATATATATATATATATATATATATATATATATATATATATATATATATATATAGTTAATTACTGGTCTGCAGTGCATCTCTGGGCAATTTTGCAATTTTGCATAACCCTAACGACAGGTAAATGGTAGCCTGGCCCGGATACGGATCAGTAATAATCCGTATCTGACACACTGGTGATGGAAAGGATCCAGCTCTCCATCAAACTCTACCAGTGACTCGGTGCGGTCTTAGAACCCACCACACCCTCCGCGGAAGGTCACTATAGTTGGACAGCTGTACCTTGTCTCCATCATAAAACTTAAAATGTGGTTTTCAAACGCTTATGTACCGTTATTTGTCCTTGTGATGTTATGTGTGGTCATGACCTGCCAGTGACTGAATCATTATATGATTCTGGAGCTTTCATCTCATGATAAGTACTTAGGGGGATGTTCCGGAGGGTGGCCTCATGGTCACCAAACATTCTCGCCCGTCAGATGTATATATTAAAAAGTAGTTAGCTTATATTGCCAATTGCAGCTAGAACTAGACTTGGGCACAACAACTAAATGATAAGGTAGAAATTAGCAGAAGGCCCGCAAAAATAAAACCAGCAACTACTAACACAGAATCTTGGCACTTACATAAGATGGCAGTGTTGAATTCTTCAGAAATCATCCACCCCACCTTCTAGTAAAACAGCATCCATCACCACAACCATATAGCTTCACTAGGTTGGCTCGTTTACATAATTTGGTTTTAACAAGAGAGTGGCCCCTTTTGTCATCTCTCTTCCTCCGCTTCGGCATTGAAGGAATTTTCCTGTGACGGAGGCCCGCGCAATGCAGCTAACCAGCTGTCCTGCCCGCCATGCCACGTACCTGCGGTGCCACAGTACATGAACCTCCGGTGGACGAGTGTGCATGCCCGGAGGCTACACTTGTCGCGAGGGTACAGTCAGGTTATCTGTGCCATGAGGGAGATGCTTGTAAGTGGAATGTGTGCACAAAGAGGGGGAAAGGGCCGCAAGTGGATCTCTTAGCCGCAGGCGGCTTTTGGTCTTCTCTATCCACGCTTGAGTTAAGCTCATTAGGCGACTCTCTCTTAAGCACTAGTGTGATGGGAGGGGGGGGGGGGGGGGGTGACAGAGAACGAAGTCACGGGGTCAGTATTATGCTAGATTTCGTCTAGAGGATCTGTGCGCAGTATTCTTCATCAGCCGAAAAGTTCACAAACGGAGCAACAAGAAGAGCACTCCACATCCTCGTCCTCAGGAGAGACGTTGTCCTAGCTCTAGACTATGGCTCGAGAGATGGGAGGGCCTATTCGGCAACCAGAAGCTCTCTCTCAGGTACGTAACATGAATTTCAAGGAGTGGGTCTTCTTGGAACAGGGGAGAGAGCAGTGCTCTTCCCTGTTGTCGTTACATTGCTAATGGTCATTAATCGTCCGCTCTGTCTATAATAGGTTTTTCGGTCATCAGAGTCGTTGGTGTTAGTACTAATTCCAAATGTTCCGCTTAAGGTGGGACAAAGGCGTGCTTTATACATCAATGTGCAGTTGATGGGGGAAATCTTCGCTGGAAGATTTTAGTGGGTGCCGCCTCATTGATCCTATGTTCTCAGGAGGTGTCCAGAGGCGGGCCTTCAGTGTGTGCCTATAACTAATGATTTAATGGATCCTGTGCTAGGTGGTAGTTTAACAACCGTAGGTATTTTTGTAGCTTAAGGCCTCAGACAGCCGCAGAATCACGCAATCTGTTAGGTTAAGGGAGAACCTCTACCCTCACAAAGTTGGGTGAATCTTTCGCTCAGAAACGAAGACCAGCTTGACTGACATCAAAAAGCTTTTGCAAAGTACAAACCAGCTACAAATCGGCTCACAGAAATAGCATCATTAGGCGCTGATGACCTTACAAACCTACCAACATAGGCCGTTTTTATCCGTAAACCGGCTATGTCAGACATCACACGCCATCGACATCACCTACGCCTCAGACCTTCCCCTGCATCAGAGACTACACAGACGTCAACAGAATCATCATGTCCATCAGACCGACCACCATGTGCCGAACCAGGATCGGTGTGTCACATTAGCAACCAAGACAACATCACCACAATACGCTATAAAGAATCATCCCTCTCCCTATATGTGGTACCACTAACTCCACGAATAAACAAGCCATCTAGATAACACACGTAACCCCAGATTATTTTGTTAAGAGAACGCTGATTCTCGCAGACTGTAGTCAGTAGTTAGTAGGATTTTGCCACCGAAAGCGAGGCTTGATTACAGAAGGATTCAAGAACTACAGTAAGCTATGACAGTCTCCCCGTTCTAATATAACTTTGTCTCACCATTAGCTCGTTCGTAACAAAGTGAATGCAATCATTGCCCTATAAAATAATCAACACACTCATATAGGTGTAGCGCAGATCATTAGGACGACACCTGGCTGAATCGTCCCAGGCAGGACTGACCTAAACACGCCCCTGTATGGTCCTATGGGCCTGCGTACATAGCCACGTTCGATAGGAACGAGAAAATGACCAAGCACTCCTCATGGCTAATTAGGTCAAACACCTTCTTGAAATCAATATATATATCATGTCGACTAGCTTATCATTAATCATAGCTTTCAATCTTTCTTCTGTGATTTTTATCATACTAGTTTGACAAGAATGCTGGTTTCTGAACCCAGACTGCGCTAGGCTCAGTAAATTAAAGTTCATAAGATGGTCATATAGTTTATCGTGAATATGTCACTATAATAGTTTAGAAATGGTAGATAAGATTGATATAAGTCAGTATTCTTCTATGTTACTTCTGTTATTTGACTTTGGTATTGGGATTACTTTTGTTAGTTTCCACCTATCAGGAAATATATTAGATTGAATACTGAGATTGATTATTTTAGTTAGCGGGTAGGCTAGTATATGGGCTGACATATTTACAAATTTTGCATTTATTTCGTCTAGTCCTACTGATTTCTTAGTGTCTGATTTCAATAAGTGCAGCAGTGTCTCCTCATTTGTAAAATAATGTGCGTCTGGAATTTTTGAAGAGACAAAGTTTTTGAGGCATTGATGAGTACTGGTAGTATTTGGCTATTGACCTACGTGTTTTGCAATATTTGTTAAGAATAAATTAAACGTGTCTTCTATTGTTTAGATTCGGTTATTAGTTCCCCAGTGACATTTTGGTTTGCAGCGGCTGTGTAGCCTGTACTTGAGTTGATTTTAGGTTTTATTTCTTGAAGCTTTTCCAGATTGGATCCTTGTCTGATTTGTTCTCCTCTATTATAGTATTCATAAAGGTTTTCTTTTCCTATGGATTAGTTTATTTGCATGGTTTCTAATATTGTTTCTATTCTGAATATCACCACGTTTTGCATAATAGTCACGCTGTCAATGGGCAGTTATTATTTCATCGTTTTGCCATATTGGCTTCTTTTGTGTTTAATGTTGTGCTCTCTAATTGGGGCGTGCTTTTTAATTTTTGTTCGTAGCAATGTTATTCTCTTATGTAATGCTGCATCTACATTAATAATATTGGTGATAAATGACTATGAAGAGTTTTGAATGTCCTCCAGAAAGACAGCTTTGTTGAACTGAACTGCTTCATGTTTCTGTATTTTATTGAAGTGTGACCTTGCAGTTTTGTACTCGTGTTTTGTTTTACAAGACATACAGTGTCATGATCACTGATATAGTTTACCGACGCTCACAAAGTGGCTATTTTGCATATTATTTGAGTATATGTGATCAATTATGGTGTACGTGTTTTTTGTTACTCATGCGGGTTGATCTATTAATTGTTCAAAGCCGAGTTGTTCAGTTGCTTTAAACCATTTGGAGTTTTTGCGCCGATGTAGGCCGCATCATCGAGATTGATGTCTCCTAACAGAAGTTCGTCATTTGACATTGGCTGTAGCTTTTCTAAGACTATCTCCATTTCATCTATCCAATGTGCAGGTGTTTTGGGAAGCTGACACGTGAATCCTACAATATATCGCTTGCTATTACATGGGTTTATTTCTAATCAGATTGTTATTTTCTAGATCTGTTAGCCATTTATATGTTATGTTTTCATCTATGTAAGCAACTATACCACCTCCACCTTTGTTTTTTCTGTCCCGCCTTTTGCATATGATGCTGTATCTCTTGTGTGCGTGTAGTTCGAAAGGTCCAATTCATTGACAAATTATGTGGAGTCGGCAACTCCAGAAACAGAAGATGGCCAAGCATGCACCAGCGTCTAAGCAAGATTTGTACAGAGTACTTTCAGGAAATTTATTAGGACTCTGTGATGAATGTCTCCTTAGCAGAAGATGCCAGCGAGCATTATCTTATTGCACAAGAAGAAACATTTACTTGACATTCTATCATATATTGAGACAGGTACTGCTGTTCTCCACCATCGAAGGTGGCTTCTCAATCTCATGCCATCGTCATAAATGTGCTAGATTGAAGTCTCCCAGGTGTCCTGTAGGTGGGGCTTAGAATACACCTTCCATATCCTCTGCGCGTCGTAAGACGCGACTAAAGGAGGTAAGGGTGAGGTAACCCTGACAGAAACCTCGAGTGCTGAAGACGGAGGTTCCAGGCCGCACGGCGCACTCTAATAAACCATGGATCCACGCACTTAACGCTTATGATCATGTCGATAGTCACTTACAGGACTGGCGGTATGATCAGCGAACGAAAAGAAGAAAGAAGAAGTCTCCCAGGCAATCCACGACGATCCTCTGAGATATCCAGATTATCTCCTTGGCTGTATTGCCAAGCCTAGGGACACTCCTATCACACCACAGAAGCAAAGTGCATGCTGTATTGCTCACTACAATCAACACTCTTATATGCTACTTAACTTCTATCAATATGTACGGTTCCATTCACCATATTATGGCCGCTATCCTGCAGTGCTCTTTGATCTGCTCAGTGAAGCATCCTTTTAAAGATACCTGAAGTGTCCTAAATAACCAAAAGGCTTATCTCTAAATATCAGTGAAAAAATAACTCTTATTACGTTATCGTATTTATTTTGCACATTACACATATGACACAAAACCTATTCTAATCATTTAATTCCTTCTCATATTAACGTGCTTCCTGTCATTGTGGTAATCTAGAATCTGTTGTCCTTCCGAGTATTTCTGATGTCTTCCAGTGATGTGGACTTTTCATGTGGTCTTCAACCAGTTTGGAAAGAAAACTATTTTTTAAAAGTTCACTGTAAACAAATGGGATGTTGATTTATCATCATCTGCATTCCGATGTCACGAAGGTAAGTGTCTTCTTTGCCTATGGTGTTACCATAATGCCGGTCACCGGATGCTCAATGTAGGACACATTGGGGAAGTTTGAAAATTGTGTGATTCTGAAGATGTAGAGATCATGGCTGCAGAACTGACTTGCCAGGGAAGAGGATGAAATATATGAATGACGAAACAAACGAAAGCAGCCTAACATAATGCTCTGGCATGATAATCATGACAGACAACACATCTAAACCAGATGTAGAGCAAAATGATTGAATGAGTTTATTATTGATTACTACTAATTAAGTCTCTGTTATTGTTTTGTAAATACTTGATTTTCATCTGTAGATATTTCATCCGCATAAATATTCAATATCCGTTAAGATTAGAATCCTGATCACTTGCCACTCACAATAAACCATTATTATCACAGGATGATTTGCACCAGTATATGATTTATAGGTATGTGGAGTCACATAAGTCTAATGCTGCCATGCGGCACATGACAAGTCGAGCATGAACGACATTATCTTCCTTGAAATGGTCATCTCATTGCAAATCTTGCGGAGTCAGCAGCTCCAGAAACAGAAGGTGGCCAAGCCTGTGCCAGCGTCTAAGCCGTGTACAGGGTACTTTCAAGAGATTCATTGGGAACCCGCGGTGAATCTCCACTTAGAGGAAGATGTCAAGCGTTATTCTAAAGTGCTCTCTCGTTGCACGAGAAGAAACAATTTACTTGACATTCCATCAGATGATGAAACGGATACTGCTGTCCTCCAACGTCGAAGATGCGATCCTCCTAAACCTGATAGTGGAGTGCTAGATTGAAGTGCTGAAGGTTGGCATCTCTTTCATGCGATCCACGATGATATTTTGAGATATCCTGATTTTCTCCTTGGCTGTATTGCCAAGCTTAGGGACACGCCACAACGCAGAAGCAAGGTCTATGCAGCTTTGCTCACTACAACCAGCACTTTAATATCCTTCTTAACGTTTATCAACATTAACGGTACAGTGGACCTTTCCAGTTTATCCATCCATCATATGACATCATAATCAACTGCGTGACGTGTAGGTTGACCTCAGAATCAATGACGTCCCGAATGACGTAGACAAGTACGTCCAGAACGCATAATTGAAGACGGGCTACGTGTTGTTGTACAAATTGTATTTCTATGCTATTTCATAAACATTTTGTGGAATATTTTGTAATTTAATTGGGCAGCAACATCACCCAATCGAATGGACCTTTCCATTTTTAGCTATTCCCCGCCCATCTCTAGCTAAACTCCACCCACACCTCGCCGTGTTGGGATTGATCGATCCCCAAATACCTTAGCTATCAATTTCCTGAAAATTATACAGAGAAGCTGTTGAATATTTTGTAACTAATTTGACTGGGTGCTGTTGCTGCCTATGGCAGCAACAGCGCCCAGTCAAATTAGTTTCAAAATATTCAACAGAATATCGTATTAAATAGTAAAAGCAAACAATTTGTACAACAACGCATAGACCGTCCTCAAATATGCGTTCGTGACGTACTTATCGATGTCATTCATGACGTCATTAATTATGATGTCATTGTACACATCACGCAGTTCATTATGACGTCATATGATGGGTGGGTACTCTGGAAACGTGAATTAGTTTCAATGCCAGTGCATTCGGGGGTCGATCGATCCCAACACAGGCGAAGCGTGGGTGGAGTTTAACTAGGGATGGGGGATGGGCGGGGCATAGCTATAACTGGAAAGGTCCATTCAGCATCTGGTTGCATTCCTGAAGTGCTCTTTGATCAGCTCAATGAAGTACCTTTTTCAGGATACCTGAAGTGCCTAAAATAATCAAAGGTCTTATCTCTAAAAAAAACCCAGTAGAAGAATAACTCATCTTATGTTAATGCATTCTATTTGCACTATTTTGAGCATCTCGTTTCTTCTCATATTAAGTATCTTCCTGTTCTTGTGGTATAGAATCTGATGTCCTTCCGAGTGCATCTGTCCTCTTGTGGTAATTCTAGGCTGTCATTCCGAGTTCCGAGTATGCCTTTCTTCTTCCAGAGATGTGTATTCTTCCCGTGTTCTTCGACCAGCATGGAAGGTAATATCTCTCTCTCTCTCTCTCTCTCTCTCTCTCTCACTGAAATTTTCCCTAGATGTTTTGTTGTCTTATTGTTTCAGCATAAAGTTTATCCAGATACAAAATAACATATTCATTAGACACTACATAATGCCCTGTTTAGTATAGCAACTCGAGACTATATTTTCGGCCACGCGATACAAGCCATCAAATTGATATATAATGTTTAGTTTAGTTTATTCTGAGAGGTACCAACGAAATATTTGCGTTAACACCCCTCACCTCCCCTTATATATAGCTTGCAAAATAATTATGTTCGTGTTATCAAGTGTATGTTACAAGGGCGGGAATTCTAGTTCACTCATAATCAAACCTTTGCGCGATTATTTCCCTTTAGTCGATAACCATCTTTTTACTAAAGATATCATATACCAATAAATAAAGGCAAACTTGTCTATAACGGGCATTGCCCAGACCATCAAAAATTCGGTCCTAAGTACAGGTGTCATTTAATACAACTCACTGATTAATGAAAAGCCAAACGATAATGGTTATGACAGAACACCTTATTGAAAACCATTATTTTGGCCCCGAACGCTACTACTGCCCGTTTAAAAAAACCGTTTATGTAGCTAGATCACTATTCGGTCAAACTTTGTGTTAAAGTACTACAAGTTGTCACTTAATATAATCTCAATGAGTGACTCGAGGAAATAATTTCGTTCTCATTTATTCACGGCAAAGTTTCCGTAACACGCTTAGGTGAGGATATGTGGTTATTTATCAAACTGAGAATGGCGCTTGTTTGGTGCCAAAGGAGGTGCGCTCTCAAACAGTTATCATTGTTCAGACTAGTACTATCATGGCCCGTGCTCGGTCTATGTTCTGACTGACTCGTTTTATAGCATGGCCGTAAAACAAGGCCAACAATCCCACGTGGCACACCGGTTTTACGACTCCGTTTGAGATCATAGTTGTCTCCCCTACATTATAGATGCCGAGTGAAGGGTATTCGGTCTCTGTTTGTTTGTCTGTCTGTCTGTCTGTTCGTGGCTGTTTGTCTGTAAAGATAGGTCGTTCTTACAAATTAGGAGTTCGTTTCATTTGTCTTAATCAGGATACAGAGAGAACTAATAAGGATCAAATGTTGGATCTACAGATCGGACGAGGAAAGACAATCTCTAACTAGGGCCTATTCTTGTTATTTTTTGGCAACTAATATCACATCTCCTAATATCTCCTAACACAGTGCCGGTTAGCAAAATGCAGCCAGATTCTAGTGATTTCTACACATAGAGAAGTCAGACTAGGATGACTGTTAGACCAGACGAATTGAATATTTTGTTTTACGAAAATTCCCACCCAAAACACACGATCAGATATGGGAAAAAAAATTAAATTAGGAGGGTTTGTCTTCTTTCTTCTTCTTCTTCTTCTTCTTCTTCTTCTTCTTCTTCTTTTCGTTCGCTGATCATACCGCCAGTCCTGTAAGTGACTATCGACATGATCATAAGCGTTAAGTGCGTGGATCCATGGTTTATTAGAGTGCGCCGTGCGGCCTGGAACCTCCGTCTTCTGCACTCGAGGTTTTTGTCAGGGTTACCTCACCCTTACACCTTTAGTCGCCTCTTACGACACGCAGAGGATACGGAAGGTGTATTCTAAGCCCCACCTACAGGGCAAAGGAGGGTTTGTAAAACAAAAAATAAACTCGTATGGCCTTATCCACATTTGTTTCGGCGAACATACATCCTTCTGTAAGCATGCCCATCCGTCTGTCCATTCGTAGCAAAAGCACTGCTTTATTGAGCGGAGATACAGTCAGCGGGCGGACACAGTGGTAGAGCCTAGAGAAGGCATATATGTTTTTGACTTAATTGATATGTATGCCACTGTGTCTGACAGCGACATGGGTTAATTTGAGCCGAGCTGTACATGAAATTTGTTACTGCAGCATACACATATTTTGGGGATTATGGTCATGCATTTTGCGATCAGGGTGTTTTGTTATTAGTTATTTTTTCGCATAGATTATTACATGACATCAGGGTCGCACGCGGTACTCCATTATGCACACATACATTTTTGGCTGGAAGGATTTTGGTTACTATAGTATCTCCTCAAAGAGTGGGTGGTGTGTGTGGATTAGGGTGGGTTGTGGTGGGTGTGTGGGGTGGGGGTGGGCTGGGGATAAATTTATAAATGTGTAGCGTGAAACAAATTATTTTTTAATACATATGTATTTTATGATTTATTCTTCTTCTGAAATATGAAGATAATAAATTATCCGTCTGCTCGACACTTAGTCGTCTAAGACTGGCAGTTTTGACATCCATTACCGCGCTAAGTATGCCCATAGCAGACAAGTGTGGAAAATTACTATCCAAGATTTATCGGACAATTTTGGTGGACCGCGACTTTTATATACTACCCGCCCACCTGCTGGACTAAAACATCTGGTAATGAGTACAGTATGTCACAGATAGGTCTATGTAATTTATTGCTAAATATATGGTCAATATAATCTGACTGAAAGTTGTTGTAACTTGCTAACATTGTTCAATCAACAGCATATATAAATATACAGGATTCAGCTGTAGAATTAATTCGTATTGAAGCAATAAGTGTGTTCTAAGCAATATTTTGAGAATGATCTGACTGAACGTGAGTACGCGAGAAAGTAATCTGAGAGACTGCATCATAATGAATAAATTATTATTAATAAAATACTTTGCTCTCGCGTCCTATTAATGTAAATAATACTACCAGCGCATACGTCATGTATCAAATCAACCTACCTTTCCAGTTTATACATCAATAATATGACGTCATAATCAACTACATGACGTGTATGATGACGTCATAATCAATTGCGTAGATCGTCACGAACGCTTAATTGATGACGGACTCAAACGTTGCTGTACGAATTGTATGTCTCCTATTTAATACACATTCTGTTGAATATTTTGAAACTAATTTGACTGGACGCTGTTGCTGCCATAGGCAACAACAGCGCCCAGTCAAATTAGTTTCAAAATATTCAACAGCTTAACCGTATAGTTTTCTGGAAATTCTTAGTCATGGAGTTCAGGGATTGATCGATCCCTACACGGCGAAGTGTGGGTGGAGCTTATGCTAGAAATTGGCGAGGCATAACTAAAACTGGATTAGTGTAGCTTGCACAGTTTAAACGTTTATTTACTCAATTTGATTTGAATCCACATACATTTTTATCCATCGGCCCGCTCTTTTAGCCGTTCATCAGTCCGTTCGTCTAGCCTTCTAACCGCCTGTCTGTGCGTCCACCGGCCCATCGTCTACTCACCTGCCTGTCCGCCTGCCTGCCTGACCACCCGTCCGCCATTCGTTCGTTTTCATTCATTCATTCATTCATTCATTCATTCATTCATTCATTCATTCATTCATTCATTCATTCATTCATTCATCCATCCATCCATCCATCCATCCATCCATCCATCATCCATCATCCATCATCCATCCATCCATCCATCCATTCATTCATTCATTCATTCATTCATTCATCATCCATCATCCATCATCCATCCATCCATTCATTCATTCATTCATTCATTCATTCATTCATTCATTCATTCATTCATTCATTCATTCCATTCTTTGTTGATTCTAGTATATTCCAATCCATTAGTTTTCGCACACATTGTGTTTTCCTGCAGCTAACAATTGTTAGGCCAGCTAGTGGATAAACGATTAATATGACAGTGTCTGCAAGTCTTTTACTCGGGTCGCGGCAAAGCCATTCAAAGGCCATATATTTGTTAGCCGTAACATGATCAAATACGGACCAGTTTCTGTTTTGACAAATCGAGTTAAGAAATTATCGTCCTTTTTGCAAATTCCCACTGGAAAGCGTCATGACCCTATCTTAGTATCATAATTCATGTCCAGTATTTCTTTGAACTTGAGATCGTTCTTTCCCGGAATCTAATTACGTTAAAGAGAACCACACACATATATACTTAGGTCCTAGGTCTCGAGTACTGGGAGGTTAGCCATGTGGATGGTGGCAGGATGAGGACGGAATGTCCATTGTTTATATCATTCGTTAGAGTTGATGCTGAGTCGGTGATGGTTGATGGTTTGGGCTTAGGTAATGCACAGTGTACTGGTACTTATTAAAATCAAATCTACATCTAAGGACACCTACATATAAAGAAGGCCTGCTAATATGGGGTGGTGGGTGGGGGTTGTGCCACTCATATAACACTTTATGGTGTCCTTTATTAACAGGTTATTCTGCGTATTGATTGACAATGCGCAATACCGCCGGAGCAGTGTGATAGCTCCTACGGTTATGCTAACATTCCGATACCTAACATCGTCCATCTCATCAGATATAAATTAATCAACGAAGAAAGAGGAATAAACCTTTAGCAGAAAATTACCGTCCCATATCCTTAGCCTCAGTACGCTGTAAATTCTTTGATCACATCATCTGCAAACATATGGTTTCTCAGATGGGACGTTACTGAATTCTAACTGACATAAATCATGGTTTCCGCTAAGGCTACTCTTGTGACTCGTAACTACTCACAACAACTCATGGCCTTCTCCTGTCAGTCGACATAGGAAACTAAGTCGATATAGCAATACTTGTCCAGGGCATTCGACATCATGTCCTGTAGAAAACTGCTCCACAACCTAGATTATGATGGGTTAGAGACCCACTCATCGTATGGCTTACTGATTTTCAAACCACTCGATGAAAGCGGTACTCGAGGGGGTCAGATCGTCGGAAGTTCCACAAAGGTAGAGTAATGAGTCCACTTCCTGTGCCACATAAAGGACCCGCCTGATTATGTCACGTTACAGGCTCTTCTCTTCGCCGACAATTGTTTCCTCTACAGAGTGACTAGACGCTTTCAGGACCACGCCATCCTTCAATATCATCTAAAACAACTTGAAGAATGAGCAGCAAAATGGGGCATGCGTTTTAACGCCCAAAAATCTTCACAATCAAATCAACATATGACTATTCATCTTGTTTAGGCAACGCAATTTTAAAATGTTGGTATCCAGCATAGAAGACTTGAAATGGCAAAATCATATTACCCACCTCTGTAAGAAAGCACCCTAACACCTGCCCCATGTCGTGCAGAAGAAATGCATATCTCACATTCGTCCGTCCAATCAGGAATACTCTACAGTGGTGTGGGATCTATATATGAAGGCAGATATTGAACGTCTTGAAAGAGTTCAACGCGGGACTGTCCGTTTCATTACCCATGACTACAGGATCTGTACATCCGGTTGTGCCATTGTGCCCGATCTATGCTATTCATATCTGTGTTTACACTCACGATATTTTCAGGATGATCACAACACTCATCTGCGTGCGTGCGTGCGTGCGTGCGTGCGTGCGTGCGTGCGTGCGAGCGTGTGCGCGAGCGTATGTGCGTGCGTGTGCGTGCGTGGGAGTGGTGGGTAGTGGTGAAGTGGCGTGAAATTCGTGAGGTTCCCATTCCATATATTGGATATGTATGCATATGACTAGTTATAAAAATGTTTCTTTGAAATATTTCGATGACATTTTACATTCGTAACTGGTGTTAATCATTTAATAAATATTAGAGCTATACGATATATCACGACCACCCTAATAGCGCGACGTCAAGTCGCTCTAAATACAAAAATGTTCCTAAAATTAGACTGCTTATGACAGATGTGAATTTGAAATATATACATCAGCATCTGGCCTGATCCATCCCTGGAGGAGGAAATGCAAGGAGATCCTGTACGCCCACTGTAATCTTCACACACGCATTAAGTACCACGCATAGGCTATTAGAACATCACGCATTGGTTTAAGTCCGTCCGGGTTACGTCTATGACTATTATGAACTATCAAAAAACCAGGAGTCATTGCTCAGAAATGAATTTGGCCATAAATCATCATCATTACCATCGTCGTCGTCGTTGTCGTCGTCGTCGTCGTGGTCGTCGTCACAACCACCACGGCCACCACCACCACCGCCGCCGCCGCTGTTGTACAAATTGTTTGCTTTTACTATTTAAAAAATATTCTGTTGAATATTTGGAAACTAATTTGACTGGGCGCTGTTGCTGCCTATGGCAGCAACAGCACCCAGTCTAATTAGTTACAAAATATTCAACAACTTCCCTGTATAGTTTTCAGGAAATTGATAGCTAGGACATTCAGGGATCGAACAATCCAAACACGGCGAGGTGTGGGTGAAGCTTAGCTAGTGATGGGCGGGGCATAGCTAAAAATGGAACGGTCCATTCTAACTGATTCGAACTGGTAATATTTTTCGATCTCATTTTGGCAATTGGAAAGAATTTAATGTAGGCTCTCATGGTTATCAAAATCAAAGGCAACTGAAACATACAAACTCGCAATTCGCTAAACGAACGTATCAACAATCCTTTGGCGATTGTAATTTTTCACACAAAGCCTGGCAATAACTGGATAATATAAACTCACGAATCGCCAGATGGTAGGAAGAGTTGTCTTTAATGTAAAGATCCATAAATGCGAGGCCGCACTTTGGACCAGCAATAATGGTGTGTCCAATTTTACAATAAATCGTGGATTTTTACGTCCAAATGTGCAAAACAGAAGCGTCCACCCTTGACTCTTGTTAGAGAATAGCAGGCGTGTATGACCAGGAAAGCTGAACTCCCTTTGAGCAGAATTTCACGATGATTTCTTAGTAATTAATCTTTGATCGCGGACTTCCCAGAGTCTGCATGTCAATGTAACTGTATACGTAAGTTGTTGAGTATTTTGAAAACAAATGGAGGATTCCAGTTTATCCTTCAATCATATGACATCATAATCAACTACGTGGCATGTATGTGACGTCATCATCAATTACATGACGAATGACATATCTAAGTTCGTTACGAACGCTTAATTTATGACAGACTAAGCGCTATTGTACGAATTGTATGTCTTTATTATTTAATAAACATGCTGTTCAATATGTTGAAACTAATTTGATTGGGCGCTGTTGCTGCCATATGCAACAACAGCACCCAGTCAAATTAGTTTTAAAATAATTCAACAGCTTACATGTATAGTTTTCTGGAACTTGACAGTCAGGGAGTTAAATGTTCAAATTCAAGTTCACTTTATTACACTCAGGCCATTCAAGAGCATATAGGATAACATGTACATAATGATTGTGTATTAGCAGTACAGTAAAATGCATGTATATAATATTTGTAATTCTATGGCTGTAGTAGTAGTAGTAGTGGTAGTAGTAGTAGTAGTAGTAGTAGTAGTAGTAGTAGTAGTAGTAGTAGTAGTAGTAGTAGTAGTAGCAGCAGCAGCAGCAGCAGCAGCAGTAGTAGTCGTAGCGGCAGCTACAGTAGTAGCAGTCGTGTCATTGGCATCGTCGCTGTCGGTGTTAGCTGTTAAACCTTTTTGAACAGACACATTGCATGTAGTTAATAAATCTTTTGTTTTGCCTGGGTTGAAACTTGTGATAAAGTTCTGCGGAATGTATTTTGATCGCTCATCATCGTATTTTGTGCAGGTAGAAAGAAAATGATTTTCGTCGTCTATTTCATTGCATATCCTACACAACGGTAATTCCTTTCAATATTTTCCCATCTTGCCGTTTCAGTTTTCAGTTTGTGGTTTAGAGTCCGGAAGTGAAACAAGGTAACAGCTTCCTTGAATGGTAGATTCTTAAGATAACTTTCATACCCAAAGTGTTCTTTAATTTCCTTATAGAAAGTTACTCGGCTAGAAGCATCATCTCACTTCTCCAGCGTGCTAATTATTGCCTTTGCAGTGTTTCTTTTATGACTTTAAGAATATAATTTTAATCACTCTAGTCCCCATTCATTAACTGTTCTTGACCTATAGCTTGAAGAATAGATTTGATACATGCTAGCCGCTTACAGTTAAAACTGGTATTATTATCGAGCTCGCTATATAAAAAGTAGATGGTTATTGATCGCTCCCAACACGGGCGAAGTGTGTGTGGAGCTTAGCCAGAGATGGGTGGGGCATAGCTAAAACCGAGTTCATCCATTTGACAGGAACCCGATTTGTGAGAATCTATCAACCAAAGGCCCAAATTACCCCCAGAATGCTTAAAGATAATATTGGTAAAATTATATACTTTTACAGGCTTAAATTATGTGCCAGGGCAGCAACAGCGGTCCAATTAGCTCCACAATATTCAAAATAATAGATTTAAAATTGTAGATGATTTTTCGTATTTACCCTTCTTGTTCAAAGGGTTAAAGTGGACACTGGATGATTATATCGTAATTAATTTAGCGTTGCTTACGGGCAAACAACTTTAAGTCAAGTTGCCACATAATCACGAGTATTTGACTAGTGATTGTAGTTCGTACTGATTGTTGGTCAATACTAGTATACGCGAATATCATTTACGTTAACATTTGAGTCAGATTGGATCCGCCGCTTAGAGATTCAGATTCAGATTCATTTATTTACACCCAGGTAATTTTCACAATGACATATGAGGAATATACAGTTTACAATTATGTAGCGGAAGCAGTATGTACAAATTGTTATCTTGGTTTCCATGGCGCTTTGTTGTTATTGTTCTGCCACTTGTGGTGGCTAGCACGTTTGCTGTTATTACTGCTGTTGTTGTCGCTGTTGTCATTGTTGACGTTGTTGTCGTTGTCGTTGTTGTTGTCGTCGTCGTCGTCGTCGTCGTCGTCGTCGTCGTTATCGTCGTCGTCGTGGTGGTCGTCGTCATCATCTTAGCTGTCGTTGTATTTGCAGTCGCCTTCTTTTTGTTACGTTTGTTTGGAGGAGGTTTTAGTTTTTATTCTTGTGTTATACGCGCTTTCATCTCTAACTACCCCCCCCCTCCCTCTCTCCCAGCGGCCTGTTTAGATTGGTAAGTTATGTGTCGCCGTTGTAAATTGGGTCAGTGTGACCTTCTCGCAATCGTTCTATTTAAGTAAATATGACTCCATTCCAAATTGGGGTTTAAATACATTGTATGTTTTACCTTTCCATGATTTAGAGACAGACATATATACTCCCATTCCTGGGATGATGGTCAGAATAAAGATAATGAGAGAAACCCCGTGCAGATAACATTATCTAAATTTGTTTGATGGGAATCAACCCAGCAAAGCTCCAAATTCAAACCAGAATGCTTGAAAATAAAATTGTTAAAATTATTTACTTTTAGGGGCGTCAATTATATACCTCGAGGTAATGAAACGAAATAAATCTTAAAATATGATGATACCAATCCGTATAAATTAACATGGATAGATAGATAGCTAGATATTTATTTGCCACAATAGGCCCTTGAGTGTAACAACTCAAATATAAATATATATATATGTTCACACACGGACAGACCCGATCACAACATACCGTCGTCCCCTGACGGGCCGAGGGTAATTATATTATATCAAAAACTATATTAATTCACGTCTCGCTCATTTTTCATATTCTTACTACACTCGTGTTGGAATGAGAGAGAGTCTGCTTTCCGGTTTCTAGAACTTCGAATCCGATCTGATTTAAATGTCAAGGCTCTAAAATATACAATTTTAACAGTTTTATTATCCTGTGTTATGGTGTGAATTTAGGCCATTAATGTTGCTGCAGGAGGGTGACAACCTAACATTAGCTACCGCAACGTCTTTTCTCTCGTCTCCTATCCTTCTACAATAGCAAACAAAATGCAGTACAAGTGTTACTTCTAATAAAGTTAGTGTGTCGTCTGCCTGTCATAAGTCCCACCCAAATAATCCCCGATTTTTGTTAAAGTGATGTAATTATTAATTGAAGTATTGTTCGGCATTATGGTCGAATTATGTTTCGTTTTAGTCGGTGGCGGATGAGATGGCTAAGAGTTGGAGAACAAGAGTTGACTGTTGTCTTCTAGCGTGTTCGGAGTACCAGATGGCTGTCCAAAGCCAGTTCTCGATTGTCCGTTAAGCCACGAGATCTTGGACGGGATTTTGACTAATGTCGTTTTGAGGGGCATGAGGGACGATACAGAAGTGGCGAGCCCGAGCCTCGCTGTAATGTCTCCCTTGTGGGACCCGCCGCCATTTGGAACAACTGAATCGGAAGCAAGTGGCTGCATTTGCCTGACGACATGACAAAACATTTCGTTATCGTCTGCTTCGGAGCGAATGATCGTCTGACTACAAATGAGCGTATTCCATTCAGAGCGATTTTCCGCCCGAACTGTTGCCTTTTCTCCGCTATTGTTCATCCCTAACGACCGTCATTTGCTGGTTCGTCAGAAAATCTAGTCCCTCATTCGATATATTTCTCACTACCTGACGTTTTATTCTGTTTTAATTGTCGTTGACAAGCGAGTTTGTTTAACGATTATGCCGCAGTTTATCCTATGCCCATAAATAAATGACATGCAGAAACGTAAATACTCCTGATTATCTTTAGCGCAATTTGATTGAACGTTGTTGCTATCTTTGGAAGCAACTACTTTCGGTGAATATGTGCTCGGCTCAGTTTAATGAATAACCTAATTTTTTGTTAACATTATCTGTATTCACAGTAAAAAGGATCGAATTCTCGTGAGACTTGGAGCATGGGATGCAAAATACATTTAAAATGGTATTCAGTCCTGTTCATTTCTCATATTCGCCCATCTGGAGACGTTGACAGTCGGGACCGCACAGTGAACGCGGTTATCTGTATCAATCACACAAAACTATATTTATAAAAATGTCATGTACTAATGTTGTATGTTTCCATTCCACGCCCGCCACTCAAATTCTAATTAAAATATCAGTTTCTTTGGCGAATGAAGAACAAATTTCAAAGAAATTGATATATCAGCGCGGAGACTTGTTTATGCCATTAGTATACTTAGATGTAAACACCGAGTCTGCCCCGAGGTGCCTACATGTTTAAGAACCAAGTTAGAATGACTAAGGTCTAATGTTACCTTATGTATATTACCGCCCGAGTTTCTATAGCATACTGATCGGGATTCATTTTTTTAAATGGCGTCGTTCTACGCTGTTCGACAGCAACAGCTCTCTCTCTCTCTCTCTCTCTCTCTCTCTCTCTCGGCAAATATTTTCCTTTAAAATCTTGAAGGTATGGAGGGGAACAGTCAGACAACATTTTCAAGAACATTGGGGTGGGTGGATGTGGGTACAGTGAATCCGTTTTGTACTACCTTAAACTCTACAGCGGACCAACATATGAAAGACAAAAGAACCTCCACTGAATGATATTTCAGTACATGCTTACACGTAACATGACACATATAAACTGTGCTTTCAATGGATGAATCCAGTTTCTGAGTCAATCATATGACGCCATAATGAACTACGCCACATGTATACTGACGTCATAATCAATTACGCCATGAATGGTGCGATTTAGTCCGACATAAACGTTTGATAGTCCGTCAAGTTGTACGAATAGTCTGGCTTTACTATTTAATAAACATTATGTTGAATATTTTGAAACTAAGTTGACTGGGAGCTGTTGCTGTCTATGACAGCAACAGCTCCCAGTCAAATTAGTTTCAAAATATTCAACAGCTTACTTGTATAGGTGTCTGGAAATTAAGATTCGGAGAGTGCAGGGATCGATTGACCCCGCACAGGCAAAGAGTGGGCGGAGCTTAGGTAGAGATGATCGGGACATAGCTAAAACTGTATTCAGCCATTTGAATGCAAGTCACACGCTATTTACGAGATATGACGACACGAATTATGATCGACAGAGATCATCCCTGTCATGAAGACGCATCACGCCCCTGTAGGAATGATACAGTAGTGCCACTGGGAACAACAAATTATTGCATTCTTTTTACGATTTTCCATTGACGCATCTGACACTTTAATCATTAAAGGAGACTACAAGAGGGGGGGTCAACCTATTTTGCGTAAAACGCGCAGTTATGTCGCACAGTCCATATTTAAGCCACTGCGTAAAAATTTCCTGAGACATATTGTGATTGTAATTTTCAGATATTAGTTGCTGAACCTTTAAGATTACCTATATTTTATAAAGACGACTGTTAATAATAGTAAGATGACACGATCTCAAGAAGTTCTGAGGATAATGAGGTATTATTAAGGCTAATAAGGACACATTTAAGTAGCTACCAACTGACTGTGATGCGTGTAAGTGTAAGAACTATTTAGAATTTCAATCACGGCGTTATTCGCTGCGGCGTCCGGGCAGCGCTAACTCCAAAGTGGAATATTATATTGATATGCCTATGTAACGCGCCAATATCGAATTTGCGCCTTGGCAAAGGGCGCAGGGACTAAAGCGCGATACACACGACGTTGTACCGTGTGTACACACTTAAAACATGTTGTATGCAGCAAAAAATTGGCTGAAAAATACGAAAAAAAAAGTTGGCCAACGGGCGCGCCAATATCAAATTCGATATGGGTCCCTGCGCCGTTGGCTAACATCTCAAATTCGGCAATGGCGCGTTAAACCTATACCATCACCTCTTTCATGTATCTCAAGATCAGAACTCAAAGCCTGAATCGGTGCTATCAGAGAAATCAAACACAGACCTTGTTATCAAATATTCTGCACCATTTCCACAAATATATAGTTTATATATTCCTAGCAATGATGAAGACAAAAACCCTTTTAAATGCAATTCACAGATGCGTATTGTGATAGCGTTGTGGATGCGAGCGAGAAAACCGTTCAATCTCTTTTCATCCAACTTTTTCATCCAACAAGTTGTATACAACAAGTTGGCCCGTGTGTATCAGGTTCATCCAAATTTTTCATCCAACATTTTATGCGACCAGTCAATGAACCATTCCAGTTGAATATTTTGAAACTAATTTGACTGGGTGCTGCCTATGGCAGTAACAGCGCCCAGTCAAATTAGTTTCAGAATATTTGACAGCATGTTTATTAAATAGTAAAGACACAATTCGTACAGAACGGGCTGAATCTAGTCATTCACGCTGTAATTGATTATGACTTCACACGTCACGTAGTTGATTATGACGTCATAATTTAGTTGAGCTTTACGAGGAGTAGGAGTGTTTATTTAATGTGAAAACACAGGTCAATCGCGATACACGAGGAGGCATATAATATATTATTAATTCTGACATTTGACATTAATATTTTATGCCGATTTTGGATTTTGCACACATGTTGTATGCAACTTGTTGGCTCGTGTCTATTGTCGCAACCAACCTGTTGTGTCATGTGTATCGAGCTTAAAATCGAATTTGATATCGGCGCGCCGGTTGGCCAACGGCGCAGGGTACCAAATTCGATATTGGTCCCTGCGACGTTGGCCAACAGGCACGCCGATATCAAATTCGATATTGGTCCATGCGCCGTTGGCCAATGAGCGCACCGATATCAAATTCAATATTGGTCCCTGCATCGTTGGTCAACGGGCGCGCCGATATCAAATTCAATATTGGTCCCTGCATCGTTGGCCAACGGGTGTGCCGATATAAAAATCAATATTGGTCCCTGCACCGTTGGCCAACGGGCGCGCCGAAATCAAATTCGATATGGGTCCCTGCGCCGTTGGCTAACATCTCAAATTCGGCAATGGCGCGTTACACCTATACCATCACCTCTTTTATGTATCTCAAGATCAGAACTCAAAGCCTGAATCGGTGCTATCAGAGAAATCAAACACAGACCTTGTTATCAAATATTCTGCACCATTTCCACAAATATATAGTTTATATATTCCTAGCAATGATGAAGACAAAAACACTTTTAAATGCAGTTCACAGATGCGTATTGTGATAGCGTTGTGGATGAGAGCGAGAAAACCGTTCAATCTTCGATATGTCATACATCACGGTCAGGAAAAGAAAGGTTGATACGGCATAACATTTTGGACAAAGAACATTTCTACTTCTAATCTGATTCTAGAGGTTACAATTATAATTTTAAAAACGTTATGTTTTGTAGAGTAATTGTATGTCAAAAGGTATGGCTCGGATGGGTGTGTAGCGTGGAGTGGGGTGGGTGGGGGTGGGGTGTGGGGTGGGGTGTGTGTGGGATGGAATGTGGTGAGTGTCTGGTGTTCTCATCTGAAGGGCAGTCACCTAAGTGAAGCGTTTTCAAAACATGCATTTTCCCTTCATATGTATGGCTGACTATACTAAATATATACATTTAAAAACAGAAATTTATCTAACCAGTAACGAGTAATGCATTATTATAATTACTCATCTTTAATGCCAGGAAAAGTCGCCGATTATATACAGATGCCTAAGTACCGTCTTCCAATACCAACACAGGCACATATGTGTTGTAGTATATAAATATCTCAGAAACATAGCCTTTAGCAAATTGGGAAGATTGTTGCTAGAAACGCTCTTTGGCAAGTTTCCTTGACAGCATAAATATTTTCTCTGGATAATGAGCCACTGAGATCATGTATATAAACAAAAGTTATAGATGAAACGTGTATTCGTGATAGTTATAGCCGCGCATCACACGTGGCCAACGAACGCGATAGTTATCGGCGAGAATGAACAATGCTACATCTATCTATCTATCTATCTATCTATCTATCTATCTATCTATCTATCTATCTATCTATCTATCTATCTATCTATCTATCTATCTATCTATCTACCTACCTACCTAGCTACCTACCTATCTATCTATCTATTTATCTATCTATCTATCTATCTATCTATCTATCTATCTATCTATCTATCTATCTAGCGATCGACTGACCGACCGACCGAGCGACTGACCGACCGACCAACGCGGCCGGCCGGCTGACCAACCCACCCACCTACCCACCCACCACCCACCCACCGACTGACCGACCGACCCACCCACCCACCTACCTACACACCCACCTACATACCCATCCATCCATTCATCCACCCGCCTGCCCGCCTGGCCATCAGGCTACCCGCCCGCCTGCCCACCCACCCACCCACTGTCCGCCCGCCCGCTGCCCACTGCCCACCCACCCATCCATCCACCTTATCCATCCATCCATCTGTCCTTCCGTCCATCCATCCATCCATCCCCCTTACAAATATTCACAACTTTGAAGATGCCAATATGTACAATAGCAACCCAGACCCATTACTTCTCCAGGTACAAGAGGAATGATATAAACCAGACAACGAACCGCCAAGTCAGTGTGCCTCCAACGGTATGGTTCTATTGTGCCAAAATCAGCTAATCGTCTAATATGTTTCTGAATGCAACTCATTCAACCAACAAATCTCAAATACTGATCCTGCTAAAACAATGGTTGAACCACTACCACTCATTAATTCTTCTGCTTATTATGATATGATTTGGACAGCAATGAAGAACTGTAAAACAATGAAAACGCGCCTTCAGGAAAGGTATATAAGGTTATCAACCTTTGACGAACAGCTTTACTGCAACACCAAAATGTTGCAAGGGAAAAACAATAGTGACAACTGTAATGACTTTGTCATTATTTTAGGAGGATTACAGTCATGTTCAATCGAATTTTTCAAGGCTGATAGCTGGCATCAGTGATATCTGGATAGAGAGGGAAATTTGTGAAAAGAACACTGCAAAAACAGAATTTATGGAAATATATACTAGTTGTGCGTGCCCATACACGTTCATTCGAAGTTCTCTAGAGAGTTCTATAGCCAAAGTTCACAACATGGGAACATGGGAAGTGCAAGGAAATTGAGGAATAGGTTAAAATCCGCGCCATAAACTTGAAACGTGTTTTCTACAAGAATAATGTAGAACAGATTTAGTCATCACTGACGGAATTCGTGCAGCGGGTAAATTGCCTAATTTCCATTATTCACATATGTTGTCGAAAATAATGACAAAGCTACTTCCTAGTAATGGAGAAACTATGTGCACCTAAAGTCAATCATGCTTAGATTCACTCGTGATATCCGAGATGTCGTTTGCAGAAATGCTTCCTGTTTCGCTAATGTACCTGTCCAGCTTTAGCTATGTCCCGTCCATCCCTAGCTAATCTTCACCTACGCCTCACCCGTGTTGGGATCGATCGATCCCTGATCTCCCTAGCTATCAATTTCCAAAAAACTAAGGTAAGCTGTTGAATAGTTTGAAACTAATTTGACTGGGTGCTATTGCGTCCAGTCAAATTAGTTTCAAAATATTCAACATAATTTTGAATGAATAATAAAAACACAAATCGTACAACAACGCTTAGTCCGTCATCAATTAAACGTTCGTGACGAACTTATCGACGTCATTCATGACGTCATTGATTATGACGTCAGCATACACGTTACGTGGTTGATTATGATGTCATATGATGGATGGATAACATGGAAAGATCCATTATGATCATGTATGCGACACGAGATTGAGTATTGTCTTCATGGCAGGCATGAAATTACTCCCGGATATATACAGACCCACAGGTTAATAACGGATTCCTATCAGGTGATTTTGTGACGAAAGAAACATAAAAGATATTTAATTAGATCGCTGATGTCAATAACGTTGGTAAAGTAGCAGGTGGTTTAAGGTTGATATGGCAAGAGACCGATTGCGCCTCACATATAATAACCGACCTCAGAAGACACGAGGCTGATGTTCAACCTAAGAGGCGATGGTGATCATTGCAAGGCAAAAAGAACACAAAGCAAATGGAACAATTTCAGAGATTTAAAGTTTTTAATTATGCCTCATCTGAATTTGTGTCCCCCACTACTGGAGATGTTGCCAGCGACGATTTAAAAAGGGATTTGCTGATGGCAGAGGCAAGGGACCTTTCCAGTCTTAGCTCTACCCCGCCCATCTCTAGCTAAGCTTCACCCACACCTCGTCCGTGCTGGGGTCCATCGATCTCTGAACTCCCTGACTATCAATTTCCAGAAAACTATAGAGTTAAGCTGTTGAACATTTTGAAACTAATTTGACTGGGCGCTGTTGCTTCCTAAGGCAACAACACCGCCCAGTCAAATTAGTTTCAAACTATTCAACAGAATGTTTATTAAATGGTAAAGACATACAATTCGTACAACGTGTCGGTCTATTAAGCGTTAAAGACGGACTATATCGAGTCATTCATGACGTCATGATTATAACGTCAGCATACACGTAGTTGATTATGACGTCATATGATTGAGAGAAGAAATGGATTCATGAACTGGAAGGAAGGTTATTTCTGAGTTTATGCATGAGTGGTTGATCACCAAAAACATTAGATTTCATGGCAGTATCAAAATGCAAAAGATAAAGACATTTGAAATAATGTCTATTGTGAATGCCAGTGTTGATAAACAGAAAAGTGCATCTATCAAAGCAGATTGTGCTTAGTTTAGACGAGTTATTGTTGCCCTGGAAGCTGGGAGTGACGTTAATTTTGATAAACTGCTGGAGCAAGAGCTTTCCACTGTGTCACTGTCACTGGTAATTATAAAGCCAGGAGAGGACGTCATTAAACAAATCTGTTAAGTGTGCTACGAGGTGAGGACTCGGTACACTCAAGTCAAGAATGGACATGAGGAAGCTAATGATTTCGACTGAGAATAAGACACAGTGGTCAAAAGCGAGGGAAGAACCGATTGCAGCTGTATGATGCTTCTACTTATACAGCCGCAAAATGCAGTAATCATACTACATACATTGTCCTTGGCAACTCGTGATTGGAAATTAAGATCAGCATCAAATAAACGTGACCTGGACAAAGGTCTACATCTATGCTTAGCTTAGAATTATCTTTCCATCATCATTGATTCTGCCCGCACTATACTGGATGCCCTGTCTGTCATTACAGGCTCCTGGGGATCGCACATGACCTAAGACATTTGATGAATGGTGCGATAACTGTAATACGTGTTTAGAAGCACACTTTTCAGAAAGGTTCAGTGTGGTAGATATCATATTTGACCGGTATTTAGAAAGATCGATCAAATAGGGGGCTCGACACAAGCGCATTGGTGGAGATGGAAAGCCTAGAAAATAAGTTTAGTAGAAGGCATAGACCAGAACATTGGCAACTGGGAAAGATTCATCGGCCTTCAGGAGAACAACAGCTGTTTCACAAACCTTGTGTGTACAGGGGTGGTAAATAACTATCCCGATCTACCTGATAGAGAACCTGTACTTAGTGGAGGAGTCACAGAGTCAAAGAAAGCTTGGTCATCAACTGGCAGTGATGTATCTAGCATCAGTTCAATCAGGAAGAGGCTGACACTCGTATCGTGTTGCGTGCTGCAGATGCTAATCCGGCAGATTTCAGACATGTACATATACTATGCCGTGATACCAGTATCATGGTCCGACTTGTGTCTGCCGAGTCTATATCACCAAATATGAATGGAGGCTGGAACCATTAAGAGGAAACGTTATATTCCTATTCATGTGCTCCAAATTAGAGGTGGGGTTAGATTCCCACTGTTAATTTGGCTTTCCATGATTTAATGGGAACAGATGCAACTTGCTATTTTTGTTGATATTGGAACGCCTATCTGCTCCGAACGTGGCTGTTAAATGTCCTCACTTACTTGCGCATATTTGAAGAGAACTTTCCCAGTAAATCCGTGCTATCTGATGCCGAAACGCGCGCTTCCAGACTTTATGATTAACCCACTGAATCAACATCCATACAAGGTGTGCGTAGCTTATCGTTTTGAAAAGCAATGACACGTATTGACAAACTTCCACCTACTAAAGTTGTCGCGCATGTGAATATAAAGACAGCTCACAACCAGACCCTGATTTGAGAAAGGCCCTTGAACTATGACCACACTTGCCGTCTGTAGAAGAGAGTGGTTGGTCTTTAAAGGTGAAAATGACGTGTTTGGAATAGACATCTCGTAGTTGTCCCTTTGGAGGACTGTGTTGTGCTACACTGCCTATGTCATGACTACGCTGTAAAAATACTTATACGTTAGCTTCGTGTGATGAATGAGCGGTAGTGAAGTTAGTGTGTGGCGTCAGTGTTAATGTCCACGTGATGATTTTAGGTCACATGTCATATTGGCAATTTTACTTGAATTGAGCTTTAATCAGACCAATGGTGTGTCTCGTGGTATAAAAGATAGGTTGCCTCTATAGGCAGGTGTGCTTGTTATATTTAACCATTTAGCACTCGTATCAGCCAAAAACGGCTTCAGCACTGGTCTTAGGCAATGCCAATTTGCAGACCAAGAGAAGTCCATTTTTGAAAATTTACCACTGGAATGACTGCATTGAAATTTTCTTGAACGAATTTGAGGGTTAAAATGTTAAGGGATCTCTTGGTGTTCACTATTCATTAATAATGTTATTAATTTTGGTTTTGTTAATTTTAATTTTAGTTTTGCGATAATTATAAGCTGCAAATACAGTGAGCTAAAACTCGATTGTTGTGACAAAAACTTTATGACATACGAATTTACTCATGTTAGTTGTAACAAATCTTTCAGATAAATCGGTTCGCGTGCATATTCCTTTAATGTTGTTAAGGTTTCAGGTCGGCAATTTGTGTGACAGTGATATCTACGTTGAATACAATGCAACGTATAAATGTGTTACAGTGGATTGTTACATGCACATACCACAGATAGTCCAGTCAATCTAGGCCAAAAATATTTTAACCCGGAACAAAGTGCAACAAAATTTTTTTACCTCGCCCAGTGTATAGGGGGCCATCATGTACAACATATCAAAAGTCCTCCAAAATTCCAATAGGGGAAAGGGTAAAATTTGCATAATTATTACCAGATTTGGGCCATTTCACCTGAAAAATCCATTTTTCTTTATTTCTTTAAAACCGGTATGTAATATATGTGTGACTGGGTATTTTTGGACTTTTTTAGTAATAAATGAATACGATTGACATATTCTCCACAAATTAAATGTATTGTGTTATGCCACTTGCATGAATTTACCTAATACCATCATTGATATTGATACAATACATATTATATTTTATTATGTCACGGTATTGTGTGTTTATAAGCTAAGCTAAGATGAAATAGTATGGCATAGGTACCTGGTTTCTACTAATTTCATCTTGCATCAATTATCCAAGTCATCTTCCTCAATGAGCGTTATTGAATTCGAGCAACTGAGACCCTTACAGTCTTCGCAGGCGGATGTGCAGCTGAGCCCATGTTTTCTACAGGTGCATCTCTTTGATTCACAGCCAGTTTTGCAGCTGCATCTAAATGAATACAGTAAATCGTCAGGTGCTGCCAGCATGTCAGTCTTAACAGGCAACATTTGGTGGTTGAGAACTTTCCAGCCCCATTCTGTTGGATCCATATCTCCAGCATCTCCTCTCCAAACTTGAATTTGGTAGTACACGCGAAGACTGTGAAACTTTGCGGATGCGGGTGTTGGTGGTAAATCTCATGCTTCAACATACTTGGAACCTTTTGCAATCTTCTCCCTGAATCGCTTGTACCGCAAAGCAACTAGACTATCCATTGAAGTGCAGTTGTATAGAATAAGCATTGCCTTCTCACCTGCTTTTATCACGTCATCTTTATTCGCATTACTCATTGTAAACACTTCAGCAATTTGAGAGAGTTCTTTGCAGCACTGGATTTTGCTAAGGGATGCAGATTTTCCAATTCCATAAAGCCTAGATGTTGAGTCACAGCCAAGGATAGCATGGATAAATAACAGCTGTGAGCACAAACAGAACCCGAGTTTTTCCTTTGCCATTTTGATATTCCACAGTCGGGGTTTCTTTGCATTTTGCTTTGGCTCTGGTCTGAAAAATAGCTGACAGCCATTCATATCAGTATGGTATAGAAGCAACACCAGTAGGTCGGTATCGTCTCCAACAAGAGCAGTATTTGTTGACTTTGAAGCCAAAATAGCCGTTTGCGTAATTAAGACATCAGCATCACCGCTTGCCTTTATCGTTAAGCATCCAGCCTGTTCGAGAGATGAACTTAAGATTGATATGAACCGATGTTTGTTCTGCTTGTTACTAAGAAAATCAGGCTTACTCAGAGTTACAACTGTTTGCGGAGTCAGTACAACAGTTGCGCCTGATCCACGGGTTCGCCTCTTATGTGTTACATCTTTTATGTCTGGGCCTTGGTCATAACCATCAAAAACTACTGTAGCCTTTCCATATTTGCTTATGCAATATTTTACATATCTTTGACAAACATTTGCAAATGTATCTCCACGCTGCCATGGAACACGGTGTAATAGAGCTCCTCCATCAAGCACATAGTGGACAGAATCTGGAAGGACTGCATCTTCATTTTGAATTAATTTCCACAATGCATCAGCAAGTGCCGGCTTATTTGCTTCCCATGGAAGAGATGAATTATCAAAGAGTGCGGGCGGATGAGTGCACAACTCATACTCAAAATAAGATGCTGGATTCCCTTTTGATCCATTTGTAGCAATTAAACTGAGTCTTTGAAATAGGAGTTGTGGATCAATTTGTACACATTCATCATCAATCTTGAGAGATGTTTTGGATGCTAAGGTAATAGCTTGTCTCTTTCTCTGGAACGAAATGCTTGATACACATTGGCCACACATCGAATTAATAATTGATTCTCCAATATCTTTAGCATCTTCAAAATTGACTGATTCATGTGCAGACAATCCACTAACAAGTCCTCTAAGAGAAGGGTCTGGTCCAAATGGATTCAGTTCACTAAGGATTTTGAGAATTTTGTAAGTATCATCCATATCACGCTTTATTCGAGATTGTGTGGAATCTTTGTGTTGTTCACTTGAATCACAGTTTACCCCAGAGAGCTCTTGCATTGCATTACACACATCTGCACATGCGGGCATAGACAACAACCAAACAAGACGCTGAAGTTCTGTCATTCCACGACCTCGTGTTAGACCACCACATGACTTTACACTTCTCATAAGGACCTGCTCAATAACTAGATCAGTAGATAACCCTGCCCAATACCTATCACTTCGATGAATGACATGATGACCATTGAGGAAGCTGGTGTGTATATCTGGATGACTTTCAGGTATTTCTAACATCTTTTGTAAATATACATATGCAGACTTGACGTACAGATTATGTCCAGCGGCTGTAAAATATGGAAGCATCTCACGAACGGTCTGAAGGTGCATGTTCCAATCACCAGTTCGTTCTGCCTTAATGAATTTGCGCAGAATGTCAACCAACTCCATATACAAAAGCCAGAGTCGTGCAGTCCTCTTATATTTCATGACCACCTTCTCTGAGTCTAGTTTGTCCTTGACATCATGTAATGCATTTTCCGAGGACAATCTTGTAGCTACATACGGATTTTTGATAATGTCATCATAGAGCTCTCCAACTTTAACCAGACTTTTATTTAGGGAACTTTCAATCGTTTCATGTCCTGCAACATTATCATCATTGTCAAACAATTCTTTTGAATGCATTGCAGCGGAATATTCTACTGTGTCAACTTCAGCATCTGCAATTGTAGGTAGTGGTAGGTTGTATGCATTTGCAATCAAGATTGTACTGAGAGAAGCAAAAACCATGAGGTGTCCTCGAACTGCTCGAGAAATTGCCTTTCCACTAAGAATGTGTTTGACAGCATTCTCAGCGTAGACTACCTCTAGAATAGGCGCAAGACCGCTTCCTGCCATTAAGTGACCAATGCAGCCAAGGAAGCTCATCTCCATATGAATACCTCCGAGTCTTAGAATAATTTGCTTTAACGGACTCCAGCTCGGCTCAATCTCTATGATAGTCATAGCTTTCCAAAATAAGGGCTGATCAAATGTAATCACGGGTGCAACATGGTATCGGTTTGCCTGTTCACAAACATAAGTCAAAGTGGAAAAGATGCAGGTCATGCTACTTGGCTCTAGATCTATCATCGGAAGGAAAATAACAGACGATGTACCTGGATTAACTCCTTGGTGAACAGTTTGCATCATGCCAGACCATGACTGTCTCCTTGAACGCAGTAACAAAGAGAAATCCCAGAGGTTGTCAATGTCAGCTGTTGGGTCTGTTTGTTCCATCGCAGTTAACTCCTTAAAGGTCAATGGGAAGTTCCTGGTATGCTGAGACTCAAAGTTCCTGATACAGATCTTGCCAACTTGCTTGATATCTTCGGATGTTACATTTATCCTTGGAATAAGTTTGCACGAAAGGTTTCCTGGTGTAACAGATGCAATGATTCCCATTCCATGAAATGTATTATGCCCATCTATTGTGCAAATATTGTGATCCACATTGTCGGCAACAAACTGAATGAACTCGCCTGATAATGGCTGTGGTAGATCTCCACCATGAAGTGATGCACTGCGCTCAAACCTCTCCATCTCCGCTTATGAACATCCAAATCCGTGCTTGTACAAGGTGTCAACAATAAATCTAGATCCAAATTTATGGTGCATCTCACATGACAGCCCGAACTGCAAAGGTGCCAAAATAACTCTAGGACGAGTTCCTTGCATAATAGCCTGTCCAACTGATGCCTGTTTCATTTCTGTGTCTTTTCCAGTAAACAAAATCCGCAATAATTTCCGCAGTGTCTCTGGTAAATAATTCAATGCCTTTACTGGGTCGCTCATTTGCTCCCTTGATGGATAGCTTTCAGATGATGTGCATGAATCAATTAACTTAATATCGTGTCTAAGCAGTTTGGCAGCTGTCTGGATGATTAGCATGCTCTCTGATTTGGAATCCTTTCTCTTCTGTTCCTTATAGAAGTCAGTCAAAATAGTAGATGCTTTAGAACGAAAGGTAACAACGTTTGGCTTACCATTCACAGTGCTAATAAATATTTCATCGCCATAATTATCTTTTATTTTATCCTGCATGTATTTTTTGTACTGTATGCTTTATTCTCTTTATCATCGAGATACTCTTGCATTTTATTAACGAGGTCGTGCAGGGTCAGCTGCTCATCATCATTATTTTCAAGAAATGCCATTGTCGCACTAAATGCTCTTACTCTGTCCAAGTCTTCTGGCCTTCCATGTTTTTGGGATGAGCAAGATGAGTGCAGCTGAGGGATATTTTTCATGGTTCGAAAATTTACGCTGCAGCTTTGATGGTATACTGCATTGACAACGCATAAATCCGGCGTGAAGGCAAGCCGCCCAGCTACAAGTTTGCCCCATTCGTCTTTTCTCTGCTCACAGGCCTCGGCGATACTACATTGAAAGTCATGAGTACTTACTGGATAAATATCATAGCCACGTTTCTTTCCATCTTGAATTTTTGCAGGGTATCCGCATTGCAAACAATGTTCACTAAAATTGAATGTTGGACTTTCTGAACGGAGTGTTCGCATGGGTCGCGGAGATTGTTCAATTTTCTCTGCGTCACGGGAAATCCGCTTGGGATCAATGAACTCCCGTCGACATTTTACATGAACCCTCTGTCCTACTTCAGCTATGACATCGCTTTCACGGGCTCTGCTAGCTTTGTTAATACCGTCACAGGCTTTAACTCGAAGCTTAACAGTTTGTGAGCCATTTTCTAGGCTCTGGTTACAAATAACGCATGTATCTAAATCTATGTCCATATTCTGATTGAATTGTATAGAAATTTATTCAAATTGTGAGATAAAAGTGAAAATTAAAATGCAATTTATTTTAGATAAAATTTTAAAAGCGAAAAACAAAATTAAACTTACTTTAAATAAAAATTTTTTAAATTACCCCGGCCCTGTGCATACAACCATATTTAATCTGTGGTTTGGAGAATTTGTACAAGTGGTTCAAGGCAACATTGCCAATTGCTTACTGTCTTCCGTGACCATGAAATTCAGAGCTTAGACAACATTTCTACTTCGTTTATTTGCGGAATGAAGCAGGTAAGGGATGTTTCATTATTCGGATAATGGCGGTAGCTAAATATGCGAATTTACCCACTTTCCCATCGAGGGATTTTGGAGGACTTTTGATATGTGACACCTGGCAGTCCCATGAATGCCGCAGAAAAGAAATAAATTCTGTTGCAATTTGTTCTAGGTTAATTTGTAGTTTTACTGGACTAAGAGGAATTGACATGATTGAAATTTAAGATGGCTCGCACACTTATCTTGAATACTATCCAGCCTTGTTTTATTAGCCTCGGAAAGTAGAAAATAATGTAGGTGATAAGATTTGATTATAATTTTCCGTTGGTGAGTCAATAACAGAGGCGAAGGATTCAGCCATTTTATGCATTTTAACCCAGATGCCCTAAGTTTGACGCTCGTTGTTAATCCACGTATCAGATTGGAGATCTATAATGATTGTGCATATATATAATATCCTCCATGTTTCCCTTTTTCTAAACAAAAACTAAAGGTAAGCGTTGTTGTACAAATAGTATGTCTTTACTATTTAATAAACATTCTGTTGAATATTTTGTGACTGATTTGACTGGCCGCTGTTACTGCCATAGATTGCACAGCACCCAGCCAAATTAGTTTCAAAATATTTAACAGCTTACCCGTTCAGTTTTCAGGAAACTGATAGTCAGAGAGTTCGGGCATCGATCGATCCCAACACGGGTGAAGTAGGGGTGGAGCTTAGATAGAGATGGGTGGAGCATAGCCAAAACTGGATGTCTCCGTTAGTAGAATATGTTATGTAGACTAACAAAAATGCTAGGTGGGTAATAAATATTGTAAATCGTTGTAATGGAGGGATCCGATCTATCAGTCAGGTAACTGGCGTCATGATCAAATAGGTCACATGTTAACTGACAATAAAAATGGCGTATATCCGTCACGAAACTGGAAAAAGTCCAACACGAATATGTGTGAATTATACGTCTTTTGCGAATTTACAATTTAATAAATATTTTGCTGGATATTTTGAAACTAAACTTGACAGGGAGCTGTTGCAAATAAGTTTCAAAATACCCTCCAGCTTACCTTTATGAAATTTAGATTATGGAAAAATCAGGTTTCAAAGTTTCAGACCGATTCTAGCTAGCGTAAAATGTATTTAAATGAAGCTTAGGTAGAAATAGGCGAACACTAGGCCTAGACCGAACTAGATCTCTCAATTCACCTTTCCATCCATCAGCTGACCTCGTATGACGTCATAATCAGCGCAGCGCGTGTATGATGACGTCACAATCATTACGTCACTCACAAGGGGGTTCCATGTAGACTGCCATCAAATCTCAAATGGTCCGACACGTTGTATGAATTGTATGTCTTTGTAATTCTTTGCGATTTAATAAACATGCTGTTGAATATTTTGAAACTAATTTCGACTGGGCGCTGCTGCTGCCTTAACTAATTTGACTGGGCGCTGTTACTGCCTTAGGCAGCAGCAGCAGCACCCAGTCAAATTAGTTTCAAAATATTCAACAGCTTACCTGTGTAGATTTTTTGGAAATTGAACGACTATCAGAGATCGATCGATCCCAACACGAACGAGGTGTGGGTGGAGCTTAGCTGGAGATGGGCGGGGCATAGCTAAAACCGGAAAGGTCCATTGCTCGTAAGTCGTTGCGGCAATATTATTCTTAAAATATACATTAGAGAATGGACATTTCCAGTTTATTCATCTATCATATGACGTCATAATCAACTATATGACGTGAATGATGACGCCATAATCAATCACGGCATGAATGACATGATTTAGTCCATCTTAAACGCTTAATAGTCAGACACAACGTTGCACTAATTATATGGCTTTACTATTTAATAAACATTCTGTCGAATATTTTGAAACTAATTTGACTTGGCGCTGTTGCTGCCATAGCTGCCATAGTTTACCTGTATAGTTTTCTGGAAATTGATAGACAGGGCGTGCGGGATCGATTGATCCTAAGACGGGCGAAGGGTTGGTGGAGCTTAACTCGGGATGGGCGTGGCATAGTTAAAACTGGAACGGTCCATTGGCTAAGACTATATAAGACTACAGTTCTGCAGTTCATTAGTTTGTGTCATGGTGAAGGGTTAACGCGGGTTACTGTATGATAGATCAATGCATGTGATAATCTGAATAGCTTACTGTATGGCAAGATAAAATATGTTCATATGCGTTATCTTGATAAATGTACAGCTATACCTGTTTAAAACGGACACCGGCTTTTGGGGCCACAAGGTGGTGGTTCTTCAAGGCGAGTAGTCGTAAAACCACCCGCCTTACAGAACCACAGCCATGTGGTCCCAAAAGTGAATTATTATTTTAATGACTGGTATTTAGTGACAAGCTATCGTTAACCGCTTTATGATGGATTCGTTGTAGACAGGGTTGACGGTTGGTGATCATGTAGGCGGTGGGTGGTGGGTGGGTGTGGCAGATTTCTGCACGATACACCTGCTTTTTGTTGTCATTCGGACCGGAGAAGGGGTTGGGGCGGGGGTGGGGAGGGGGGGGGTGGAGGTTGGTTGCATTATGGGTAGGAGTAAAGATTATCTCCGCATAGATAAGGTACAGGAATGAATATCAAGCCAGAATCCATGGCGATGATCATGATGATTATATCTGGAGAGATGGCGTGATTGTAATAGATCGGTTTCAATCCGTGATGCATCGGTCAATTTTTGGTACACCCTAAGCGCCCGGTGATTCAGCACCTTCAATAGTGAAACTACGATATAGATGACGAATTATGATGAATATGCATAGATGACGAATTATGATGAATATGCTTCTGTAGGTGGTGATGGGGTTGGTGCCATCGTGGCGATAGTGGTAGTGGAACGGGGGAGGGGGGTATGGATGATGGTTGGGGTGGTGGTGGTGGTGGTGGTGGTAGTGGTGGTGGTGGTGGTGGTGGTGGTGGTTGTGGTTGTGGTGGTGGTGGTGGTGGTGGTGGTGGTGGTGGTGGTGGTGGTGGTATATCTCCAGTTATATCGCTCTAAATTTGCGCTCCTTAGCCTCTTATTCTATCTATATATCTCGTCGTCGTCGTCGTCGTCGGCGGCGGCGGCGACGGCGGCGGCAGCAGTAGCAGCAGCACCGAACACAGCGGTGGTGGTGGCGGCGACGGCGGCGGCGTTGTTCTTGCTCATGTCCACCGCCATCTCTTATCTCTCTCACCATAATTCCAGTCGTTCTGATGTTCATCTATCAATCATCCAGACAAACTGATTTCTAAGTTGTCAATAGTTTTACCATTTGATTGGCTTACGACGGCAATACTGGAATTTCAGTGTTAAAATGGTCTGTCAGTTGTCTACTGCCGAGAAATGAAAGAAGATCAAATGAGCTAGCTGAATTCACACCGGTGGTGATTTAAAACAGTCTGTTTGAAAACTCTTGCAGCTTTAGTAGACACCAACGCTGATTTCAATAGAGCCGTCATCAGAAATCAGAATGCAAAACGCAGTTGATTTATGAATGGCAACAAGATAAAGAAATTATTTGAATAGAATTACCTATAACATACCGAAAAGAAAATCGAGGTAGGACATGCTGTGGACTTGCAGAGTCAACATGGAATCCAGCTTTGTGACGAGCCGGGGGCCACGGGTGCAAGTGTCAGGCTTCTAGTCTCGATCATAACTTCTTCTTAGTAGAGACATCAAACTGGTTCCTCTGATATAAAATCTTGACTTTAATTTGTTCTGGGACATAAATTTGTATACAGTTGATTAGACGGCACATCGCTTCAGATCTACGATCGTCTATCGCAGACTAGATCGCAATGCCTCGCGTGCTGACTGCCTTAATCTCGGATGCCATCTTGGATGTACTGGTTAGGGGGTCGGCCATTTTGAGTGCACGTCAAAAGCTTTGTCCTGGATGATATTAGGTAAGCTTGTTTACGAGGCATCTATCTGACGCGATGATCTAAGCTGAAATAGAGATAAAAGGACAACATTGGACGGATACTAGATTTGATGCCAAAGTGCGCTACGGATTTTACGAGCGACGCTCGTTCGTGAATATTTTTTATTTAAAAAAAGTAAACGATTCTGATTATTTTTGTACATATATTTTCATAAAGCAATAAAAGATAAACCTCCGCGCTGTATAGGTTGCCGCCTTAGATTTTCTGGGAAGTATTTTATAGGTGTGGGTTACGTGAGTTGGCGCGTGTTTCCAACGGATTCCGGCGAATGGCGTAATTTGGATTGCTTTATTATATCTTTTGATCATGCCCACAAATACAGTCGATTTTGTTTGAGCGAGCACCTGCCTTTTGCGACCACCAGCCATAGAGAACCAATATCTTGTGGGCACCCACTAAGGTACTGCCTATGACGCCTGTCTTATATAATAGGCGACATGTGTCTTCAGTCATCACCATTAGACGGTCCTAAGTAGGGCGTTTAGGACGGGTGTGACAATATCAATGTAACGCGCCAATGTTGAATTTGCGCCATTTACCAACGGCGCATGGACCAATATAGAATTTGATGTCGCCGTGCCCATTGGTCAACGGCGTAAGAACCAATAGCGAATTTGATACTGGCGTGGCCGTTGATCAATGGCGCAGGGACCAATATTGAATTTGATATCGCTGCGTCCGTAGCAATCATTTGCAACATCCTCTTCAGAATAATTAAGCCATATCGGCCCATATGGCGTTTTGCAATCAGTCGTGTTTGTAGGCAATAGTCTTGATTGTAAACGATTCGGACATGTTCATTTCAACATCAAGGTCATTCAGACTAATCAGTACGCCCCTACCAGGTTTACAATTCCTAACTTTCTATCCAGATTAGATCTGATTGGAGCTTTCTTATGCAGATAGCATTCATATGAGTTTCTTGGATAAATTTTAGATCAACACCCTTCTCTTTGATAATTTGGGCAAGCTTTGCTATCATGCCAGTAGCTCATCCTACATTCTCTTGGATGACAGGCCTCATGTTTGCTTGCTTGGTCTTATATGTTAGTGAAGTTTCTTCAGTGACGGCGCCACTGGGGCCGGGAAGGGGCGTTGGTGGTGGAGCGGGGATGTCCGTCTAAGAATGCTCCCCACCAACCCAACCAGCGTCAACACCACCCACCACCACCGCTCATAAAGATTTCCATGAATATATTTTATATAGTTGTTTTATTGAGAAAACAAAAAACGAAGTTTTGCATCACTCAGCGTGCACGAAATGGCTTCTCAGAGCATTCATTTTCAAATTTTCCGGGACCCCAGGATAACACTACATTTTGGGAAGCGCCATCACATCCAGCAACCTTGACCATCATGTAACAAACCTGCTCCTCTTTTGCCCCGATAACAAACCTTTCCTGCTGCCGTTAATCAATTTCTGCCATTGCTTCAACCAACGATCTGGGAAACTTTACCACGATGGGCCGCGATGGTCCCATTTCGAAGTTCTAGGCTGGTGATTGTTGATGTACATGTCTGGCGGACACTCAGATCGCGAACACCATGCCAGGCACGGGGTCCATCAACTGTCATTAACCCTTTAACCCTCAAATTTGTTCACCAAAATTTCACTATTCTCATAGCAACTGTCCATTTGCGGGCCGAGATAAAACTATTTTTGAAAATGTACCACTGATATGACCGTCTCTGTTATCTAGCCAGTCATTTCAGTGGTAAAAAAAAAAGGTCTTCTCTTGGTCTGCACATCGATATTTCTCACGACCACTGCAAATGCCATTTTTGGCTGATATGAGTGTTAAAGCGTTAGAGATGAGTGGCATAGTGATAGTTAGTGATGAGTGCCGTAGTGATAGTTAGAGATGAGTGACATAGTGATAGTTAGAGATGAGTGGCATAGTGATAGTTACAGATGAGTGGCATAGTGATAGTTAGAGATGAGTGGCGTAGTGATAGTTAGAGATGAGTGGCGTAGTGATAGTTAGAGATGAGTGGCGTAGTGATAGTTAGAGATGAGTGGCATAGTGATAGTTACAGATGAGTGGCATAGTGATAGTTAGAGATGAGTGGCATAGTGATAGTTAGAGATGAGTGGCATGGTGATAGTTTCAAATGAGTGGCATAGTGATGGTTAGAGATGAGTGGCATAGTGATAGTTAGAGATGAGTGGCATAGTGATAGTTAGAGATGAGTGGCGTAGTGATAGTTAGAGATGAGTGGCACAGTGATAGTTAGAGATGAGTGGCATAGTGATAGTTACAGATGAGTGGCATAGTGATAGTTAGAGATGAGTGGCATAGTGATAGTTAGAGATGAGTGGCATAGTGATAGTTAGAGATGAGTGGCATAGTGATAGTTAGAGATGAGTGGCATAGTGATAGTTAGAGATGAGTGGCATAGTGATAGTTAGAGATGGGTGGTATAGTGATAGTTAGAGATGAGTGGCATGGTGATAGTTAGAGATGTGTGGCCTAGTGATAGTTAGAGATGAGTGGCGTAGTGATAGTTAGAGATGCGCGGCATAGTGATAGTTAGAGATGAGTGGCATAGTGATAGTTACAGATGAGTGGCATAGTGATAGTTACAGATGAGTGGCATAGTGATAGTTAGAGATGAGTGGC
Source organism: Chaetoderma sp. LZ-2023a (assembly GCA_034401795.1). Classification (NCBI taxonomy): domain Eukaryota; kingdom Metazoa; phylum Mollusca; class Caudofoveata; order Chaetodermatida; family Chaetodermatidae; genus Chaetoderma; species Chaetoderma sp. LZ-2023a. The sequence goes on along the minus strand of CM067371.1, from coordinate 82,399,133 downwards.
ATAGTGATAGTTAGAGATGAGTGGCATAGTGATAGTTAGAGATGAGTGGCATAGTGATAGTTAGAGATGAGTGGCATAGTGATAGTTAGAGATGGGTGGTATAGTGATAGTTAGAGATGAGTGGCATAGTGATAGTTAGAGATGAGTGGCATAGTCATAGTTAGAGATGAGTGCCATAGTGATAGTTAGAGATGCGTGGCATAGTGATAGGTAGAGATGAGTGGCATGGTGATAGTTAGAGATGAGTGGCGTAGTGATAGTTAGAGATGAGTGGCAGAGTGATAGTTAGAGATGAGTGGCGTAGTGATAGTTAGAGATGAGTGGCATAGTTATAGTTAGAGATGAGTGGCATAGTGATAGTTAGAGATGAGTGGCATGGTGATAGGTAGAGATGAGTGGCATAGTGATAGTTACAGATGAGTGGCATAGTGATAGTTAGAGATAAGTGTCATAGTGATAGTTAGAGATAAGTGGCATAGTGATAGTTACAGATGAGTGGCATAGTGATAGTTAGAGATGAGTGGCATGGTGATAGCTAGAGATGAGTCGCATAGTGATAGTTAGAGATGAGTGGCATGGTGATAGTTAGAGATGCGTGGCATAGTGATAGTTAGAGATGAGTGGCATAGTGATAGTTAGAGATGAGTGGCATAGTGATAGTTAGAGATGAGTGGCATAGTGATAGTTAGAGATGGGCGGGATAGTGATAGTTAGAGATGAGTGGCGTAGTGATAGTTAGAGATGAGTGGCATAGTGATAGGTAGAGATGAGTGGCGTAGTGATAGTTAGAGATGAGTGGCATACTGATAGTTAGAGATGAGTGGCATAGTAATAGTTAGAGATGAGTGGCGTAGTGATAGTTAGAGATGAATGGCGTAGTGATAGTTAGAGATGCGTGGCGTAGTGATAGTTAGAGATGAATGGCGTAGTGATAGTTAGAGATGAGTGCCGTAATGATAGTTAGAGATGAGTGGCGTAGTGATAGTTAGAGATGAGTGGCATAGTGATAGTTAGAGATGAGTGGCATAGTGATAGTTAGAGATGAGTGGCATAGTGATAGTTAGAGATGGGTGGCATAGTGATAGTTAGAGATGAGTGGCGTAGTGATAGTTAGAGATGAGTGGCATAGTGATAGTTAGAGATGCGTGGCGTAGTGATAGTTAGAGATGAGTGGCGTAGTGATAGTTAGAGATGAGTGGCATAGTGATAGTTAGAGATGCGTGGCGTAGTGATAGTTAGAGATAAATGGCGCAGTGATAGTTAGAGATGCGTGGCGTAGTGATAGTTAGAAATGAGTCGCATAGTGATAGTTAGAGATGAGTGGCATAGTGATAGTTGAGATGAGTGGCGTAGTGATAGTTAGAGATGAGTGGCGTAGTGATAGTTAGAGATGAATGGCGTGGTGACAGTTAGAGATGAGTGGCGTAGTGATAGTTAGAGATGAGTGGCATAGTGATAGTTAGAGATGAGTGGCATAGTGATAGTTAGAGATGAGTGGCGTAGTGGTAGTTAGAGATGAGTGGCGTAGTGATAGTTAGAGATGAATGGCGTGGTGACAGTTAGAGATGAGTGGCGTAGTGATAGTTAGAGATGAGTGGTATAGTGATAGTTAGAGATGAGTGGCCTAGTGATAGTTAGAGATGAGTGGCATAGTGATAGTTAGAGATGAGTGGCATAGTGATAGTTGAGATGAGTGGCGTAGTGATAGTTAGAGATGAGTGGCGTAGTGATAGTTAGAGATGAATGGCGTGGTGACAGTTAGAGATGAGTGGCGTAGTGATAGTTAGAGATGAGTGGCATAGTGATAGTTAGAGATGAGTGGCATAGTGATAGTTAGAGATGAGTGGCGTAGTGGTAGTTAGAGATGAGTGGCGTAGTGATAGTTAGAGATGAATGGCGTGGTGACAGTTAGAGATGAGTGGCGTAGTGATAGTTAGAGATGAGTGGTATAGTGATAGTTAGAGATGAGTGGCCTAGTGATAGTTAGAGATGAGTGGCATAGTGATAGTTAGAGATGAGTGGTATAGTGATAGTTAGAGATGCGTGGCGTAGTGATAGTTAGAGATGAGTGGCATAGTGATAGTTAGAGATGAGTGGCGTAGTGATAGTTAGAGATGAGTGGCGTAGTGATAGTTAGAGATGAGTGGTATAGTGATAGTTAGAGATGTGTGGCGCAGTGATAGTTAGAGATGAGGGGCGTAGTGACAGTTAGAGATGAGTGGCGTAGTGATAGTTAGAGATGAGTGGTATAGTGATAGTTAGAGATGAGTGGCCTAGTGATAGTTAGAGATGAGTGGCATAGTGATAGTTAGAGATGAGTGGTATAGTGATAGTTAGAGATGCGTGGCGTAGTGATAGTTAGAGATGAGTGGCATAGTGATAGTTAGAGATGAGTGGCGTAGTGATAGTTAGAGATGAGTTGTATAGTGATAGTTAGAGATGAGTGGTATAGTGATAGTTAGAGATGTGTGGCGCAGTGATAGTTAGAGATGAGGGGCGTAGTGACAGTTAGAGATGAGTGGCGTAGTGATAGTTAGAGATGAGTGGCGTAGTGATAGTTAGAGATGAGTGGCGTAGTGATATTTTTACCCGCATCGCTAGACGCAACGGTTAATATGGGCGTGGCGTGCTTCTTCTTGTTCTTCGTGTTCTTCTTAAGACATTTTGAATAATCCTGCCTCTCCTGGAGGTATCTTCACCACACTTGGAAGGAAGCTTGCAAAAGACATCTACCAATTTTGGGTAAAAATAGAAAAAGGCCGGTAATAGTTTTAGAAACATTGATTTCAAAATGGACACCTTTGACGGATTTTTCCCCCAATAACTCGTGTTCTACTGGAGCGATTTTCTCCATACTTGGGTGGGTGTTTGTCTGTGGGGTTTCTAAGACGTGTGTCAATTTTGGGACGCTTTCGGTACCATTATTTTAATAAAATATACACTTTTGACCTCACGGCGGCCAGATTGAAAAATATATCAACAATGCCGGTATTGGACAAATTAGTCCTTGTTTGTCATTGGTTACAAATTCCTGGCTTGGCACCATGATAATTATTATATCACTGCGTCTAACCTATGATGGAAGAGCTTAAGCCTTATTTGAACCTTTTTATTTGTATCAGGGGAAGCGTAGTTCAAATATAGCCAAAGAGTCAAAGTCTCGTTGCAAGCGAATGGAGGGATCCGATCTGCCAATCAAATACCTCGTTCTGACGTCATAGTCAAATATATTACTTTGGTACATGAGCCATGTCCGGAAATTTTTGATTTAGCCGTACTGTACCCTTCGTGGACTAGGAAATGTTTGGTACCGTTACATACTTTAATGAAGGCAGCATAGCTTTGCCGGGAACCGTGATATATCGCCGTCATCTATTCATATGGAAACATCCGCACCATACGAGCTGGGTTACTGTTCTGTGAGTTTATGGTTTTGAGGGGGTGGGGTTGGAGGTGGGGGTTGGGGGTGATGGACCTGACTGTAGTAACGACAGCAACGACTGCCATGCCATTTGCTATTCTCCACAGAGCAATATGATGCTAAATAGGTCCTGGGCATAGTTGGACACGTTCTACGGTGCTATGTTTCGAGTGACAAGGGAGGCCAAGACAATGTTGTCTCGAATGCATCGTACTGTGGTAAAGTATCAGATCAATCCGACTGCGCTAGGTGCGGTGCGGTGCGGTGCGGTGCGGGGCGGGACAGGGGGGGGGGGCGTGCGTGCGGGCGTGGTGGGGGAATGCTAGGGCACGGCGGTGCAGGAGAGGCAAGGCAGACGGGATGGGGCTTGGCAACGCGGGGCAGGGCAGGACAGTGAATAGAAGTGCAGCGCATAGAAGTACAGTGCATAACCGTGCAATATGTAGTAGTGCAATGCACAGCCATGCATTTCATGACAATGCCGTGTAGTGCAGTGGTGCTTGCTTGGTACAGGATGGGAGTGAGGGTGAAGGTGTGGGTGTGGGTGTGGGTGTGGGTGTGGGTGTGGGTGTGGGTGTGGGTGTGGGTGTGGGTGTGGATGTGGGTGTGGATGTGATGGGGTGTGGTTTGGTGTTGTGTGGTGCTGTGCTGTGCTGTGCTGTGCTGTGCTGTGCTGTGCTGTGCTGTGCTGTGCTGTGCTGTGCTGTGCTGTGCTGTGCTGTGCTGTGCTGTGCTGTGCTGTGCGTTGCGTTGCGTTACAGCGCGGCGAGTTGCGGAGTATTGTATTGTATTGTATTGTATTGTATTGTATTGTATTGTAGTGCACAACAGATGCAGATTATTAAATTTAATTCAGTAGTTGAGAAGTATCAGAATAAAATGACGATTCAAAGGTCTATGACAATCTGACAATATCGTGGTATTAAACTAACTTTAGTACCAGAACATATTATGTCGTACTCGCCAGCACCAGGTAATATTTTGAAACTAATTTGAGAGGAAGCTGTAATAGAGGGACCACTAATTTTTGCTGGCTGTGCTCCGCCCATTTCTAGCTAAGCTCGGCCCGTAATGTGCACGTGTTGGGATCGATCGAACCCTGAATTCCCAGAATTCCACAATCTAGGCTGATCTATTCAGATAATTCAGACGGTTAATGTATGAGCTTTTCTCCTTTTGTGACGGACCTACATCATTTGATTGTGACGTCAGGTAACAGATCTACATATCATAGTTTGATAATGACGTCAGATACCTGAGTAACAGATTGAATCCCTCCATTAACTCAAAATATTCCGCAAAGTGATGTATTCTAATCGTAATGCTTGTTGATGTGACGTCGGTTCCGCAGGAAAGCACGCTATATATTGGAAGATCAGATCGATTCCTGATAACTCAGGTTAGTTGGGATGTGTGTGCGTGGTGGCAGCATTGGATAAATACGGGGTCGTATTGGGAGTGTATTGGCTCATGACCGGCCCAGTAAACTGTGATATTAGGGATGACGTGGTGATCGCGGGTCGATTAAAGAGACAGATCCAAAACGTTTAAAGGCGCGTATTCACACTAAAATGTTAATATTGTATACTTTTAGAGGCTTAAATTGTGTGCCTGGATGTAATGAAGCGAAATGAATCTTAGCATATGATGATTTAATTACGTATAATAATTTTTTAAATTGTGAATTTGAATTAGAGACATGTCCTAATTCAACTTCACTAATAAAAAAAATTAGAGAGAGAGAGAGAGAGAGAGAGAGAGAGAGAGAGAGAGGGCTAGCGAGCGAGCGAGCGAGCGAGAGAGAGAGAGAGAGAGAGAGAGAGAGAGAGAGAGAGAGAGAGAGAGAGAGAAAGAGAGACGGATTGATATCTGGATGTATAAAATAGACAGGATTTGATATTACTTATTACAATATACACTTCATCTATACAATTGAATGAAGAGTACAAAACAGGGCAATACAGATAAATTATGATAGAAAATAAAACTGCGGAATAACAACGAATACCAGATTATATGGATATATAGGGGCCTACAAATAGGCCTATGAGCTTAGAATTCTTTGTACAACACGGCTCAGAAATAACTTAATATGTTTCCTGAACAAAAGCAGACCCATCCCAAACAACGCAGCTTACTGGGCCGATACAGGGCCGATACCGGGCCGATACTGAAAGTATCGGCACGGTATCGCCCCAGCATCGGCTCAGTAAGCTGCGCTATCTGAGATGTTAGTAAGTCCAATTGCTTTGTTGAATAGTTTGGACTTAATTTGATTGGAAGCCATTGCTACGTTTGATACAAATGGCTTCTAATCAAATTAAGTCCAAAATATTGAACAGTATAATTTATTTTGCTTTGGAAACGACCTAAGTTATTTCTGAGCTGCGTTGCTTTATGAGGGTAACTGTTTCCCAGTTCGGTGTGCTTGTACGTGATAAAATATTTGTGATCGTTTGAATCTGGGAAAAAAATATGATAACAATTTTGTTAATAGTTAACAACAGTTAAAGTGAGAGTATTTCTTTCTCCATGTATAGATGTTGACATAGTTGGGCGGGATCGTTGGTTGACTGAAACTTCTTGAGAAAATCGCTCGAGTTCGCCGTGAGGGTGCCATTTGCTCAAGACAGCGAATATGATTTATATCGTTTTAGTGCCATAACGCAGCCAGTGGTCACAGCCCGGAGACTTTGTAGTTGTCGGAGTTAGCAAATTTTCACTGCCTGAATTTCGATTTTATTGCTCACAGAACGAAATCAGAGCTAAGTGTTAAAAAGCAAGACCCCCGCCCATATAAACTAACGACAAGTGTAGTCACAGGGCCACCCGGTAATAAAACTCACGTAAATGGCAAATATGCGCATGGTATGGCTTTCATTAAACACAAGAGTACAAGACCAAACAATAAATTTCGAAAAATTAAATTTAAAAGGATTTCATATCTAGACCCTTTTCATTTCGTTTTCTATAAACTCTCTACCAAATACGATTTGATATCTGTCATTATAATAGTATCCTCGACATCCATCTCTCTCTCTCTCTCTCTCTCTCTCTCTCTCTCTCTCTCTCTCTCGGTCGCTCGCTCCATCCCCCTCTCTCTCTATCTCCCTATCCCTCCCTCCGCCACACCCTGTCACTTGTCCTCACTCGCTCCTTCTCTCTCTCTCTCTCTCTCTCTCTCTCTCTCTCTCTCTCTCTCTCTCTCTCTCTCTTTCTCCCTCTCTCTTTCCCACTCTCCACCCTCACTATCTCCCTCCGGCATTCCCTCTCCATCACATCTCTCTCACTCTCTCTCTCTCCCTCCCTCTCTCTCCCTCTCTCTCTTTCTCTCTCTCTCCCTCTCTCTCTCTCTCTCTCACACTCTAATCTCTCTCTCTCTCTCTCTCTCTCTCTCTCGCTCTCTCCATCCCTTCCTCCCTCCCTCCTTCACGCCCCTCCCTCTCTTTCTGTCGGTCAGTCTGTCGGTCGGTCAGTCGGTCGGCCTGTCTGTCGTTCGGTCGGCCGGCTGGCCTGCCTGCTTGTCCGGCTGTCTGTCAACCTGCCTACATTCCCAATTGTGTACATTTCTCAGAAATGTATTAAAGAAAAAATGAAAAGCATGACAGAGACAATATAATATATGCCAATAACTATCTACCAGACAATGGCTGTGTGGTTTTTGATAGAAAACACTGCGATTTAACATGGAATATGAATATTAGCAGAGTTAGCGACGTTTGAATTTTGAATTCCTACATATTGTCAAGCTCAAGACTGGAATACCAGCAAACTATTCAATAGTTTAAACTAATTTGTCAGGAACATGTTGAGTCATAGTCAAATTATTTTCAAAATATTCTACAGAATATTTATTACATAGCATAAGATTCTTTTGTGTTTCGGCTCTCTGTCGTTTGGGACCTGCACATTGTTTAGGAAGGGATCCATTTCTAGCTATGCCACGCCCATTTCTAGTTAAGCCTCGCCCACATTTCCGCGTGTTAGATTCGATTCATGTAGGCTTACTTTGACTACCGAATTCCCAGAATCCTAATTTCAAGGTAACTATACAAGTAAGCTGTTGAATAGTTTGAAATTAATTTGACTGGGGCAGCAACAGCTCCGATTACCGATTATAACATCGCGTAACCGGTTATCATGGTGTGTATAGTATTACAGTCGAATCCATTCCAACAACATACTACGAAATGGCGTGTTTAACTTGCCAATAGTTAGATAGTTCATCACGAGAAATTATTCTTGGTAAATCTCTCCGCAAACTTTAAATTTGTAAAAATCTTTTTGATAATCTTAATATGTTCCCCTGACGAAAACATAGCAAATTCGCGAACGCACCGGTATTTACCCATTAATGTCAAATTATCGCGAACATTTGCATATGTATTTTGACACTAATAGGGGTGTTAGACTATCTATATTAAACAGAAGGCATAAAATCTTATCGGCGGAATGGAACAAGTGTTTTAACCATCTTTTCTAAACCCATCTTTCATATGGTCATCAAGGCGTGTCTAAGTGAGCGGGTGGAACGGCACATAAACAAAACATCAGGTGGTGGCGGCGGTGGTGGCGGTGGCGGTGGCGGCGGCGGAGGCGGTGCTGGTGGTGCTGGTGGAGCTGATGGTGGTGAATATGCGTGCGAGTGTGGGGTCGGGTGGGGTGGAAGTGTGTGGGTGGTGGGGTGGAGGTGGGGGTGGGGCTGGGGGTGGGGGTGTGGGCTTGCTGGGTGGAGGAGATAGGCACTGCACGCATTCCATAGTGTGAAAACAAATGGAACCATCAACCAATATACATGTTTAATTATCTTTAAATCTAGATTTTGAAAATCGGTGTTGAAAGAAACGATACAGCTAGTAATTCAGCACACACACGGTTAATAATAACACAGATTTCCTTACATCTTCCTCGTACATAGTCCCATTTTCCACTTGATGTCGATCTGCGAATTCAATTATTACCCCGTTTAGATATTTTTAATGAGTATTTCGGTAAAACAAGTCTAGCGATTCAGAGAAGATTTATTGGCGGCGAGCAAAGTTCGCAAATTCTCTTCTGATGATAATTACCCGGCTCGAGGTTAACATGTCAATGCTAGCATCCAGAGGAATACATTTCGAGAAATATATGTCAAAAGCTGAGACATACCCTGAGAGGTTGAAATGAAATTAAAGCGAGATGGAGACGTGTTGAGGTAAAGACACGCACATGGTGCGCATTTAATTGGTTTTATTGCAGTGTATTTAGTTAAATTGTTGTTCTTCGGCGTTATTTCGGCAAACACATCGACGTTGAGCCTTTAATGGCCAAATTTGGTCAAGAAAATCAAAATATTTGCCTGTTTAATGTCCATTTGCAGGCCAAGAGAATACCATTTTAGAAAATTTACCAGTGAAATGTGGCCTGCAATCGGACATTCCTCGAGGTCAGTGCAGAGACAGGTTTATACCAGCCTCGTCATGAACAAGTTTCAAATTGTAAGTTTTCAGATTTTCCGGAATTTCCAAGGTTTTTTGGTTCTCCGGATTTCTTCGGACCGCACCCAATGCTGTAGAATCTATGGTTACACCCTTCCTTGTGTTATATTTGAAGCAAAATCGGACAAGAAGTCACCGAGATATCCATAGATCCAGAAACTGATCCGATCCGGATCCGGGTTCTTTTATCCAGATCACGGCCAAAGTCTGCAAATCCTATTTCTTGCACGGCAAGTTCATTTCCTCTGTTACAATTTGATCCCATTAGGGTCAGAAGACTGAGATACAGGTGCGGATGGACCCGCACGCAGGCACGCATGCAGGCACACACGTACGCACCCACGTACGCACGCACACGCGCGCGCACGTACGTACGCACGCACGCACACACTCACACACGCACACACTACCGATAGCAATACCCTCTTCCCCTTACAGAATGAGGGTAATAATTTAGTAACTAGTAATGTTGATAATGTCTAATAAACATAGTAGAGCGTAAATAGACAAAATCACAGCGTGTGTTGTTAATAACAAGAAATACAATGCATAATCATGCAGATATGGCGCTGCAAGAACGGTTCCAACTATATTTTGTGCAAGACGGTTATAGTATAACCGCGTGCGTGCGTGCGGTAGGGTGGGCGTACGTACGTGTGTGTGCGCCTATTTGTTATTCTTGTCCGCTTTCACATATGAATTTATGGAACCCGACTTAGCGAAATATTCAGGATATGATATGATAATTGCGCAATCTGTTTTATGTAGGCATATATGTGCCGTTGTCCACATCTTTAATACGAAGTGTTATGTTTCTGCGTGGACTTGTGCCCATGAGACTCAGCATTCACCTTAATCTGCCCTCTATCTCATATGTAATCACGCAAGATGCCTCAAGTATAGTCGAATACATAAATAGCATTTGACATATATGAGCCATTGGCAACTTATGTCTGTGTGCCTTTATATATCTCAGAATCCCATGTCTAATATCAATTTCAGCAACAAAAAAATTGATTCGTCTGTAATTCCATGGCGACCGCTGTCTGGGCGTTCCGCTATGGCAGTACCGACTTATGCACTTTACACAGAAATCAGTGTTATGACAAATTTGACAAGTGTTTTTCCGAGGCAACACTGACGGGTGGAGGCCTGTGTCCGATTCAAGGCTAGGATTCGGTTCTATTTATGAAGCATTAATCACTGGGTCTATGAGAGAATGCAAACGGAATGTCAGAAATGTTGTACACACATCATCTAAACACGTGGCACATTTTGCATATTTTATCCGACCCGATAGGGCGCCTTATTACGATCTTCTAAATAGGCTGTTGAATATGCTGAAACTAATTTATTTATTTGGAATATGGGTGTGTTGTTGCGCATACTAGTAACAGCTTTAGGCACCACGTGAAGTTAACGTCACTGGAGCCAAAGACCATCGAATGCGTCAGAGTGCGTCAGAGACTAATGCTCACATAATCCACCCCGCTTTACATAAGTGTACTAAGCATCATTGGAAGCGACTCTGGTTCTCTGCATGCGCGGGAATGTCGTCTGTGCGGTTAATTAACGGATTTATTTACCTAACTAGAAGACAGAATAATTATCTATAGATATTTTCGCGAATATTCTCCATAACTCTGAATTTTTCTTCCTTCCATTAGGCCAAATGTAACGTATATCCCGTCATTGTCAGAAATGTGATATGTTGTGTAACGGTGAGATAGAGATTGGTGTGGAGCGCGCGCGTGGAGTGAATGTCAGGCTCCTTGTGTCCAAAATTAGACTTCTGCGGGAACTTTCTGTTGATTTTATGAAACATGCATTTTTGCAAAGTATTGGTTATGACAAATAAAAAAATGGATGATTTCATATTTTCTGATAACGTTCAAGGTCATTTAGAGGTCAAAAGAGGTAACTTTTCCCATAATGTCAGATCTCTTGCTGTGGTCACGTTATTTACCAAGGAAACTATGATATGCTACATATCAAATTAAAGTTTATTGAAATTCCTTATCAGAAATACGTCGCATATGGAGTTTTTTCGTTAACTGGCAGAAATGTCAGAGGTCAAATTTATGACAGTGTATTTAAATAATCAAAATGTGATCAGCATTATTATATTAGGAAGAAATATGTCATGCTGCATAGCAAAATAAAGCTTATCCAAAGGCATTGTCAAATAGTTATAAATATTTCGGTTTCCATTTCGTATTAATTTGTTATTTCACATTAATCATGTAACAAAATGAATAGATTGCACCAAATTAATAGGTTACATTTTACGTGTTTAATCGAGATCAAGACCATACTAGCAGGGATTTCAACGAAAAGCATAGCCTACTAATCTATTTATATTGATTCAAAGACAATTCCAAAACCACAATTTATAACGAAGAAAAACACCCGGATTAACTGGAAATTCGTACATGCTTATACCAGATGACAAGTGGACTTCTCGGATTGTCCTTGCGATGACCCTTAGCCTACCAAATAGCGATGTAGTCTCTTTTAACTTCACACTTTGTGTATTTGATTTAGATCGTTCTTTGGTATGTAGCACTTCAGCTACGAATGCTTTGTTGGTGCCCACAGACTAGCATCAGCATGAAAACAAGCTCTCACATAGTCTTCAACCATTTGATGCCCAAGTTCATAAACGTGTAGGGTGCCATGTGCTGCTTCCTCTGGTAATACTAGATTGAATAGAATTTCATTGTATTCTACATTGAAGGGGTTGCAGTAAAACAAGATAGTACCCTTCAGTTTCTTTACCACGAGAGCCACCTTTAGTAGCCCATGCTGCAGATGACTTGTACGATCTCCAAGAAACTGGGACGTATACTTTTGGCTTATTCATGTTAATTCTGACCCAGCTGGAATGAACCGCCGGCTCGCATTAGAATTGGAAGATATGCCAGTCAGTTATCTGCTTCCTTTCATGGCTTTGACTTGCATTTCACATGCATGGTCTGGACCAATCGACACAAATAGTATACCACTTATTGTAACACAGGAATCACCTGGCACAAATGCAGTCCATATATCAGGGCCAGTTTCTCCAGGGATTTGTGTCAGCAAAATATCTAAGCCACGGTTTTTTGTACTTGGTCCTATCCATGGCAAAGAATACCTCATAGACCTCTTTGGCTGCTTCAAGATGGAGGTACAATGGTGTTTGGGGTTTCCCTGTGTTTCTCTTTTGCTTCCGTACACTGTATTTCATTGTATTGTTCTTCGCACACATTTTCAATTGCTGCAGATGCATTAAAACATGATTTTCTAAGCTTTACATTTGATATCAAGAATTCTTTTAAGAGGATCTCAAAGAGTGTGAAATGTGTAATAATGTGCACATTTAGCGTCTCGTTTGTAATGTGTACGGCTCAAGACTTGCATTGTAGCTGCTGGTCCGTAAATAGCTGATTTCTCCCACACATCATCAACTCCAAAGTTCTCTATTGAGTTAGCAATAGCACTTATTGGTATCATTATGGTATTATGGGAAATTTGATTGTGATGACGTCATCGTGATTCTATGAATTGAGCAACACGATTCTGCTATCTGTGATGTTAGCGCAACCGCGACATTTGGAATGTTTTTCGAATGCCCCCCACACCCCCCCCCCCCACCACCGCTATATAGACGCTCTGATGTTAATCTTAACAACCTGTTGTTCCTGTTGGACTTCTTAACCCCTCTTATGTCAGCGTCGCCATAAAGCACCCAAAAATGCTACTTTTATCAATTTAACCTTATAATGTATCAAGATATTTCAAGAAAATTCAGGTTTCTGCTCAGTGAATGACCATTTGCTGGTAAAAAAAATGTGGTTTTCGTAAACTTACCACTGGAATTAAGGAAAATAGTTTTTAAGAGCGTGTTTTAGCCGTCTTGATGATTAAAGGGTCACGCAAAAAAGAAAAAAATGCGCTTATTCAGTGTCCATTTACAGGCCAAGAGAATACTATTTTTGAAATTTTACCATTGTAATAACTGGCTCGGTTACCTAGCCAGTCATTTCAGTGGTAAATCTTCAAAAACTGTCTTCCATAGGCCTACACATAGACATTCCTCAATAACCACTGCAGAGGCTTTGTTTGACGATTATAGGGTTAAGATGACACAGGAGGGGTTAACCATATACTCAAATGTTTTCATGCCAGCTTTTGGGAGTGGATAATAGAAGTTCATGGTGCCAACATCTGAAAGGCGCGAGGTAATAAATCTTGCCGCTTTCCCTTTATACCCCGAGCTAGCAGATATTAGCGATGTCTGTTCTGTACTTGAGGCCGTGGATCCTGTGTCCTGTGGACACCTGAAACTGTGGGTGTTGCTTTTAAATTCAAGGGGCTTGCCATGTTTTGCTTAATGTTGTAAATCAGATCATTTGCATTACCCGAGCTTCATCTCGTTTCCTGACTGGTGGCTTTACCTCTGCATGTCCTCTCTCCACTGTCATCGAATATCTACTACGTTTCTTCATGCAGCCATGGGCTCATTTTCGTGACTGAATTGCTTCATGTTTGACCGACGCAGTCCTGGGTTCATCCGTATTGGCGTTCCGGAAGTGGAAGATTTACTGACGCGTTTCGTTGTACCAGGAACCGAGTTTTGATCTCGGTTCGTTATTGACAATAGTTACTGGTTCGCAAATTTCAAGATGGTGGCGCCCAACTAAATTTCACAACTCGTCTGCGATTTACACAGACTGAAATTAGTCTAAATCGAAATACGATCAACTTAATTGCTAAAGTTAACACAATTTAAAATGTTTAAGGATTCAGAACATTACCACGGAATTGCAATCGGCAAGCCTCATCAATTGGCATAAATGCCGTTTCGTGGTCAGTGGTTCCTGGCTCGTGGTTTCACGAACGAATTCAAACGGGCCCTTATAGATGCATAGAGATCACATAGCTTAAGAACATACTGGTCCTTCAAAAGTGGACGAAGGTCTCTCAACTGATGACCATTATGGCTAATGAAATAACAGCTTTGAGATGGTTAACACTAAATACACTACATTTTTCTACTGTGTTTGTTTTACTAAGGTTAACAGTGTAGAGCACTATACTGTGTGCTGGGCAGGAATAAGTGTCAGTGACCGTCCCAGATGTCAGCTTATGAGGAAAAGTTATAGCACAATTATATCGAGATCATCCACGGAGTTTGACAGTGGTAGCAGTTTTGCGGGAGGGTGCTCTTGCGATAAGCCATTCTAGATCACCTACCTTTTACTCATTGTTTGTTGTACAGATACCCTTCATACTGACGCGCTTTTTTGCAGTCTTGGACATAAAGCTTTGAACAATCTAACGTTTTAGTAAATTGTGGCCTAAGTGTAAAACGTTTCGAGTCTTCAAGTTGCAGTGTTTTCACAGCCATTACTTGTCTTTTGATCGACTGCAATTATGGTTCCATGCAATGTATTTTTACCATCTTGAGTGTCTTCAATGAAATCGGTATTGTTTGCAGCAAAAAACAACGCGTTTATTTTTCTGAGGACTGGGGGTACGTAGACAAAATCAAACTGTTGCATGTTACTTATAACTACATTAGCTATGGAGTTTCCAAGAGTGTAAGTTACACAGTAACCACGAGCCTATCGAAGCTCAAATAAGGGTTTGTTTCTTGTGTCATGACGAACTGTTAATGCTAATCCTAAAACACATTCTGAATGTAGGACCATCAGTATTCTGAATGTGAGTAATTTGTATGTTAGACTTATGAGTATTATGTAATATTCTGATATATTGTTATGACATTACGATCTAAATCGTTTTCCAGAAGACTTTTTATCTCCCTCCACAACAGGTCCAGTAATTATCCATCTTATGACCATGTAGAGCAATGGAAGTAGGTCACTTTTATTACTAGTAACTCGGATATCTGCCATTTTACAATTCTCAGCTCTGAATGTTTTCATATTGTTTCTGATTATACTAATACATTATAAATGCATTGTATTTCCTTTGGATTGCCACTGTCTGTGTTAATTCTAGGATTGACCATATCTTTCTGACAAGCTTTGGTCGAGAAGAAATGAGCAGGCTTTTAATGGAGATTGTCGGTGACCCCAGCATGATACGATTTCTAATATACGTGCTTTCAATGTCTTCAATTGAGAGATAAGCTTTATTCAAAGTCTGGAAATCAATCATATCAATCTGTTAACCAAAAATCTCAACATGAAGCTCAACTTTACTAATTTGCAATGAACTATGAATCTTTACTTCAAAGCATAATATATATATATATAGAGGACTTGTCAATACCCTTGTCATCAAGCGGTCCAAGGGCCTGTAACGCTAACTGGGACCATTCGCATTTGAACATTTTGCATCTAAATACCGGTAGAAAAATCGGAGATGCCCACCAAATAAATTAACCAATCAAAATCCTCCTTTGATAAGCTATAGTCTTACGCCATGGGATCATTTCACCCAATTTCCGTTGAAATCGCGCTGCTTATTAAGGAGTCGGGTTTTAAATGGTTCTGGAAAGTTTTTTAAAAAATCCACGAAATTCTCAATATCAGTTCTAGAGCCTACCACTATAGAACTTTTCCGGCCAAATTTGGATAAAACCCACCAAGCGGTTATGGAGAAGGTGCATTTTGACAATCTCCAGTAAATCTTTCATAAAATCTATGATTTTCACCAAAGAAATCGACATATTAAAATTCCAAATAGATGTTCTTGAACCTACCGCGATAGGGACTGTCCAGCCAACTAGGATTGAAATCTGTCAGGCGGCTAATGATGAGTAGTGTTTTGACAATTTCCGGTAAACGATTCTGTATAAAAACCCCGCAGCCTAGCCCAATAGGGTTCTTCCAGCCAAAGTAAGGGGAAATCTGCCAAGCGTTTAATAAGGAGTAGCATTGGGACAATTTCCTGTATATTTAAAATAAAATTAATGATTTTCACACAAAACAATTTCCGTTAAATTTTTCATAAAATCTAAGATTTTAACCAATCAAAATTATGTGTGTAAGTTCTGAAGCGTAGCCCCATAGGATCTTTCCAGCCAAATTAGGTTGAAATCTGCCAAGCGGTTAACGAGGAGTAGCGTTTTTAAACAGAAGTTGACGGATGGACAACAGATGAGAGACCTTAGACATTTTGACCACAACGCTGTTGTATGATGTCATGTCATTATAAGGAAGCATGAGTCCAAGTTTGGGCCCAGTATGATTAACCAAACCTGAGATATAAACAGAAAAGTTGAGCTAAACGGAAAATGTTAGTGTTGAAAGAACAATTTACCATGGTCACATTGACCTTGACCTTTTACCTTTTGGCCTCAACGTCAGTGTGTGAATTTTATGGAGGCATGTATCCAAGTTTGGGTCCAGCAAGATTAACCAAACCTGAAACCATACATAAAAGTGGGGCTAAACGGAAAATGTTAATGTTGAAAAAACCTAAGGCAGCAACAGCGCCCAGTCAAATTAGTTAACAAATATTGGAAGACAAAGACAATACAATTTATACAACGTGTCGGACTCTTTGAGATTTCATGACGGTCTATTTGGAACCCTTTGTGACGTAAATGTTGTGACGTCATCATACACGCGCTGAGCTGATTATGACGTCATACGAGATCAGATGATGGATGGATAGTCTGGAAAGGTGAATTGGGTAAGCAGCCCCAAATACACTCTTCAACGAACTCGATGCTAGTCATCGCAAACACTTACAAGCCATCACGAAACATCGCTGGCCACACAGACTAATCTCAAATGCGATTCAGAGTTTCGCACATCCGGGCATCTTGAGATCGGCCGCCATTAAAATTGGGGAAAACTTACTACATGCTAAAGAGGACTGCCCAAAGCAATGCATTGTTAGCTCACCTGGCCAGAATGGCCAAGTGAGCTTATGCCATGGCGACCGTCCGGCGTCCGTCCGCCCGTCCGTCCGTCCGTCCGTCCGTCCGTCCGTCCGTCCGTCTGTCCGTCCGTCCGTCTGTCCGTCCGTCCGTCTGTCCGTCAACTTTTTCCTTTAAACGACTTCTTCTCAATAACCACTGGGACGATTTCAATGATATTTGGCAGGAAGTATCCTTACGGCATAGGGATCCAATCCAAGTTTGTTCAAACAAAGCCGATCAGCCGATTTGGCCAGTGGCCATCTTGGATTTTGGCCGATTTTAGGAAATGGCTTTAAAAATCTTCTTCTCCGAAACCGCTTAGTGGATTGATTCAAAACTCACGAAATATCATATAGGACAAGAGCTGAACCAAGTTTGTTCGAAGGAACTTGATTGGCCAAATGGTTCGGCGGCCATCTTGGATGACATAGTTTTCGTAAAAACGACTTATTCTGCAGACCCGCTGAACGGATCGGGCTGAAATTTTGGGGATATGATTATGGACTAAGGGCCATTAAAGTTTGTTCATGGGAAGTTGATAGGTAAAAAACATGGCCGCCGTGGACCAATCAAATTTTAGTGTGTTTGGCTGCCATATTCAATTTTTTTATTTCATGGATTGTGAAGCCGAAATTGGTTTTCTTAACTCCGCTTACTTGTCAGTCAGCTATCGTATAGCGATAATCCTATCCGTCTTCTATATGTCCGTCCATCCATCTGTTTGTCCGTCACCAACAATGACGGCTCATTTTGTTATTTCTTGACGGATTGACACCAAACTTGGTCACAATGTTAATGACGGCATCTAATATCTGTGTTGTGAAAATGAAACTAATAGGACGTCAAATGTCAGAGTTATCACTCCTTAAATATTTGCAGTCTCACTTTTATAGGGCAAATGGTTTGTTCCCACCCTCTTATCACCATGTCAGATTTTATTGCCAAACTAGATATTAAATTCCAATTAACAGATTAACCTTTCCAATACTGCAGAAATATTTAAGATATGTATTATGTGCTCTGACATCTATGCTCTTAAAAATATTTGAAATGTATTTGATTGAAATTTGTTGCTGCCTTTGGCGGCAATGAAAGTTATTGCTGCCTAGGGCAGCAATGACTTTCATTCAAATTATTTTCTAAATCAACTCCAGCTCACCCTACCCCTGCTGCTAACTTGGTGATTCAGCCAGATGTGCATGTGTTAAATGGATTGTGTGGTGGTGGGGAATAACCTGCTATAAAGACCATCTACCTGCCTTTAGATACCATTTTCTTCAAATTGTATTTAAACCTCTAGTAAGCGTCTGACTGAGTTTTTGCAGACGACATATTCCAAAGGTTATATCTCTGAACGTGATAAATATTTTGAAAACAATTGGACTGAAAGTTGTTGGTGGCTAAGCCACCAACAACTTTCAGTCCAATTGTTTTCAAAATATTCAACAAGTCAAGAGCTTTTGAAAATTGAAATTATTGGCTGCACTGGCTTGCAGCAGTGAGACAGTTAAGAAACCAGCTGTTGTTAGCACTGATATCATCTATTTTCACTTAAACATTGTTCAAAATCACTAATGCAAAAAAACCCAGTCCAGAGATTGTTGTCAATATCTCGAAAACTAAATCATTTGACTGAAAGTCATTGGAAGTGACACCGATAGATGTAAAACTTAAGTAAGATTAGTTTGATATGCCAATGTTCCAGGTGAGCGATACAGGCCCATTGGACCTCTTGTTTACATTTTTCATGAAGCTCAAAACATTAAATCCTGTATCTGAGTATCTGTAATAAACGCGCCGGGTATCAGAAAACATCAAATCATAAGTGAATTTCGCAAGATAGTAAAGAAAATGTAATTAAGGTTTTACGGCCCATTGCTCGTAATGTTAAATTAGTCCCTCCATAAATGGCGTCGCTCCCAGGGTATTATGTGAAAGGTGATTGTGATGACGTCATCGCGATTCTATGAATTGAGCAACACAATTCCGCTATGTGTGATGTTAGCGCAACAGTGACATTTGGAATGTTTCTCGAATGCTCCCCCCCCCCCCCCCCCGCTATATAGACGCTCTGATGTTAATCTTAACAACCTGTTGTTCCTGTTTGACTTACTTCTTAACCCCTCTTATGTCAGCGTCCCATAAAGCACCCCAAAATGTTAGTTTTATCAATTAACCGTATAATGTATCTATTTAAAGAAAATTCAGATTTCTGCTCAGTGAATGACCATTTGCTGGCCAAAAGAATGCGGTTTTCGTAAACTTACCACTGGAATTAAGGAAAATAGTTTTTAAGAGCGTGTTTTAGCCATCTTGATGATTAAAGGGTCGTGCAAATTGCTCTAAGAAAGATCCCCTCGTTGGTGACGGTGTACACCGCTTTGGTGTTGATGTACATACGCTTCCCATTCCAGATGCCCATAGCTTTAGCTGTGTCTCAGCCATTGCTTTGCACTTAGTCTATCCATAACAAGCCACCGTGAACTGGGGAACTTTGTTTCACGACATCTTGCTATGGTAATTCTGTTTTATCAAGAAGTAACATAGTGTTATGGCCCGACTCCAGCACTTTGGGAACGGTGCATTTTCTTAAGCCAAAATAACAGGCAACGGTATCAGAGCCAGACATGACATGTGCTGGTAGAATATCCTCAACTATAAATTTTTGTTTCTGATCTGTTCTACCTATGTTCACTACACACCTTTCCTTAATGGACATTTCCAGTTTTAGCCAGACCCCGCCTATCTCTAGCTAAGCTCCACCCACACCTCGCTCGTGTTGGGATCGATCGATTCCTGAACTCATTGACTGTCAATTTCCAGAAAAATATGCAGGTAAGCTGATAAATATATTGAAACTAATTTCAACAGCATGTTTATTACATAGCAAAGACATCCCAATTCTCTGTAACTCAAGACATTTGACCATTTAAAACATTGGACCGTTCCAATTTTAGCCATGCTCCGCCCATCTCAATCTAAGCATCACCCACACCGCGTCGGCGTTGGGATCGAGCGATCGCTGAACTCCCTGACTATTAATTTACAGAAAACTATACATGTAAGCTGTTGAATATTTTGAAACTAATTTGACTGGGTGCTGGTGCTGCCTATGGCTGCAACAGCGTCCAGTCAAATTAGTTTCAAAATATTCAACGGCATGCTTATTACATAGCAAAGGCATACAGTTCGTACAACATGTCTGACTAATAAGTGTTTAAGACACTCTAAATCGAGCCATTCATGCGGTAATTGGTTATGACGTCATCTTACAAGTCACGTAGTTTATTATGCCGTCATATGCCCTCATATGATGGATGGATACAATGGAAAGGTCCATTGAAGACGCCATTGTCACCATGTTCTGCAAGTTAACCTTATGACAGTAGAACAGCAAAAGCACAAACACATCAGTGTCATCACAAACAACTGTGTTTCTGTTGATCTGTTCATTGACACACATCAACAATTGTTGAATAATGATGCTGTCTTCCTTTTCATGTGTGTATGATTACTGTATTCTGCGGCTGTAGTAGTAGAAACATCCTACAGCTGCAATCAGTCCTTCTTCGCTTTTGCCCACTGTGTTTTGTCCTCAGCCGAATTTCTTAGCTTCCTCAGGTCCATTCTTGAGTTGAGTGTACCGAGTCCTGCTTTCTTGAGGTAATCTCGTAGCACGCTTAGAAGATTTATGCAATGCCGTCCTCTCCTGGCTTTATATTTGCTGGCTCCGAGTAGGGAAAATTCCAAGGCTCTCTGTGCTGGTGTCTCTTCTGGCATCCTTAGCACATGGCTAAACATGGACCATCTTTGCTGGACGACTGTCACAGATAGCGGCGACGTATTACACATCTTGCATAGTGCATCGTTGGAAATTATGCTGTCTCGCCATCTGTATCCAGTGATGGTGTATGTGTTTGCGGTGGCAGGCATCGAGTTTATCTAGAGCTGCCTTTTGAGCTGCCCATCTGTTACAGTCATACATCATCAAGAATACGCAGGTTGCATTGTATAGCCGTAGCCTTTATATCAAGTGCATCTTTGATCTACAAATCCATAGCTTCCAGAAGGACTGGAAAGCTATGTTCCACGCGCTGCATCGTGTAGCAATGTCAGCAGTACTGCAAAGTAGTGAGCCCAGGATTTTAATTTTCCTCCATGGTTCGCCACCACGAAGTGGGCAGTAATTTTCTTTAGTTTCATGCTTTGTAGATAGGTATATGTGGGTGAACTCTGTTTCGGATTCATTCATAAAGAGATTCTCAATTTTTAGTTTGCTTGCAGCTATTGGGAGAAGTTCGTCAAGGAGTTTCTTTTCCTCGACTATGAAGTCCACATCGTCGGAATATTCCATCTCAAGTGGCATACCCAGTATTGACATTGGGGTGTTTGGTCTTGCGGAACTTTCCCGCACAGATTTCAATCCGGCAGCAAGGTAGGTGGTGAAAAGCACCGGAGATAGACAATCTCCCTGTGGGGAGCCGATTGATGTCTCAAACTCTACAGACTTCACTGACTTGACTCGTACTCTCAGCTTGCTGTCTGCAAGCAGTAGTCTCACTAGTCGTAGCGTATCTTCATTCCAACTGGCCTGGTGTAGTACATCTAGGATCTTTGAACACTTAATTGTATCGAAGGCTCGTGACATGTCAATGCCCATGTTGTGGAAGCCCCAGTGTTTGGACATGGTTACTGACACAAGCATACGTGGAGCCCATACAATGTCTGCGCAGCTGCGTCCACGTTTGAAGCCACTTTGACATGATCCGGTGAAGTCATCGATCTTGTCTCGGATGTGGCATAGAGTTACATTGGATAGGATTTTCCGTATGCTGTTGAGGAACACAATGAGCTGCAGATTGGCTGGTCGGCCAGGTGGCTTCTTGGGCTTTTGGTAGTGCGATAAGGGTGCCCTGGCCTACAGCATCGATGGGAAGGTGGTGCATAAAAGCTGAATTGATTAGGTCCATGATCGGTTTTGAGATAATGTCTCTTGCATATTTGAATAGTTCATTGCTCATGCCATCAGGTCCAGATGCACGTCCATTTTTTAGGGCTTTAAGTGCCTTCTCAACTTCTGCTGTTTTACGTGGTGTTAGTAATGACCTGGGGTCTCTTGAGAACGGGTGCAATGGCTTATCATCGTTGTTAGTCAACTGTTCCTTGAACCATTCTCGGATCGCCTCGGTTTTTCCCTGGTCAGTCCCGATAAAGTGTCCTTCAGAGTTGTGTACAGTGAGTGGTGGTGTGTGGTTAGTAACTCTCAGGGCTCGGGCTGCCCGAAACATTTTGTGACAGTCATCCGTGGCAGTGATTTCATCTGCTAGGGAGTCTGCTTGTTGAATAGCAAGATCTTTTAAGCGTTCGCTAATGTGGCGCAGAATGTTATTGTGCTCCTGGCGTGGTTTCGTGTGGTCTTCACTTTGGCCACTTTGATAGATGCACAGTCATAACGCTTTCTGCTCTGTTGACAGTTTTACTACTAGAGGCTCGTAAGTATACCTTGTTTGGTTGTTTTTAAGGACACCTATGGTGCTGGTAGCTGACGATGCCATAGATTTCAATATTTTGGTTAGGGCTTCGTTTGGATCGGAGCTTACGGCGATGTTAGCTATCTGCTCCCCGAGGGCCTTTTTGTATGACAGTTGAGTGTCAGTGTCGCTGATGAGCTTGTGTAGGTTGTAGGTGACTCTACTCTCGTGCCTGGTATGGCGTTTCTATATTAGGTAGAGATCGTTCATCTGAAGGCGTGTAATGACTGGCTTATAGTCAGAATTGAGGTCTGTGCCTCCATACGAACGAGCGCTCCAGAGTAAGAGTTTTGCTTCTGTCTTGCATAGTATGAAGTCTATTTGGTTGAAGACAGCTGTTGTAGTCTTGGAACCTTTTGGGGCTTTGTGATCAGCGATGTATCCCATCCATGTTGTCCGGTGACGGCATGGGTGTTTGAAAGCCGTATTTGCGGCAAATAGGTCATTGGAACTAAGGAATGCCACCAGTACATCTCCGTTGCTGTTGCATGTGCCCTCTCCATATGATCCCATCCATAAGCCAAGTCCTGAACTTTTGTCCGCAATTCCGAGTTTACGCAGTTTGGAGTTGAAATCTCCACACACGAACAGTTGCCATCTAGCTGGGAGTATTATGGTGGAGCTCAGCTCTGCATAGAAGGAATCTAATATTGCCGGATTCTCTTTGGCTATTTCGGTAGTTGGGCCACATCCGTTGACTATGTGACACTTCGTGGTGGTGTGCGTTCGCGTAGGTATAGCCAGGTCATTGAATGCAACGCGATCACTATCACTGACGTATCCAAATCTAATGACATGGTCCAAGACCCTTGGTCCGATTACGAAGCCTAAACCCCGGTATGTGGCGTGGTTTTCTTACGTTAGTTTCTTGAATGCATGTAATATTGATGTTATAGTGTTTACAGTCTGCACCTAAGGTTTGCCTCTTTGATGTTGCACTCAGACTACGTACATTCCATGTAGCTACGGTAAGCTCCTGGGAGGATCGCGTCGCCCGAGGATGTCGAGCACAGTTTCTTGTTTCCATTCCTCTTCATGTGCCCTCTATCCTGTTCGATTAATCGATATTTCATTGATAGTCGATTATTTTCCCTGGCGATTATATAATCGAGTGTAAAATAAAATAATCGAAAAATCGAAAAAAAATCGATTTAATCGAACAGAAATCGACTATTTCTTTTTAATCAAGCATACTTTAGTGTTTAGTTTTGCAATACAGCTAATGCATCGATGGTTTGATTATTAGAGCAAGGGTATTTGTATAAACATCTATTCCCGACGTTCAAGCCTGCATTTCCCCAGTCACAATTCATGCACGCG
The DNA here is from genome assembly GCA_034401795.1 of Chaetoderma sp. LZ-2023a. Classification (NCBI taxonomy): domain Eukaryota; kingdom Metazoa; phylum Mollusca; class Caudofoveata; order Chaetodermatida; family Chaetodermatidae; genus Chaetoderma; species Chaetoderma sp. LZ-2023a. The sequence continues at coordinate 82,375,502 of CM067371.1, read as the reverse complement.
AATGTTTATATAAATAATTGCTTGATACGCCAGTGATCGGAAGCATTTGATTCCTACTGTTTAATATCTCCCTCTGAAGGCTATAGGCCTTGTTGGCAGCCATTTTGCGAACAAAATTAATTACTGCTTTTCATTGTAAATTCATAAAATTTCAATGAGAGTTTTCACAAATTCTGACAATTGTTTTGGAACTAATTTGACTTAAAATTGTTGGCGGTGGCTTGGTGTAATGACTAGCACACTGGACTCCTTAACTAGAGAACCCGGTTTGCGCCTAAGCTGTGCAATATCACACCGTCATTGGAAACCTGGGCAATCTCCTCCACTCCTTGCCTATCTCCACCCAGGAGTATAAATGGGTTCCAGTGTAAAAACTGGGTAAGTTACCAAAAATAGACTGAAATAAAACCAGTCTAAATATGGCGTGAATGGGACCTGGAATCAGGGACTCGATAGACGCCATTCAAAGCAATAACTTCCTAACTAGTGCCGTGTTCTCACTAGAGAGTTGACTGGTGTAACGCAATACTGAGGTATGTCGTTATTCCAGATTTACTCTCCAGTGAGAACACGGCCATAGAACCAATTAACGAAATTGCGTATTCTGTTATTTTGATAAAAAATTCAGGCATATTTATCTATTTATTTATTTATTTATTTATTTATTTATTTATTATTATTATTATTATTATTATTATTATTATTATTATTTTTAAGAACGATAACTCTCCCCTCTCTCTCTCTCCTCCCACCCCACCCCTCCCTCCGTCCCTTCCTCCACCTTCCTCCCGCCCTCTCTCCCTCCATCACTACGTGGTTGCTACTTCCAAAGGTCCACGATTAAATAATCGATTATTCGATTAAATCGATTATTTTCCAGACATCATAATCGATTATTTATTTCCATAATCGAACGGCCCTAGTCACTGTCGTCTCCATATCAGACCTTTTGATTACAATGCTGCTGTCACTGATCGACTTGCGATTTTGTGTACATTTGTGGTGGAAACACTGATTATATGATCTTCATTAGCTTTTTTTGTTTTATGTCACTGTTATGACTACTTTGTAACTGCCCGAGCTTGCAGAGTTACTGACTACACACCACCAGTTACTATACACATCGTGTCTGACCAGGGCAAAGTGGACGCAATTTGAGAATGGTTCAAGGAACATATCAGCGATCACGATGATGGACCTCTGCACGCGTTTTCAGGTGGCCCCAGGGCATTTCTAACACCAATTAAAACAGCAGAAGTTGGGAAGGCACACAAATCCCAGAAAATGGACGTGCATCCAGACCTGATGGCACGAGCAATGAGATAATAAAATATGCATGTGACATTATCGCAAATCAGATCACGCACCCAACCAATGCAACCTTTATGCACCACCTTCCCATCGATGATGTAGGCCAAGGCACCCTTATTACGCTACCACAGCCAATATCCGGCCCACGGTGCTTCTCAACAGCATATGGAAGATCATATTCAATGTTAATCTATGCCACGCCCAAGACAAGATCGATGACTTCCCTGGATCATGTCAAAGTGGTTTTAAGCGTGGACGCAGCTGCGCAGACATTGTATGGGCTCAACGTATGCTTGTGTCGGTATAGGCATGTCCAAATACTGTGATTTCCACAAAATGGTCATTGTCATGAGCCTTCGACACAATTAAGCGCTCAAAGGTCCTAGATGTACTAGAGAGTATGCGCCAAAGATATTGAACTCTGCAGAGTTTGAGACATCAATTGGCTCCTCACATGGAGATGGACTATCTTCTGAGCTTTTCACCTGTTATGTTGCTGCTGTATTAAAATCTCTGCGTGAAAGCTCCACAACACCCAGTGTACATCCGAGGCATGCCGCTAGAGATGGAATATGCCGACGATGCGGACTTCATAGACGAGGAAAAAGAGTCCCATTGGCGAACTACTCCCAATAGCTGCAAACAAACTAAAAATTGAGAATCTCTTTATGAATGAATCGAAAACAGAGTTCATCCTCATGTGCCTATCTACAAAGCATGAAACTAAAAATAAAGGAAATAATGATCCACTTCGTGGCGGGCAACCATAGAGATAAAGTAAAATGATGGGCTCATTGCTCTTCAGTACTGCTGACATAGCTGCACGCTGCCTCATGGGGAACATGGCTTTCCAGTCCTTCTGGAAGCCATGGATTCATAGATCAAAGTTGCTTTGACAAAAAGACTACGTTTTTACAACACAGCCTGTATATCCTCAATGCTGTATAAATGAAACAGCCAGGCAGCTCCAAAGACAGCTTTAGACAAAATTGATGCCTGTCACCGCAATCACCTCTGCACTATCACTGGACACAAATGGCAAGACAGCATAATTTCCAAATATACCCGATAAAAGATGTATAATACATCGCGGCTGTCCATAAAAGGATGCCAAAAAACTCAGCAGCACAGAGAGCCATGGAATTCTCCCTAATGGGAGCTAGCAAATATATGGCCAGGAGAAGACGCCATAGCATAAATGTGTTAGGCATATTGAGAGATGGGATACCGTGGATGAACTCATGTGTTCAATGTATTATGTATTGCTCCAAAACCAGTCCTTGCTTTGAACTCATATAACGCGTGTGTACGCCTTCATTGAACTGAATACTGATCATTATCGACCGTTAAATCTCCGCTGAGCGCATGTGTCAGACATATACGTTTGATGCAGTTTAATGCATTTACGTCTACTAGTTGTAGAGATTTCGGGTAATTTTGGCGGAGTTTGTGACTTTTTGACGTATATTGGCCTACATATTGATTCGATTTCCACCTTACAATAAGCATTCCATGGAGGGCAGTAAAACACACATTTTCAGTGATCTGATTGGTTCAAAGCTCATGCTCGATTTTGTTGCCCTACTCATACAAATTGTTTCAGAATTGCCATGCGCACCATTATGCGTTGAGAGGTGATTATTACCAAAAAGGTACTCACCAGGAAATTCATTAAAGCATCAACCATAGACGTTGATATATAGAAAATACTATGAAGCTGGGTATAGCAATTATTGAGAATTTGACATCTGGCCAATGGCCTCTACAGCAGGTATGTGTAGCGCGGAATGGCTGGACAGGTACGGACCATCCCGGCTCAGCTGGGTACAGGACGACCATTCTGGGTACGTTCCAAGCACGCCCCCTGAGTAGGATAGTACGCATGTATGATGCCATATGAGAGAGGTTTCGGTAAACCGTCTAAGTCTGTGAGATCACGTTGCGTGCATGCATGCATGCGCGTCAGAGCTTCACTGACAACACGTGTCAGCATTGGAAGAGAATGTATACTAAAGTGTACTGGGTTGGTGCACGTACTCCCTTTAACTTCAACTCTTCTCGACGTTCTTGGTATATATCAGGACCAGAATGAAACGAGAATTCCAAAACTATTTACCCTTTTGAAATCGGACCAGAAATGGCCGAGTTATCCTAATTTGGCTCCTTGAAATTATTTTCAAAATATTACTGGGACGTTGTAAACACGTGTATGTACTAAATGAATGGGGGAAGATGTCTATCACGCGATGGCATCCTCACCCTTCATATCTGCACGCTGATTGGCTAAAGATCGCCCGCTGATTGGCTGGGCATCCTACCTAGGACCTCACGAGTAGTATAAAAGGAGTGAAAAAGCAAGAATCGAGACCACACTTCGGCGAGAGAGCACAAGTGGCAGGTTGTGTGGCTGGAGCAGCGCAAGACGTGAGCAACTGCTTACTGACTGTGGCTCCCTTATAGCTGCAGCAGTGACTCTCGGATTTCAGTTCTTAGTCTCTGGCCAGCAATCAAACATCCACGTCTAAGTTTTTGTAAGCCCTCGGACGGCCATCTGGGGGCAACTAATTAAATAGAAGAGACCCTCATTTCCAACACTCAGGAGGAGCCTTCCTGTGGATGGGCCTCACGGCCCGATGTAATTTCTCCAGTACGTAGAACGAGTGGTGAATCTTGGTGAACAACTCATCAGATCTGCCGAACGATGCTGAAAAGTGGTGATCAAGCTTCCGCGCAGCGTGTTGTGTGCTAAATAACTTTTAGGCTGCAGTCTGGTCTGGTATGTCACAAGGGCAATGCGGTGTACAATGTATGGTGTACCCAGGAATGTAATGCATTGTTTATTTATAAATTTTCACAGTAGCCCTTTATGTTATGGGCAACCTTCAAACTTCCGCTACAATACAGAACTTTCTAACATTATGCTTAATTATTTGTATTAGCTATTTTGACTATCTAGTGGATATCCGACTACAGTCGTTATTCTTCACCGTCTTTGAGAGTGAGCCGCATCAACAGTTCACCTGCGGAGATTTCCCATCAACTCCAGAAATGTGCCATCTCGCATTCCTCATCTGGAACGCAGCATCTACAGTGATTTATGAACCTTTTCCGTACCGATGACTAATATGTACTCATTTAGATATTGTATTTATTCATTTCTTTACAGGTACTGATGACTAATACGTACCGCCCGGTCGTCTGAGACCGCATTTTATAATTTATATCTTTAATGTATATATTATCCTTATTTTTGTGCTTATGACTATCAAGCACCGCAAGGTCCTAGGACTTGGTTTAGTATTGATACTGTGATAGTTAGTTATATATGGCAGCAGCCATCCTAGTTACTTGTATTGTTTATTTTATAAAAATCACTAGGACTGCAGTACGCTAGGCCATACTATACAGCAGCAATAAATATGCATCCCTTTTCCCCCAGCATAAATTTTACACTGAGGTCACTGTTCATGTTCTCATTACACGAACCTAACATGTGATCGACTAAACCTGGCTATTTTAACTCGATAGGATAGGTTTAAAGGTAGTTAGGGACAACCTCTCCTTAGGAGACATTTGTGTAAGCCTCTTTTCCGAATGTAGCAGATATGTAACACCGCACACTGGCTAGATTGTGTAAAATTGGCCAGATAGCTTATGGCCTCTTATTATATTGAGTGATTGTCTCTTTCTATGCTCCTCCATTCGCAAGGCTTATTAATTGTCTGGAACTCCCATCGCCACGTTGGCATGATCCAACTTAGGAAACTATTGAGGTTTCCAATCGGTGAAGACCAAAGTGTCGATTTCGCACACACCTCCTCTGTATCTTCGGATACCAGTTAACATAGATAACCCTGCCAAAGTAGAAAGCACTGCGAATAGATATTTATTTTAACTGGCCAGCAGTGCATCTCTGGGCATTGTGAAACTTAATCCTAATGGCAGGCAAACTTTATTTCTCTGGATCTGGATCTTAAAATCGTCCGCCCCTGACACACCTGGTGACGAATAGGACGCAGATCTCCATCTAACTCCGTACAGTGAATGAGTGCGGTCTTGGAACCCACCACACCCTCACGGGAAGGTCAATGGAGATGGATATCTGCCTCTCACTCCCTGCCTTAAAACTTGTATGCACTTTTCAAATTGCTTGTGTAATATTGACTTGTCCTAGTGATGTTGTATATGGGTGCGATGTGATATGTAACCGGATTGTTATATGATTCTGAAGTTGTCACTCCATCACATGTCCGCTTGCTGCCTTTCTGAGGGAGATGCTCCGGAAGATGACCTTAGGGAAACAGAGAATCTTCGGTGACGGTGTTGAATTCTACAGAAATCTTCCGTCCCATCTTCACGTAATACAACGTGCATCAAATTAATTATAATTTCACTAGGTTGACTCACACTACACTTAGCATAGGCGGGAACAAGAGAGTGGTCCTTTTTGTCAGCTCTCTTCCTCCGCTTCGGTGTTGAAGACATTTTCCTGTGACGGAGGCCTGCATGGGGCACTTTCCTCTCACAACAATAATATTTTTGTTAGGGTTATAATGGTTTATATTAAACTACATAAGTGGCCTCGTTAGGACGTTCCCTTGCAGGGATACCTTACGGATATGTACGGATCGGTGAGGTACTTCTGACGAATCCACATTAACAAGACACCAACTTAGTTCTATGTACTGTATATTTTCTCTCTCATGCTAACAAACGAGTACCATTGTTTGTATAGTATATATTTTACTTAATTATCATGTTTAGGCTCCTAAATCGAGTCATGGACTATCATACCAGTGATACTAATAGTTGGGACGAGACTGTGAAGTTCAATCTCGGTAGCAATTGTCGCACGGCCCCCACTGGAATGTTATTGTTCCACCGGCTCTAGAAGTTAGTCTTTATACTTTTTGGACATTCACAATATGGGATCCGTAACCCCGAGAACTGTAGCTAACCAGCCCTCCCACGCATCCTGTACATGTGGTGCAATGGAGTGGAGCAGTGGAACGGACCAGCGCATACCCCCGCAAGCTACAAGTGGTGCCCGATGTGGGTCCTGAACTCATGCGCCTTTCAGAAATTGCCCTGGTCCGGAACAATCAGCACCGATTCAACACGAGTATTCACCGATCAGCGAGGGGTCCTTTCACGATGCCTCACAGGCAGGTACTCAATACATCACATTGTTGAATATCTGTGATAGGCACCCAATACCTTTGCTGGATCATGATCAAAGACCCATATGGGGCCACATCAATTCTTCCTGACCATTACGTTCACCCATATCATCAGAAGGTGAGCAATCGCCTGTCCCTCATGCACCATATCCCGCATCTCCTCCTATCAGAATGTTGTCACCGTATTATCCATCAGTACCACGACACGAACTGGGGGATGCGGAACATCCTATTTTAATATTATACCAGAAGAAACACATCATCACATGCCATGCACCAACCCCGCCAATATCCTGGACCACCTCCATATGAAGAGCGCCCATCACAGCGACTTATGGGACTTCCGCATCACATACATGGAATGCCTCCACCAGTCTATAGCCCTACACCTGTCTATAGACCCATATCAGGGCGGTATTCAGTGGAACCAATGTATCGCGCACAACATTCTTGTTGGGAATCACCTTCACGGATACTATATCAGCGAGATCAACAGCGGGAACAACCACAAACACCACTACCAACACGCAGATCAGCATCCACGGTTACACCATTCTCCCTAGCACCGCCACATGGATTCACGCCTGTAGTACCATATCATGGCCATGGTCGAGTCATTCTACCTCCCGAATTTAGTGGGAACAGTGACTGGGATAATTACAAGTACCAGTTGGAGATCATTAGTCACACAAACCGTTGGATGGATCAACAAATGGCAGAGTATCTGGCCGCAGAGCTGTTGGGCAAAGCAATACAGTCCTGGAAGATTTGGGGTCAGATTCCACACCAACATACATGGAGCTGGAAAACGTACAGTCGGAAAGATTCAGAGGCATAGCCCTCAGGGAAACGAGTCGTCTTCAGCTTAAAAACCTGCATAGATGAACTGGGGAGACCTTGCCGGAGTTAACAAATCATATTCGACGACTTGTTACACATGCATATCCCAGCACCAATAACGAGGGAGTTACGCATCTTCATCTTGATACCTTCATCGACGCATTGAGCAGTGAACCCACCCTAAAAGAAATGCTATTTCTGATCGAGCATATCAATTTACAGGCCTTAACAGTGACTGCGGACAGAATTGAGAACTTCTGGGAGCAGGATACAGCCAATCGCCGTCAACTGCATCCAATTAATGAGGTAAACGATGCACACCTCCTAATTGCCACTGTCACCACATCTGCACCTGCATCCACATCAGCAACAGACCCCCGCACCACACAATCAGAACACCCAACCAGTTGTAATCACGTGCCTAGAGGAAGAGGGCTGGCGGGGGTGGGGTGGGGGCCACAACAACGCCCCTGGATGCGGAAACCAGCACAACAACAACAATAGACAAAACATGCACAATAGGATGGAAGAGATAACTAAACAGATCTCCGCACTCACTAATTTAGTCACCACGCTCAGCACCACCATTGCCACACAGTCGACTACACGACCAGCTACAAGTACGGTAAGACATACCCAGCCACCAAACACATGTTATGGATGTGGTCAGCCAGGCCATTGAAAAGAACCATGCCCAAATCAGCCTCCATCAACATCTCCAACAGCTGACCAATGTACACCACAACCTGAGTCCTCGTTAAACTGGAACTGGCACCGTCCCTTCGGTGCCCACTCTCACAATCTGGCTCAAGTACGGCCTCCAGACAGCAACGTCAGGTGGCGAACGATACAATGCAAAATACTACTTACACCACCATGCCCACCCAGCTTCCTCTAAGTCAGTGTAACCATCCACACTGCATCCGTGGCACCCTTTGTGAGAGGTTGTAACCCAGCAACCTCCACATCTCACAAACCTTCTTTCCTATGTAAAACGGCAGTGGTTGGTTCTAACACCTCCACTGAAACAACGTTTATACAAGCACCATGACCGGCCACCAAAGCACTTAACACATGGTGCCCCTTGGTGGTAGGCATCACCCACTGCATCTAGCAGCAGTAACAGCAACATGGACAGCGATCAGCATTCAGCATCATGGATCCGCACGAAGAAGCATCATCCAAAGAGTGGCAAACTGCAGTGCCGCCACTGATTCTTTTGCACATCCACTAAACACCCCATGATGCATTGTCAAAAGTCGCTAACCCAGCTGGCCCTGATCCACGACTGCACCAGTCCTACCCAGACTGCTGTCTACACAATTTCACGATACAACACACCAACATCAATAACACTGCCATTGCTACCCCAGCTCCATCATCGCCTAAGCAATCACAGCAGCGACGACAACGAGTTGGTCCCTCCCTCACTCAGCCACCAATTGTACTCACGGGTACTCACTCACAAAAGCAAACAGACTATATACAGGATGATACTGCACCAAAAGAAATCCCTCAGGAAGTATCATTGGAAACTCTTCCACAAGCACACCACAAAGTATTACACAAGTGTGCTTGCCTGTTTAGTGACTTTTTACCAGTGCCACTGTAGACACTGGAGCTTCCATCACCGTTTCTAACCAGTGCTTGTATGAGAGCATCCCACCTCATAAAAAGCCACCCCTTAGGCCTACACACATCTTTTTATAAACAGCTACCGGAGCCGATGTTCCTGTGTCTGGTATGGTAAACCTTGTGATACAGATAGAGGAAATGCAATTCATACAGCGAGTTGTAATTGTCTCCATTCAGAACGATACCATGCTAGGTTCTGACATCCTCAGTGCCAGCGAAGCCATCATACTCTGCAGACAACAGGAATTAGACATACACGGCCATCACATACCCCTTGGACCGGAATCATCACTGTACGACACTTGTGCGGTGATTTTGACATCTATGGCCACAGTTGAGCTGGAACAAGAAGAAATATTATGGGCCACTGCACCACAGTTAGGAAGCAACACACACACACACACACACACACACACACACACACACACACACACACACACACACACACACACACACACACACACACACACACACACACACATACACACACACACACACACACACACACACACACAGCCATGCTGGAACCCGACCCCAATTACATGATCGCCTCACAATGCGCAAATCCCTGGATGATCGTGGACACCACCAACAAGGATCATATACCATTTAGAGTATTCAATGGCACAGCAGACCCAATAACACTAATACCTGGAGTTCGTTGTGGCCATCTGGTGGGTGTGATATCACTGGAGACACCCCCTACTGCACCTACACCAGCAACAACTTCTGAAGATGATTTACCGGAACATCTGCATGACATTTATTTGCGCGCCACAGTTGGTTTAACTCAATCTCACAAACGTTACGAATGACAAATATTACATAAGTATTGCGACAGTTTTCAGCCAGAGACATGGATCTGGGAGAAACTCACCTCGTGCAACACTCCATTGACAATGGAAATAATTGACCCATTCAACAACCAGTACGACGTCTTCACAAGGAGGCGGAAGCACATCAACAAATAAATGACATGTTGCGGACAGGCATCAGAGAGCCCTCAGCATTCCCCTGGGCCATTCCCATTGTACTAGCAGGCAAGAAGGACGAATCTTTGCGATTTTGTATTGACTACCGACGCCTAAATGATCTCAGCATCAAAGATGCCAATCCATTACCGAGAATTGATCAGGCCTTAGATTCCTTGTCTGGAGGCAAGTGGTTTTGTACCCTTGACTTAGCTAGTGGATACTGGCAGGTAGCCATGGATAAGGCTGACCGAGAAAAGACCGCATTCATATGTAGAGATGGTCTTTTCCAATTCCGCAAGATGCCCTACGGCTTGTGCAATGGTCCTGGAATGTTCGAACGTCTCATTGAGCAGGTACTCACCACTCTACAGTGAGAAATCTGCCTCTATTACATCGACGATGTAATCATCTTTGGCTCTTCGTTTGAGCAGACCCTGTCCATCTTAGACAAGGTCCTAATGTGGTTTCATACTGCCAACCTCAAGCTCAAAAAGTGTCACCTTTTCAGACAGAGCGTCGAGTTCCTGTGACACGTCATATCGACTGATGGAGTAGCTATTAAACCGTCAAAAGCCAAAACAGTAGCAGTGTGGCAAACCCCCACTTCAGTCACCGACACCCAGAGGTTTCTCGGTCTCTGCCAGTACTATCGTCGATACATACATCACTTTAGTGAGATTCCATCCCCATTATTCCAGACCACCGAAAAAGCGAGGTGGCAGGAATCCCTTCAGGACGTTAACTTCAATGTCGTTCATAGACCCGGCAAGCTGTATGGAAATGCCGATGCCTTGAGCAGAATCAGGCTCGAGGATGAACAAGAAGTGGCCACCGCCATGACACATGCAACACAGCCATCTCCCGTAAGTCGCTCATGAACAAGCAACAGACTCACAAACATGGAATATATACACATGGATCGAGGAGGGGGTATGCCCTCCTAAGGAATCTGTGACCTCACTTTCCACAATGACTAAATATTACTATCAAAGATTTGGAGAATGTCATATACACGGTGGCATCCTCTACATTAATAACCGGATAGTTATTCCTGAGCATTATCGTGTTATCATAATCAAACAACTACATGACAACGCTGGACATTTAGCCGTGGAGCATACACCGAATTGCATCAAACAGAGATTCCACTGGATCTGGATATGCAATAGTGTAAAGGCATGGGTCGCCAAATGTGTCCCATGCCAAAGATGCACTTTTGGCCAGCACCATTATGCACCACTACAAGTTAAAATTGTTGGTGCACCATGGGAACGAGTGGTTATTGATGTGCTTGGACCCTTGAATACGATGTATGAAGGAAACAAGTAAATCCTCGTATTGCAAAATTATTTTACGAAATGGGTAGAAGCATTCGTTTTGCCGGACCAAGAGGCATCCATAGTAGCGGAGGTCCTGTCTAGCAATGTGTTCTGCCACTTCGGTATGCCCTATGAACTGCACTCCGACCAAGGAAGTAATTTTGAGAGCCGGCTGATCTCCGAGGTCTGCAAATTGTTTCATATAGTCAAAACTCGCGCAATGCCTAGTCATCCGCGAAGCAATGGGATGGTAGAGAGATTCAACAGAACTCTAGCAGAGATGTTGACTAAGGAAACACACCATGATTGTCGCGATTGGGATTTACGACTCCCATACATGTTCATCAACACATTCTAGCATGGGTTATACCCCTGCTCGGTTAATGTTAGGCCGTGAATTAGCCTTACCCCTGGACTTAGCCAGGATTCCGGGAGAGAAAAATTCACCATCTCTCTACATAGTGCTCATGCGGCAATGGATAGAACAGGCCCATGAGCTAGTAAGAGAATCATTATCCACTGCACACTGGGGTCAGAAAACCTGGCATGACCGGCGAGTGCATGGAGACCCATATGAGGCGGGGAAAATGGTTTGGGTACACGATTCGTGACGTTCTGCAAACATGCCGAGTAAACTGAGTTACCAGTGGAAAGGGCCTTATGTGGTAGTAAGTAAGAAGTCGGACGTGACCTACCAGATCCGTGCCTCGGATAGCCTGACCTCAGTCATCCACTTCGATCGACTTACCACCCCCACTCCAAGTTGCACCCCATCCATTAGCAACACCACTCCCATTCCAACTTGCGTCTCTAATCTCTGCACCGAGTTCGGACATCACACGTCCTGTCCATTTCATACTCCACTCGTCGTCTGTTGACTGTCAATCTTCAGATATAAGAGAGTCAGCTGTTTCAGAAGAGGTGGCATCCCACACCACAGTCATCCCCCACGACTGGTGGTTGGCAGGGAAGCAGCCTGTTCAGCAGACTCTCGGTTCCAATATTCCCGGTACTTAAAAACTATGACAGAGTACCAACCGTTGTGTAACAGGAGATGTCCATCCCCATCCAAAGGGCATCCCCGACGAAAACCGCCCTACCAAGACCCCCCCCCCCCACACCACCACCACCACTCCCACACCCGTGAACAGCCAGAACATCACACGAAGAGACAGAAAGCCAGGTGCATACAGAACACACTTGCCCTCAAGGCTGGGTATGTCAATTCTTCATCCCACGGACACTACCTACATACCTGATTATATAGAAAGTATAACGGACACATTCAACACCACCAACAACATAGATAGCACGCACTTAACTTTTATTACGTAAAAAGTTAGACACCTTTTTCCACAACATTCCCTACCACACGAATGTGGTGAGTTCGTGATCAACCGCAACCTGACTTTCTGCAACAGCAACAGAATCAACATTCCCCAGCTTGGGAAACTGGATCTGCCCACTTCACATTACGCCAGCGTCATACAGCAGCCCCGACTTCCCTACAACAGAACACCACCATCATCAACACAAGTCAACATTTTCCACAAGCACCTTATCTGATAATGCGGAAAACTGATCAAACGGTAAGAAGGAAAGGCATCGCTGCCATCTACAGTACGAAATACAAGGGACTTCCACCCCCACGCCCACTTGGAAACGTCATACATAAACAGCTAAACAAAGACACCTCAATTATATGTAATAACAGCCAGCATTATTAAGAGCGCAAGACGACCGCAGTCTGTCGTCGGTATAGAGTAGGATTTTTCTACCGAAAGGAAATTCGATAATGGATTGATTCAAGTACGACAGCACCCATCATGGTCATCCACGCTCTAAAGTAACTCTGCCCCGTTCTAAAAAGGACTCGGCCATTACAGAGTGAAATGCATCATGTCCGATAAAGTTGACACCACAATCACTGCAGTACCCCGCCCCCAACTGAAATAAAAACTTGCACACTTCAAGACTGTGCAAGATTCATCCACAGATAAGCATCCACGCGTATCAATCAAATTCACCGACATAACAGAGACACATACACTCAGGATGACTGCTTCACAATCTCCATACGACGGTATTGTAAATTGTAAACTGTGGCACGCACTTTCCGTGATGTACCGTAATAATTAAGTTTGGTCTATGTGCGGTGAGACTAGACCTACCCATAGAGGAAGATGCTTGGCAGTCCACCCACCCGAAAAATACAGTCCAGCTTGGCAGAGTCAGTAGACTTGGAATCTGCAAGACATGGATCTGTTTAAACCAAACAATAAATTACCGTCAGCTATACTGTCCTAATTTTGATTAAGAACACGACTGTTCTACCGCGTATACAAATCATTAGCGTGTGGGCTGATGACGCAGCATCAAAACTTAGACAGTATAACAACGTAGAGTATTTCAAATATTCTCTTACATACAAATTCCAGCCGACAATCAACACGAGCTGGAATATATACACCATACACAGGAGGAGGCGCATGTTCAAGATCACGCTCATAAAAGGGACGCTGTTCTAAGGAACAGAGAAATGAAAACATATGTTTCTATTTTTCGCATCAAATACGTACAGTCAACAGCATCAATCTCCACATATATACAAATTGCCTAAGTTTCTGATCAACCACGTGCTTTCAAAACAAGAATTACGTGATCATCACTTCTATTTTCTGGTAAATTGGATCAAAGGTTATAAACAAAAGAACTGCTCTCCCACGACGCTACCACAACGTGATGGATGAGGCGCGAGGTGGTGGGTCAGGGTAACGGCCGCTGGCGTCATCACACTCTCCCACACCCCATAGGGCATTCCAGCCTGAAATTAGAACGGGCGAGTTTATAAGCATCCAACTTAAGAAACCGCATCACGCTAATTAAAAGGCGAGCGTCCAGAGGAATAAATAGTTCCAGATTTTAACGTTGATCGGCGACCTGATTTTCCGCTATGTGGGGATGAAAGCGGCTGTCCTATTTTCTTATATATGTATATTTACCTTCTTTTGACGAAGGGAATATATAATCGGACTCCAGGAGAATGAGAGTTAAATAAACCCATACATGGAGTGACCGAGTCACTCTGAAACTTTCGGGCGTGGTCCTCCGCCCTCCTGTGATGTCACCAAAAAGCATAAAATGAGGAAAGCGTGCACTGAAATTTCATTTTCCCTTCAAACTCGACACCAGGGAAGATCAGGCATTAGGCTATTTTCGTGTCGCAGAACAAATTCTGCTGTTTTTCTTATTATTATCATTTCATGTTATAATTGGCCAGGAAAGTATTATAAAGAGATAGGAAAGTTAGGAAAAGTTTAGTCAGGTGCGTGCAGTTCTGCATATAACAAGCATGCGGGAGTAGTATGTCGCTTGCAGAAGATCTCACCTTGTCCGACAGCTCGGAAGAATTGGCACCTGCGAACAGCGGCAAGAAATATCCGTGTACCTCAACTTCGTACGATGGACAGCCATGCAAGTGTGCATTTTCCAGAAATTCGAACTTGACACTCCATGTCAATCGCGACCATCTACTTCAGAGGGCATACTGTGCGGACTGCAAATACTTATATTCCACCATGCGGTATGGTGTTACACATGCGTTATCATTCAAACATCGTGTGTTGGTCATAACTTAAAAACCTGGTGAACAAAGTGGGGATATAGATGTCCTCGCTCCACGCTTCAAAATTAGACTTTCCATTGTATTAATTCTGACCAGGAGGATGGACAAAACTAAACGCACAAAGAGACGACAACCTAACTTTCTGCAAATAGCTTCAGCATCCGCATCAGCAACACAGTCCGCTGGCACCAGCACTCCAGCAACCATCACCACAACATTGGCAGCACCCATAAGATCAACACTGGCAGCCCCTGAAGTATAGGCATCGACACCAACTGCAACATCCACACTGGTAGCACCCGCAGTAACCACACCGGCAGCACACATCACTGCAACAACATCGCATCCGTGATCGGACAGCCAATTTTGGTAGTGATAACCACTCCTGTGACAATTCATGATCCAATGTTATATATATTAAGGATATTTCGGACAGTTCTATATCTCCTCTCAGTTTAGTTATCGACGAGGAGATAAGTTTCACGGAAACCACCATCCGACATCCATGCGCAGCACAATCGTATCAGAAGATCCTGCCATCTGAAAAGCTACCACGCCAGACAGACCATACTTAGGGAAACGTCGCTTAGCTCACCAACCCGAGATCCGAGCGGTATCTAGAACATCCGCGAGTAGACTTATTCAGGCTGTAAAAATTAGAAAACTATCCGCACCCACTGGAGCAACATCTCAACGCAGCGTTTCCGCCACACCCAGCAGACCACATGAAAGCACCACTACCACCACAGCCACAACCACAGTGATAACAGCAACTTCGGAATCAGCCAGCATCAGGACTCCACACATAATCATCCCCACCGCAACAAGTGCATTACCCAACTTATCTGCAACTTCATCACACCTAAGTGCAGAGAACATTACCATGGACAATGTAATATCAGCACCAGTAGATCACCCTCCACGACCGTCATGTTCGGATTGTGGAACTCAGACTCGCTGGGGCAACTTTTCAGCAGACACTTGTGGCCATTATTGTCGTGGATGCTGCAAAATGTTTGAGTAGGTGTGTGGAAAAGTCAACTATGATATTTTATTTTTGAAATATTTTTCTTCTTATTATATATGTTTTTACAAATTGAAACCCAGCCCCTTGGCTGACTACGGTCATCCTACACAGCAATGCAAATTACTGCATAGCTGTGTCTCAGCAAAATAATTGCTGCGGATTCCTGTGTTGTAAACACACCACATGTGGTGTAGGTACACAATACACCACAGCAAATATGTCTTATTTCCCATCATGCCATCCCAGCTATTGCTGGGGCTACCTGATGAACCAGTTTTTATTATTATATACTACTTTTCTTATTATTTTTCTTCTCGTGTTAGTATGCCGGATTTGGGATGGCGAGCGCTATCAGTGTGGTCCCGCCAAAACGGGCCGCACTGTATGGATGCCCAATATAATTGGCATGCATACGTAATTACTGTATTCATCATACTGTGATATGTATAAAATATATATATCTTAATTTGGGTACGTTGGAGCTTGGGCGTTCTCAGTGGAAATTTAGTTATCTGTCACCAAGAGAACGCCCATGGGATCTATTGTTTGGTCGAATCATGAAAATAAACAAAATAAAAGAGCACGCACCGCATTATCAAAAAAAGAAAAGGCCTGGAAAAAACAAATACCAGGCCAAAAATCAAAACCAAAGTATGCCTCCCTCCTAAGCTCATTCGCACCTCTATGTGCTCTTCTCTGATAAACTACACATCTTTCGCATCACTAGTCCTCTCGGCTACGTGCCTACTCGAGAAGTCTATAATTCTCACCTAGCGTGCTCCCATGCTTTCGATCTGCGATGTGGTATCATTTGCCATAGGTGTCAAACTAGGAGGGGTGGTGTAGCGCAGATTGGCCAGATGGTACGGACCCTCTCAGCTCAGCTGGATATGGGACGACCGTTCCGAGTACGTTCCAAGCACGCCCCCCACCCCCATGAGTAGGATAGTACGCATGTATAAAGCCATATGAGAGCGGTTTCTGTAAAACGTCTAAGTCCGTGAGATCCGCGTAGCGCGCATGCACTCGCGTCAGAGCTTCCCCGACAACACGTGCCATCATTGGGAGAGAATGCATCCTAAAGTGTACCGGATTAGTGCACATAATCCCTTTAAATTCAACTGTTCTTGTCGTTCTTGGTACCTATCAGGACCGGAATAAGACGAGGATTCCAAAACTATTTACCGTTTTGAAACCGGACCAGAAATGGCCGCGTTATCTTAATTTGGCTCATTGAAATTATTTTCAAAATATTACTGGGACGTCGTAAACACGTGTATGTACTAAATGAATGGGGAAGATGTCTATCACGTGATAGCATCCTCACCCTTCCTATTTGCACGCTGATTGGCTACAAATCGCCCGCTGATTGGCTGGCCGTCCTGCCTATGACGTCTCGAGTAGTATAAAAGGAATGAAAAATCGAGAATCGAGACCTCAGTCTTCTCGGATGGGACTTTAAACTGAGGTCCCGTCATACAGTGCCCATCACTGTGTGAACGTGAGCTAGGGTTTGGTAGGCAAGAAATTTCGGCATAGTCAAAGTAAACCGGATGCTGAATGGATCCCTCCTCGGATGGAACCACGCAACATACGGAATACAAAACCAAAACCAAATTGCTAGAATTAGAATCTTTCGGAATTTTCGAGGGGACTATGGAGGGATGTAACCCGGATGACTGATTGAGTTCGTCCTCGGACGGACACAGTCACCATACGGGCTACCTAACCAATCAAAATCAAACAAGTGCGCGCTGGTGCCTGCTCGGATGATGGCCAGAAGACCAAATGGGTCCCAGGACCCGAAAGACCCCACACCCCAACCTCCCCACTCCCCCCAAAGGGGCCGGGAGGTCTATGACCTAAAGCCCCCCCCCCCTGGATGCATCAGGTCATAAGATCGTACGCACCTCCCCCAACTCAACACCTCCCCCATCCCTTACCCACCCCTGTTAGGTCCAGGTTAGGCCATCCCCATTACACACGCCCAAGCATGAGGAGCAACAAAAAGCCATGGAAAAGAACAGCAACATGAGACAAAATCGAGAGACAACGATCAACACACACACACACACACACAGAGAGAGACACAAGCTAATGCACAAACCGACGTCACAAGAATTCACAAGAATTCAACAGAAACCATAAAGGCCAGGCGTGAGTCTAGACCCTAGCATTGGGAACTAGCATATAAACGCCTCAAATATTACAACACACACAGAATCGAGACCACACTTCAGTGAGAGAGAACCAGTGTCAGGTTGTGTGGCCAGAGCAGAGCAAGGCGTGAGCAACTGCTCAGTTCTTAGTCTCTGGCCCGCAATCGAACATCCGCATCTAAGTTTTTGTAAGCCCTCGGATGGCCATCGGGGGCCAACTAATTAAATGGAAGAGTGCCTCACTTCCAACACTTAGGATGAGCCTTCCTGTGGATGGGCCTTACGGCCCCGGTGTAATTTCTCCAGTATGTCGAACGAGTGGTGAATCTTGGTGGACAACTCGTCAGATCTGCTGAACCATGCTGAAAAGTGACGATCAAACGTCTGCGCCGCATTTGGTGTGTTAATTAACTTTTAGGCCTCAGTCTGGTGGGACTCTCCCTGGTATGCCGCAAGAGCTATGCGGTGTACCATGTACGGTGTACCCAGGAATGTACATGCATTGTTTAATTATAAATTTCAACAGTAGCCCTTTATGTTATGGGCAACCTTCAAACTTCCGATTCAGTACGGAACTTTCTAACATTCTGCTTAATTATTTGTATTGGCTATTATGATTATCTAGTGGATATCCGACTACAGTCGTTCTTCTTCACCGTCTTTGAGAGTGAGCCGCATCAACAGTTCGCCTGTGGAGATTTCACAGCAACTCCAGAATCGTGCCATCTCGCGTTCCTCACCTGGAACGCAGCATCTACAGTGATTTATGAACTTTTTCCGTACCGATGACTAATAGGTACTCATTTAGATATTGTATTTATTCATTTCTTTACAGGTACTGATGACTAGTACGCCCGGTTATCTGAGACCACATTTTATAATTTATGTCTTTAATGTATATATTATTCTTATTTTTGTGCTTATGACTATCAAGCACCGCAAGGTCCTATGACCTGCTTTATTATCGATACTGTGATAGTTAGTTATATATGGCAGCAGCCATCCTAGTTACTTGTATTGTTTATTTGTATATAAACCACTAGGACCGCAGTATGCTAGGCTATACTATACAGCAACAATAAATATGCATCACATTTCCCCCAGCACCAATTTTACCCTGAGGTCACTGTTCATGTTCTCATTACGCGAACCTGATATCTGATCGGCTAAACCTAGCTATTCTAGCTCGATAGGATAGGTTTAAAAGTAGTTAGGGACAACCGCTCCTTAGGAGACATTTGTGTAAGCCTTTTTTCCGGATGTAACGGATATGTAACACCGCACACCGGCTAGATTGTGTAAAATTGGCCAGATAGCTTAGCGCCTCTTATTATATTGAGTGATTGTCTCTTTCTATGCTCCTCCATCCGCAAGGCTTATTAATTGTCTGGAACTCCCATCGCCACGTTGGCATGAACAGATTTAGGAAACTATTGAGGTTTCCAAGCGGTGAAGACCAAAGTGTCGATTTCGCACACACCTCCTCTGTATCCTCGGATACCAGTTAGCATAGATAACCCCACCAAAGTAGGAAGCACTGCGAAAAGATATTTATTTTAACCGACCAGCAGTGTATCTATGGACATTCTGAAACTTAACCCTAATGACAGGTAAACCTTATGTCCCCTGAGCCGGATCTTAAAATGGTCCGCCCCGACACACTGGAGATGGATATCTGCCTCTCACTGCCGCCATAAAACTTGTATGCGCTTTTCAAATTGCGTGTGTAATGTTGACATGTCCTAGTGATGTTGTATATGGTTGCGATGTGATATGTAACCAGATCTTTATATGATTCTGAAGCTGTCACTCCGTAACATGTTCACTTGCTGCCTTTCTGAGGGAGATGCTCCGGAAGGTGACATTGGGGAAACCGAGCATCTTCGCCAGTCAGGCTCATATGTCAAAAAACATGTAGAAATTCCTGCCACTTGCAGCCAAATCTAAGAGACAAATCTAACACCTAACCGGTAGTATAAGATTTAGCAGAAGGACCGCATAAATGAAAGTGGCAACTTCCAATGCAATATCTTGGACTTACATAAGATGACGGTGTTGAATTCTACAGAAATCATCCACCCCATCTTCACGTAATACAGCGTGCATCACATTAATTATAATTTCACTAGGTTGACTCACACTACACTTAGCATAGGTTTGAACAAGAGAGTGTCCCTTTTTGCCAGCTCTCTTCCTCCGCTTCGGCGTTAAAGGCATTTTCCTGTGACGCAGACCCACACGAGGTACTTTCCTCTCGCAACAATACTATTTTTGTTAAGGGTATAATGGTTTATATTAAACTATATAAGTGGCCTCGTTAGGACGCTCCCTTGCAGGGGTACATCACGGATATATACGGATCGGTGAGGTACCTCTGACGAACCCACGATAACAGGACACCAACTCGGTTCTATGTACTGTATATTTTCTCTCTCGTGCTAACAAACGAGTACCATTGTTTGTATGGTGTATATTTTTCTTAATTATCATGCCTAGGCTCCTAAATTGAGTCATGGGCCGTCATACTGGTGGTACTAATAGTTGGGACGAGACGGTGGGGTTAAATCTCGGCGGCAATGGTCGCACGGCCACACTGGAATGTTATCGTTCCACTGGCTCTAGAAGTCGATCTGTGTATTTTCGGAGATTCGCGATATGGGATCCATCACCCCGAGAACCGTAGCTAACCAGCCTTCCCACACATCATGTACATGGGGTGCAATGGAGTGGAGCAGTAGAACGGACCAGCGCGTACCACCCCCCCCCCCCGCCCCCGCGAGCTACATATGCTATGGCCATCTTGACCGCCATCTTGCATTTCTCAAAACGGTCAATGGCGGCACACGGTCATCATTCATATTTCACAAAGCTAGACCATGGCCTATCAAAATCAACGAAGAAAAAAGCTATAGCTGCAGGTTAGATAAAAAATGGCATAGACTACATCTGAAGGACTAACTGGGTGCATTTGTTTAAGGGTATGGCTGGCCTGCTGTGTATTTTTCATGGCTGTGTATACCGTTTCTGTGTCCTTCGGACGGCCATTTAACACATGCTTGTATAACATTTTTTTCCCTTTGGATTTTCTGAAAGCAATCTGTGATAGCCGCTCCAGAAAGGTATGTTTTACCTTTCGGTGTAAGTCTCACCTGATATCAGATGTCGACAGGACATTCTCAACAAGATGCCTTGTGGCCCTTAATGGATGTTCCCATTTTAACCAGTAGTGCGAATGAGTTAATAAATTTGATTTGACTTGTTTAAAATGTCTAAGTCTTTGGCGCACGAATAAAAACAAAGAGAACTAACATGTATTTACTAGATTGGTTTTATTTGCCCGCAGTATGGACCTTTGACCTTGAATGCCAAGGTTCTGTCCCAAGAACGGGCAGGGAAACAGTTCTAGAAATGTCCATTATGACCTAATAAACAAAATAAAACCTGCTAGAGCCGTATGCTATTCGAGAACATTAAAGTCTGCTCTAAGAGATGCCCACTAGACTACATCCAACTGATTTGCAGATGTTTGGCCTGATCAATCACATCTTGAGAAAGGCATCGCGCGCAAACCAAGGTCGGACGCATAAGGGAATATATCTGATTTTGCACAGCTACATTTATATTGTGATTTTGGGAATTCAGCGTTCGAATTATTAACCCCACTCCGGCCACTTGTGTCAACTTAACCCTTTAATGCTCAAACTGACCAAACAACTTTGCAGTGGTCTTCAGACATGGCTATTCGAAATGCCTAGAGAAGAGTATTTTTTAATATTTTTTTAGTATTTACCACTAGGATGACTGGCTCGGTAACCGAGAAAAATACTCTTCTCTCGGCCTGTATATAGACAGACACTGGCTAAGTAAAAACTTGATTTTCTTTACCATTCAGAGGTAAATTTACAAAAATAGGCTTCTGAAATTAAAATATTTTGAACAATTATCAAAATTCAAAATGTTTAATTGATATATCAAAAGTATTTTGAGCACTTTGAGGCGCTGTTGACGCAAGAGAGGTTAACAAGATTGCGTGACATGCTGTTGACTTTGAGCGAAATGTTTCTGACTGACCGATCAAGTATCCGCATTCGGTTTTTATCTAAAGGTTTACAAAGCATGTCGCTAACCACCAGCCCATTGTTGCTCACTCATAATACTAGGTGTTGACCGATTCTTATTAGACTTAATACAACGCTACTGAAACGTTGTAACATATAATTAGCAGTCATAAAAAGATTCGTCGCGACACCGAGACTGTCAATTGCCGGGAGAAGAAATCAAACTCGACTGCTCACGAGTGTTCATGACGGGAGTGAAATTGTTAGGGAGTGATGTGTGAAAGGTGATATCTATATTGTATAGACTTGCTCGAATTATGATTATTACGGTTTATTATCGCGTCTGATCTTATTATCGTAACTTTAATGTGGATAAACAACGTATCTGTTGCAAAAAAATAAATATATTTATCGATATTGATCGATCTATCGATAAAGCAATCAATCGAGCATGTAAATTCGTGATTGTTCAGTCGTTCGGTCGGTCGTTTGGTTAGTCCGTTTGTCGGTCAGTCATCCACACCTCCACCCCCACACCTTCGCCACAGTTACACATAGGAACCAACCATCCCACCTTGCTAGTTTGTTTGCTTGTTTGTTTGTTTGTTTGTTTGTATGTTTGTTTGATCGATTGAGTAATCGATTGATCGATCGACCTAGTGACTGATCTATTGATTGAGTGACTGATCGATTGACTGATCAATTCAGTAATTGAGTGAGTGACCGATTGATTGATCAATTGATCGATCGATCACTCAGTCGGTCATTTGGTCTGCTGGTCAGTTGCTGGGTCAGATGGTCGGTCAGTCGGTCGATCGGTCGGTTGGTCGGTCAGTTAATCGGTCGGTCGGTCGGTCGGTCGGTCGGTCGGGTGGTTGGTCGGTCGGTTTGTCAGTCAGTCAGTCAGTCAGTCAGTCAGTCAGTCAGTCAGTCAGTCAGTCAGTCAGTCAGTCAGTCAGTCAGTCAGTCAGTCAGTCAGTTGGTCGGTCGGTCGGTCGGTCGGTCGGTTGGTTGGTTGGTTGGTTGGTTGGTTGGTCGGTCGGTCATTTGGTCGGTCTGTCAGGTGATTGGTTGGTTGGTTGGTTGGTTGGTTTGATGGTTGGTTGGTTGGTTGGTTGGTCGGTCGGTCGGTCGGTCGGTCGGTCGGTTGGTTGGTTGGTTGGTTGGTTGGTTGGTTGGTTGGTTGGTTGGTTGGTTGGTTGGTTGGTTGGTTGGTTGGTTGGTTGGTTGGTTGGTTGGATGGTTGGTTGGTTGGATGGTCGTTTACCTTGTCTCTGCCATTTCAAACTTCATTCGTTGGTTGATTTCTTTCTAAGCCACGCCCATGTCTAGCTATGCCTGACTGACCACGCACATACTGAAATTGATTTAGACATATCCTCTTTAAACCCTGAATTCTCAGAATCGATGATTCAATGTAACTATGGCAGCAACAACGCCCAATCAAAGTAGTTTAAAAATATTCAACAAACTGTATATTAAATTTGTAAATCCATCAAAGACATACAATTCGTTCACTTGACGGATTTTTCAATGTTCCCTGACGGAGTTAGATACGGCACTATGCATTGTGACGTTGTCATACATGTGATGTATTCGCATATGACGTCATTCATACTTGATTGACAGATCTGATCCCTTAATTGACATGAATTAATTAGTAACTTCTCATTTTTTCTCTATCGTACTGTGGTAAGTGTCTCTATTCATGTACACTAGATGTAGTAGGCCTATACGTGTATTTGCTTTCCCACGAATATATTCACTAACGAAAATGGAAAAAATTAACCAAAATTAGCACCCCATTGAGTTTGGTGCGGCAGTTTTTGTTATTTATTTGCTTTATTGAAAAAATGACAGACGTCCTCGATACAGGAGAAAGGCAGAATATTAGGAATATTACGTAATCGTAATTCTGACAATTTTTTGAGAAACTATAATCTCTTAAACGTAGATCTGAAATCTGCCTTCAGTCTTTTCTTTCATGAGTTTCTAGCGGGCGCCGTTGTTAGGACCGCCTTCTTGTCGAGACGACGCAGGGCGCTGGAGACAGGAAAGATGCATTGTTGCGTCATAGTATTACGTCATCGAAAGCTGGCTAATTTTCCGTGGGTATTGTTAAATTGAATAGCAGCAAACAAGCGTCCCACAGGGATAATAATAGGACGAGTAGTAGAAGCCCTCTAGAAAAACTAACAACACGTGGACTCGGGCTATATGCTTAATTACTCGTTCACTCGCTATTCAATGCTAGTGTGGGCGTATCGCGGGAAAAAGGTGGATAGGCGGAGCCATGTTGCTCATTTGAACGCGTCCTGTTATTATAGGCCTATGAACTATTGATAATCGGAAGCAGGTTTGGGTTATTAGTTCGTTAACCATAGTACCACTGAATTGCCACTTCACGCGTAGATTAATTCACACAAATATGAAGAATATGGGAATGCGCATTTACAGGAAGTTGGTTCTATTACAGACAGCAAGAACTTCCAGCCACAACGTTTCTAAATATGCACCACCTTCATTTCCTTGTGTGGGAATACACGTGTATTAACATCTTTCAGAACTCAAACAGCTCAGCCCGGGAATGATCAGGTCAAAGAAATTCACTTTATTTCGCGACTGATCGGTGCCGCGTAACCTTAATGAATGACCTAGCTTACGTCATCACCGCACTGACCAGATAACCAGATAGGTGATCCAAGATTACAGGTATTCATTACCTACTTTCTATAGGACCGTTGGTCAATGTTTACTTAATACTTATAAGCCTGCAACAAACATGGCGTCTATCTTATTGCTCGACCATACTGCTCAGACAAACATAGGGCATTGAAGTTAATAGGTATATGGGAAAGTAACCACCATCTTAAAATGTGATCTACATTATCTGAGTCTCGGTCTTTAACCCATTAATGACAAAATTTGTTCAACAAATTAAAATATTTACTTATTGAATGTCCATTTGCAGGTCAAGAGAAGACTATTTTTGAAAATAGACCAGTGGAATGGCTGGCTCGGTTACCGAGCCAGTCATTCCAGTGGTCAAGTTAAAAAAATAGTCTTCTCTTGGCCTGCAAATGGACATACCACAAGACCACTACAGAAACCGATTGGGCCGGATTCATCGTGAGAGGGTTAACCCAACTCTCCCCTAAATACGCACACAGTCATCTCCATCATTTTCAAAATTTCACGTTATTCTATTAACGTGGTTTGATGTCTCCTATGCGAAATACAATAGACCCACATTCTACAGCCAAAGTTGTTTATAATGAATACTTTGTTTTCGGGCCACCCAAGGTAGTGGCTCTCTATGATGCCTTGCTATGCGTCTTAAATACCCACATCATGTGTCCAAAGAGACATTTCATAAGCCTTAAAACCCACTTATATTAAATGGACATCTGTTTTATCCAGCATAATAATAGATGACAAATAACGTGTTCGAAAGTCGTTTAATATGACCTGTTTTATAATGCACAAATCAAGTCCCTACAGTACAGCTTATAAATAAACTAAATGATTCCAAAAAACCCAGAAACAATTTAGTTAGCAAGAAATATTCTGTTGAATGTTATGAACATAATTGGACTGGAAAACATTGCTGCCTTAGGCAAATGTCTTCCAATCTAACTATGTTCAAAATATTCAACAGTATGTTTCATGTAGTTTTGGAAGCATGTCACGTGATTTTTAGCTGTACTGTAGTTATATGTTTTATGTTAACCTGTGATCACCCCACCCCCACCCCAACCCAATCGACTCAAAATGACAGATATACAACGATGTACGGAGTATTCAGTTGAATATGTTGATCTCAATTTGTCTGCGAGCTGTTGATGCCTATGCCTGATACGGGTCCCAAAATAAACAATTTCAGAACTCTCAACAGCTTTCCAGTGTATATGCTAATTGTTTTCAAAGAGATGGGCCATTTTTAGGTACGTCCGGAGCATTTCCAGCTAAGTTCCGCCCACTTTCCATGTGCGTCTGAATCGATTTTAAAACTTGAATTCCCATAATTTCAATTTCAAGAAAAATATTTTGAATCTAATTGGACGGGTATTTAAATTAGTTTCAAAATATTCAACACAAGGTTAATTAAATTGTAAATTCACCAAAAAGACATACAATTCAGTGATTTTCGTGTCGGACCTATGCCATGAACGCTTAATTCATAGTTTCGCTCATCTTGGCATTTTGAGATCGGCCGCCATTAAAGTGAGGGTAAACTTATTACGCACTAAAGCAACGCATTGTTTACATTTTCCATGAAACACAAATCATAAAATTTTCTATCTGGGAATCTGTAATAACCACGCCCGCTGTCGGAAAACATCAAATCATGAGTGAATTTAGCGAGATAGTAAAGAAAATGTAATTAAGGTTTCCCGGCCCATTGTCCGTAATGTTAATTTAGCCAGTCCAAAAATGGCGTCGCTCCCATGGTATTATGAGAAATTTGATGGCGATTACGTCATCGCGATTCTATGAATTGATGACAGACTAAACGTTGCTGTACGAGTTGTATGCATGTCTTTACTGTTGGATATTTTGAAACTAATTTGACTGGGCGCTGTTGCTGTCATAGGCAGCAACACCAGCAAGTCAAATTATTTTCAAAATATTCAAAAGCTTATCTGTATGGTTGTCTGAAAATTGAGATTCATAAAGTGCAGGGATCGATTAATCCCAACACGGACAAAGCGTGGGTGGAGCGTAGCTAAATATGGGCGGGGCATATCTAAAACTGGATTCCTCCATTGTGACGTCAGCTAAAAGGTGTCGTATTTTGGTTATGGCGTCAGTTATTTGACTGGCAGTTCGGACACCTCCAATGAGACACTGACAATTCATGGGTTAATGGCCCTTTCCAGTGTATCCAGCCATGCTATGACGTCATAATCAACTACGTGATGTATATAATGCCATCACAATCAACGGCGTCATAATGAGATCACGAATGGTGTAGATAAGTACTTCATGAACGCGTAGTTGAAGATGGACTATGCGTCGTTGTACGAATTGTATGGCTTTATTATTTCATAAATATCCTGTTGAATATTTTTATACTAATCTGACTGGGCGCTGTTGCTGCCACCCAGTCAAATTGGATACAAAATATTCAACAACTTAACTGTACATTTTTCAGGAAATTGATAGGCAGGGCATTCGGGGATCGATCAATCCCAACACGGCGAAGCTAGTGATGGGCGGGGCAAAGCTAAAACTGGAAACGTCAATTAAACGACGAATCCCCATTTTCTCACAATATTATATATTTAAAAGTTGTATGCAGCCTTCCAAATAAAATACCATCTCCGGATAGAATAGAATATCAGACGAACGAATCATTACGGTATAGATAAGGACGATTGCCTTTATTTTCTGTGGACGAACCGCAAGCGCCAAACCTTATTATGGCGCGTTATTCACACTAGATTGTGATCGCATTTGAATAGGTGATACCTCGGGATAAGGAAAGCAATGTGTGAAAGTCATTTACTGTGACGTTTCTTCCAATTGCGTGGAGTTTTGACATGATAAATAGTTAGAAATTCCACATGATGTGATAAATTAGGGGACATTTCGCTTTTATATTTAAATGAATGAATCAGCTGATTACGTGCTGGAGTATATTGTTATTAGGCCTACTATCTATCATCCATGATAAAACATGTGCTGAAAGCAGCATCTATGGTAATGTAGCGACCCAATAACCAATCTGGCCCGTTTTTAAACGGTGCAGGACCGTTTGTGCAGACCCATGTACCAATTTGTTATCGGCGCGCCCGTCTGTAAACGGCGCAGGATTGCGCGATTACGTGATTAAATCGAAAATCGCGATTATTTGTTACATCGTTAATTTATATGATTGAAAATTAAATAATCGAATAATCGTGAATAAAATATTTCAAAACTTACGATTTAATTACTCTTTAATGCGATCGCTCCCGAACATTTTTCTCAGTGAATGTATGCCCATTTGCAGGCCAAGAGAAGACTATTTTTGAAAATGTATCACTGGAATGACTGGCTCGAGTATCAAGCCAGGCATTCCGGTGATGCATTAAAAAAAATTGTGTTCTCTTGGCCTGTAAACGGACATTTTAAAATACCATTACGGCATTCGTCAGTCATATGCACCTTTGTTGTTACGTTTAGGTAATTTGTACCCAGGCTGATTAATCGAGTAATCACGATTATTTTTACATAATCGATCGTGATCACTCAAAGCAATAATCGAACACGCCTAGTGCGATCGAAACTCTGTGATGCCGCATAGTCTCCTATTTACAGTGTCAGATACGAGAGAAAAGTTAGGTAGCCGTGTTCGTCTGTATAGACAAGAAAAACTGGATTTAAAGGTACGGGTAGTACCTTTTAAGACTAACTTAGTCTATTTTGATGAACTTTCGCACACGAATTCATCAGGTTACGGCCAATGGTGCACATCTATATGCGAACTCTCGTCAAAATAAACTAAACTAGTCTTAAAAGGTATTGCATTTGAATCATGTTTTCAGGTCGCACAGTGACGCTGTCGCACTGGATTCTTAAGTAGTTTGGTAGAAGATCCTGCTATAGGTTATGTAATCAATTTTTTGTGGGAGTTCGAGTGGAACAAGGTTTTCATGCCACCATACCATCCCACCACCGCCCCTCCACCGGTGAAGTTTTTTATTCGTTAACTTCTTCAGAAGTGCACGAAACATATATACATGAAATATACATATAATGGCGGTTACATATGTTATATATATAATTAAATCTTGTCAGTTTTTCTGTATTTCGATGATCCGTCTCTTCATCACCCCCACCCCCACTCCACCCTGACAACGCGCAATTTTGGTGGTTCAGTGTTGTCATTTCGGGTCTGTACTCTTTATCCTTCAATCGGGACCAAAAACTGTTTCTGGCGGTGTCTTTAGAAATGCCCATTTGCAGACCAAGCGAAGATTATTTGTGTAAATTTATCACCGGAATGACTGGCTCGATAGCTGAGCCAGTCATTCCGGTGGTAAACCCCCAAAAACAAGTATATCTTGGTCTCCAAATGGACATTTCTAAGAGAAAATTGAAATATTCTTGAACAAATTTGAGGGTTAACTAAAGGCTACTGGTGATTAGTAAAAACTATTGCAATGATGTTGTGTCAAATTCCCTCCTGAATGTTAGTACAATCTCTGCTCCTACAATCGAATAATCCATTTAGTGCTGAAGATTTCTAGAACAGTTTGGCTGAAAGTTATTGCGGCGTAAGGCTTCTAGACATATAACTCTTATAGAAATAAAATGTGATGATAGTAGTTGTCGTAAACTGATGATGGAGATGATGATGATGAGGACGGCGAGTGGTATGATGTATTGTATAGTTACTATTACTACTACTACCGCCGCCACTCTCCAAGACGTACATAAATTTATTGGAGCAATAGGCATGGCCAGATCTGCAAGCTTCACGCGCCGGGACAGGCGTTAATTTTTTCCTTTTAAATTTATTCATTATAATGTCAATAAATTTACAGACAGCTATTATTGTTTTGCGTCTTTTTAATTGAAAAGTTCATACATTTAGGTGTATTTGGGCGAACTGTATAATATTTAGGAAGATACATTTATTTCAGATCATTAAAATATATAGTGAAATTCTTCGCCCAGCGCGTTTAGGTCACATATATTGTATAAACGTACGATACCTGCATACTCTCCTCTTCTATCGGTAGTCGGTGGTTGCTGCTTCAGAATTTACAGGGTATTTTTGACAGTTTTTCTGGGAGAGAGATTAAATATTTTTAGAGTTTTAAATCTTCTTTGAAAATTCTATATATGTGATGCATAATCCGCTATTGAAGATTTCCGCGCGCCACTCTTGCATATACTTATTAGAGAGCTGTTGATTTTAGCCAGTCTTTATGGCGCGGGATTTGTCCATAACATTGACCGGCCGATAATATCTAACACTTTTTAATATGCAGCATCCATGGCCACTGATATGTGTATTTGATAACAGATGTAGTAACCTATACAGTTTTTATGAAATCTGTGATTCCCTGGATACTATTCATTCTGCCCAAAATAGTACCATTCTTTTGTCTATCGCTATACCTAGAGGATACTCGCCGAGTCCACCATAGACCATCATTGTATGAGTAATATTTTTACACTCAAGAAAATATTATACAAGCGGTTAGAAAATCTTTCGACAATTTTTATATTTTTAAAAGCCCAAATTTCTCAACAGCTTCAGCAACAGCCACCAGGGTGCGTTTTCCAAAATGGTCAACGATAATATCAGTTTATATACAGGGACTATAGGTAATTGTGAAAGAAACTATGATATGTTTATGTCACCTTGAAGCTTACTTAGGCCTCTTTCTCATTGCCTAATCCTGTTTAACTATTTCGTGAACTATGTGGGTTAATAATTAGCCGATATATCGGTTTGCATTCACACTGCTGGACGATAGTCCTGGACTGGACGGTGGTGCTACCTGATGGAGAGCAAGATAAAATGCTGATCGTAGCGCTACCTGGCAGACAGTGCGAGAAAATGCTTACGGTAACTCTATCGGACAAATTTGGTGGGAATAGGCTGCGTTCACATAGGGAAGCAATAGCGATAGGCCCTATATCGGAAGATAAACCGCCGATTTTGTGTGATTAAATTAGGAAATAAATGACGTATTTATTCTGGTACAAGAACCAGTCCAATGAGAACGTTAGCCGATATACCTGGTATTTACCGAAATAGTGGCTGTATGAAAACACGGCCTAAGATCTGTTGCGGAAAAGTTGTTTACGCTTACACTTTATCTGCCAAAATCGTTAAAATACTACCATCGCATGTATCTTTAAGCGCAGTGGATCGTGTTGCGTGAACCAAGACTGAACAGGGACGACAGACCCTCGCGTCCCGTTTTTGCCACGTTGTAGACATTTTTCAGCTTTTCCGTATATTTACAGATTTCCGGATTTCGTTTGAGCACGGCCAAAGTTGTGAAATCTTAATGAATCGTCACACCCTTTCGTGTGTTAACATTTTAGCAAAATCGGACCTGAAGTTTCTGAAATATCCGTAGATAAATCCAGAATTTGATGCGATCGGGATCCGGGTTTCTTTATCCGGACCAGGGCCAACGTTTGGAAATCTTCTTGCACGGCAACTTCCATCGATTTTCAATTTCGAGTTTATTCGGTAACTTCTTCAGAATTGTACGAAACATATATACATGAAATATATACATAATGGCGATTACATATGTTATATACATAATTAAATCTTATAGGTTTTCTGTATTTTAATGATCCGTCTCTTCGATAAGGTAAATGACGGTGTTGCATTGTGTGTCTATACATATAACGCTTATAGCAATAAAAGTTATAATAGTAGCGGTTGTAAACTGATGATGGAGATGATGATGATGATGATGATGAAGGCGAGTAGTATGATGCACTGTATTGTTACTATTACTACTACTGCCACCAACACTCGCTGAGACGAGCATACATTTCTAGGAACAATAGGTATGGCTAGATTTGCAAGTTTTACGCTCCGGGACAAGGCCATCATTTCTTTTTTTTAAACGTATTCATAATGATGCCAATATATTTACATGGACAGGGAATCGAACCCACAACCGGCGAGAGCGCCTAGCATCATAGCCCACAAACGCTTCCACCACACAAAAGGCACTTTGCCGGGTGAGACTTTCACGATGTGCGTTTCTGCACATACCGTATTGCCACGTATACTTGTAAACTAACATATTTACAGAGAGCTATTATTGTTTTGCGGTATTCTGTAGCAAAAAGTTGATACATTTTCTGTGTATTTGGGAGAACTGTATAATATTTAGGAAGATACATTCTTCTGTCTGCATTTATTTCAGGACATTCAAACATATAGTGGAATTCGTCGCCAAGTACATTTAAGTCACATAGATTGCATGAACGTGCATGTGTGGGAACGATACCTGCATACCTCCCCTCTTCTATCGGTAGTCGGTGGTTGCTGGGTCGAAATTTACAGAATATTTTTGATAGTTTTTCTGGGAGAGAGGTTAGATATTTTTCGAGTTTTAAATATTGTTTGAAGATCCTATATGTGATGCATAATCTGATATTGGATATTTCCCCGTGCCACTCTTGCATATACTGATCAGAGAGCTGATATGTGATATTTGATAAAAGCTTATGTAGTAATCTATATAGTTTATATAAAATTTTGGATTCCCTGCCTGTTATTAATTTTTCAATAACGTTTAAAATGGAAAAATAGTACCATTCTTTTGTCTATCGCTATACGTAGAGGATACTGGCCGAGTTCAGCATAGACCATCGCTGTATGGGTAGTAGTTTTTACACTCAAGAGAATTTTACAAAAGCGCTTATATTGTATTAGAATTTGAGGCAAATTGAATCAGCAGTTTTTAGATACAGTCACACACGAACGTACGCACACATACTCGCGCGCATGCAGGGACACATGGGCGGGCGGATGAACGGACGCACGCGCGCATACACGCCCGCACATTCACTCGCAGACACACATATGGACGGGCGGATGGACGTACGCACGCACGCACGCACGCACGCACGCACGCACGCACGCACGCACGCACGCACGCACGCACGCACGCACGCACGCACGCACGCACGCACGCACGCACGCACCCACGAACGCACGCACGCACGCACGCACGCACGCACGCACGCACGCACGCACGCACGCACGCACGCACGCACGCACGCACGCACGCACGCACGCACGCACGCACGCACGCACGCACGCACGCACGCACGCACGCACACATGTACACAGGCAGGCAGGCACACAGGGATGCAGTCAGGCTGGGCTGCAGTCAGGCAGGGATGCAGACAGGCAGGGATGCAGACAGGCAGGCAGGCAGGCAGGCAGGCAGGCAGACAGGCAGGCAGGCAGGCAGGCAGGCAGGCAGGCAGGCAGGCATAATTTGTTAGAGATCTGACATATTCAAATTATCAAACTAAAGCAAACCACTTTGAATAGTCTTTATGGAGATGATTTATGCATAGGACCTTTGACCAATGGGTGGGGTGGGGGAGTCGTTCTGTCACTCAAGCATATGACGTCATGATCAATTATGTCACATGTAGGCTGGTACTGTATTACAAAAATTATAACGTATTATAGCTACGTCCTGAGGTGAAAAAATCCAGGATTGCGAGAGTCTGCCATCTCTGATTGCTCTTGTTGTTATTGTTACTGGATGAGTCCATTTTGCTATGCCCCGACCATCTTTAGCTAAGCTCCACCCACACTTCTCCCGTGTTGGAACCGATCGATCCCTGAGCTCTCTGACTATCAATTTACAGAAAACTATACAGGTAAGCTGTTGAATATTTTGAATCAAATTCATAGGCAGCAACAGCGCCCACTCGAATTTGATTCAAAATATTCATCAGCATGTTTATTAAATAAGACACGTACAACTTGTCGGACTATTAATCGTTGAAGACGGAATATGTTGAATCAGGCATGACGTCATGATTATGCCTTCAGCATACACGTCACTTAATTGATTATGACGTGATATGATGGATGGATAAACTGAAAATGTGAATTCCATGATGTTCCATTATAGATGCGGTATAGGCCTAACAATTCTGGACATTTTATCTTCATACAGAGCTGCATACATTCAATGAACTCTTTTATCAAACTGGACCCGACAGATGTATATTATAAACACACTTTTTACAAACACTGAATGTATTGAAAACGAAGAGTCTGTTAGTTTACCAATCAGTCAAAATACGCTAAGCCAGAGTGACGCGGACATGCGGATTTCCACAACAAAAACGCCGAGCGTAAGTGAGATTTAGATTCACCGTGGTGATAAGATTGCTAGGTTGTCTTCGATGATGACGATAGTATTGAGACTCCAATGGTGGTAAATGAAAACGAACAGCGAGATGATTTAATCTAAATACAAAAACCATTTTTTTCTCCTCAGTATATCGTTAGATCTAACGCTATGGATGTCTATGTTTTTAAAGATTCGCGATCTTATCGTATTTATTGGCATAGGAGCGTATTAAGATTTTGTAAGAATTAACGTAGGTCTTTTTGAGAGAAGTGTTCCCATATTGATGTTGAATACGACGATGGCGTACCGCTGCTTTCTATGACAGCAACAGGTTACAGAAATACTGTTTTCAAAATCAACAATAGATTACCAGGAAAAGATATGAACAAGTTAATGAAAAAACTAAAGTACGGCGAAATGAAACCAGTTTTCAATAGACCGGAGACGAGCTTGGTAGCATCGGTCATGATCCGCGTCTGTCGTCAAGGGAAGATAACTCTGCATGGAGATGTACACACGGTCGCTGAAGAGGCGGTTAACGTAAATATTTTGATTATTTGATATTAATCAGAATCTGTGAAGGTTTATTCTGGTACGTGTGATGAAACAAAACAACCTGTGTCTGGTGGAACTGATGGAAATATGTACCGAAACACCCAGATCCATACTGGTTTTAAATATTGAGACAGAATATAAAGTTCATAAGGTTCTTCATCAATAAGGACGAACGTTTTAATCGTCCTAATAGATATATATATATATTTCATAGACTAGGCCATATGTTTAAAAGCGAATATGTAAATATTCCAGTCGTTAATTCATAAATCAATTTCTGATATAACAAAATCGAGTAAGTTATTTTCTGTTCTATGTTCAAAACCTGTCAAATACCAGGATATAAGCTAACGCATTGAACTTAAGTTTGAAGATGATTTTGACTGAAATGTTATGCCGCCTTTAAGCTCAGCCGTTCAACTAAAAAACCTGCTGATTTTAGTATATATATTGATAAGAAAACAATTGTTTGCTATAGCAGATTAATCGGGAGATCAATGCCTAGCTAAGCCACGCCCATTTCTAGCTAAGCTCCACACACCTTGCGTACGTGTTGGGATAGATTTATATACTTTGGAACACGAATTCTCAGAATCCCATTTTCAAAATAATTAGACAGGTAAGTTGCTGACAATTCGGAAACTAATTTGACTGGGTGATGTTGCTGCCTATGACAGCAACAGCACCCAGTTAAATTTGTTTCGGAATATTCAACAGAATGTTCATTACATAGTAAATCCATCAAACACATTACAATTCAATGGCGGAGTATCTTAAGGTAATTATGAGTGTGATGTCAGCCTACATGTGACGTAATGGACCTTTCCATTTTTTAGCTATGCCCCGCCCATCACTAGCTAAGCTCCACCCACACCTCGCCGTGTTTGGATTGATCAATCCACGAATGCCCTAGCTATCAATTTCCTGAAAACTATACAGGGAAGCTGTTGAATATTTTGTAACTAATTAGACTGGGTGCTGTTGCTGCCATAGGCAGCAACAGCGCCCAGTCAAATTAGTTTCAAAATATTCAACAGAATAATTATTAAATAGTAAAAGCAAACAATTTGTACAACAGCCCATAGACCGTCATCAAATATGCGTTCGTGACGTGCTTATCGACGTCATTCATGACGTCATTCATTATGATGTCATTGTACACATCACGCAGTTCATTATGACGTCATATGATGTGTGGGTACTCTGGAAAGGTGAATTGATTGTGACATCATATACTTGAGTACTAGGTCGTATCCATCATTGTTGAACTTCCGTAGTAAATTTGTATTACATGCGCAATAAGCGGGTTACAGTACACACCGATCAGCTATCGTCATGTAGGGGAGGAGATTCAGCAAACGACTTGTATATGTTGACCTGTTACAACAGAAGCTGTGTTAAATATTATTCAACAGACGATCTTAACGGCGGCAGACGTGTTCAGCATCTGGGACTGATTACATCTAGCAGAAGCAACAGCAGACGACGACGTCCACCCACCTGACCGTCGCGTGTTGAAGTATTCGCGGAGGAGTATAAAGGCCCTTAAATTTGAAAATGTTTGAAAAGTCTATGTCAAAATACCCTGTATAATGCATCACTCATAATGTCGCAGGTTGATTTTTGGTGAGACTGAAACGGAGATATTTTTCACTCGGGACAATTTTTGTGCGCTCTGCGCGCGTGAGGTGGCTCGTCACAATCTTGACACTAGCTGACGACACCCGGAGCGAATCGTTGCAGATCGTCTGCTTTTAGGCAGGTTTCACGTCGTTGACTATAGAATCTGTACAGATTTTCACAATTTCCCAGCAATATTACGAATGTTATGGCGCCTCGGTAATTGGTACATGGGTTCTTGCGAACATTTTTACCGTCTTGCACAATTGACTTTTATTTAGCCTCATCAAGCACGCATATCCCAACAACTAGATTCAGTGACGGATATGCCATAAAACGCTCAATATTAGCCTGTTTACAGGAATAAATTCCTCGGTATTTAGACATGTGGAATTTTAAAATGGTGGTCATATATATTAAACATCTACATGAATTCCATCAAAGTTGCTTAAAATAGCTTAAAATCTGAAAACGTCTATGGCGTTTGCAAGTGGTGGTGGTGAAGGCGGATTCTGCCGCCGCTGGCACCGCCTCCGCCTCCATCAGCACCGCCCCCGCTGCTGCCGCCGCCGTCGTCGCCTCCGTCGTCGTTGCCACAACCACCACCGCCACCACCGACACCAATTTCAACCTCACGACCGCCGCCGCTGCCGTCGTCGTGGTCGCCGCCGTCGTCGCCGTCGCCGCCGCCGCCACCACCACCGCCACCGCCACCGCCACACTACCCCACAAAGCCATGCCATGCTCTGCCACGCCAACCACATGCAGCACACTACAGCACAACGCAACGCAACGCAACGCAACGCAACGCAACGCAACGCAACGCAACGCAACGCAACGCAACGCAACGCAACGCAACGCAACGCAACGCAACGCAACGCAACGCAACGCAACGCAACGCAACGCAACGCACACAGCACAGCACAGCACAATACAGCACAGCACAGCACAGCACAGCACAGCACAGCACAGCACAGCACAGCACAGCACAGCACAGCACAGCACAGCACAGCACAGCACAGCACAGCACAGCACAGTACAGCACAGACAACACAACGCAACAGCAAACAACAGAAAAGGAACAAAAATTAGACATTGCTAACACTCCATCCTGTCTAGGCAAACTAGGTACACAATTTAAGCCTCTAAAAATATATGCAATTCTAACAATTGTATTTACACGTATTCTGATGTGTATAGGTAATTTGATATCGGCGCGCCCGTTGGCCAACAGTGCAGGAGACGAATATCGAATTTGATATCAGCGCGCCCGTTGGCCAACGGCGCAGGGGACCAATATCTAATTACATAGTTTCTGATTGCATGTTCGTCTGCCTAAAGGTGTCTACTCAGGTGTTACACAATGGTGTATCGTAGTGGCGGTGGACGAAAGTTACAGAAGGTTCCAAAGTTGTTAGAAGTGAATACGGACTTGGTTTCATTTTCAATAAAAATGTGGAAACAAAAGAATACGTAGCAGCGACATCGATGTCCGCATTGTATACACCTTTGAAAGTAATTGATCCTCTTAGAATTAAGCAATGCGCCGCTAAATCTACTCAGTAAATTTTGGCATGTACTCATGTCAGTCTGAAAATCATATTAATTATTCAGGTGGAGCAATTTCTTCTAGATAAGTTCGCTACAGTGAAAACATCATTAATAACAATATTATTTTCAAGAATTTTGGTATGAATATGCACCTTTTAATAGTATATAACATTGTGTGCTATTGTGCTATTTGATTTCATGGTTATACGAAATTGTGTTATTAAAGTATTCAAATTTAAGAATTATGGCGTTTTATCTGTTTAGTTAGTTATGTGTTCGCCAGCCATTAATAAGATTCCATTGGAAACAGAAATTCGTGTACTTTGATACCGTTTCATATCGTATATATATATATATATACATCGATTTCAATATTGGTCCCCTGCGCCGTTTGCCAACGGCCACGCCGATATCAAATTTGATATTGGTCCATACGCCATTGGCCAACGGCGCAAATTCGATAGTGGCGCGTTACATCTATATGTGGTCCTTTAAATATATACCTAGAAGTCCGATTCCTGGATGTTTCCACTATTTCTGTGCAAAACTAATCCCCAGCATGCACCAATGTGATTTCTATATATACAATTGCATCCATACCAGACATTCATCCCAGACATTCATCGTCATTGCAATATTGGCCATTTTAGATTGAAATATAAATTATTTGAAATCAAAATAAACACGCTCAAAACGTAGGCGATCAATTCTGAGATCATTCACATTTCAAAATTTTCAGAGCATCGATCCCTGACCCCTCCTCGAGCGGAAAGATGCTATTTCTTCCTGGACACTCAATCAAGGTACACCTCATATTAATTTTGTCTATGAGCCCTGTGGTATTTATTACTCCAAGTCTATCATCAGAAATAGGATATATATATTAGTTTTTAAATATTACAATACACAGAATGTGTTTTACTATCTAACTTCCTTTTATCAAGATACTACAGTACGATTTATATGTTTTTATGTAGCGAAATCAACCAAGACATAAACACGTTTACAAAATCTCGACTGAAATGCCGATTATCGGGCCAGATATAAGATATTAGTGGCCGGGGCGACCATATTAATCGCGACAGTCCATATACCTGCTACAGACGACAACTCCATTACTACCTAGGGACGATACTGTTTCATATCTACAGCAATAACTGGGCTGACAGTTGTTGCAACCATCTTTAGGTAACATTTTCAGCTAATCGTCCAAATTCTCAAAAGCTATGATGCAAAAGCGCTATGGAATGAACATACTTGTATTTCTGGAATTGCAGCGTTACCGTTACACGCGATGCCCTCTTACCGTTATCCATCTTGATCATAGTAAGAAAAATGTTATATAAAAAGATATTTGATTCCCATCATACTTAGTACGTGCATGCGTGTATGGCTAATCTTTTCACGCGCCCATTTCACTATCGTCTGCTGCGAGATTAGCCATGTCAGTTTCAGATAAGCGTGTCATCTGACGATGATAGGTTATGGAAGAGTTGATGATGGTGAGCTATATACCGATGCCAGGAAATGTTTTTCATGTTCTGCAAAATATGACTTATCTGAAAACCAGGATCAAAGCATTTTGCAAAAGCAAAGCTGTTTTGATTTCCTTATTCGTTTTCACTTCTATCATTTTTCCACCCCTTCTTGCCCATGCGCTATCACTCGTACATGCTCTCAATGAGAGAGAAAAGGGGTCGATATATGGAGGGAAAATTGGGTCATCAGACGCTCGGAGAAGTAATCTCCTGCTTTCTGAGTAAACAATATGTACAGTTACTTCATTTGGAAATAGTCATTGCCAGTAGTCTTATGTTTAAGCTATGCCACTTGACTGAGAATTGATACAATCCCTGGCCAAAATGGTGTGTATACACACACACACACACACACACACACACACACACACACACACACACACACCTCGGAATTCTTAATTAAAAAACTGCTTTTAAAATTCTCACTAAAATATTAAGTCTATGCAAATTTCCAATCAGATCAAATGTGCCTCTACTCAGAATGCAGGAAATTGCTTCTCGCCATGTCTAATCATGCCAAATGTCTTATGGACGGGAAAGGATGGTGGGTGGGGTCGTAAGGGGGAGATCATAGCGGGCCAGTCACATGGTCTTCCGATACGCCTTAACAGTCCTCAAACCCCAATCACACGCAGAATTATACCTTATGTTTGACATTAAATTTACAGCCCTGCGTGTTAGTTACCCTCCACAATGATGCACTACCATCGACAACGCGTTGCATGGACCTGCTTCAAGATCAAGTTTTAAAGAGAAAGAATACAAGAATTTTGGATGAATAAAAATATCATTTCTTACAAATATCATTAGCCCTACACTACATCGTGTCAGAAGCCGAACATTATTTTTAACACACGGACACACAATACTGACGTCGTATATTTGGTTCAGATGCGAGAGAGGTCACACAGTATTTACCGTGAACCCGTAACCCTTTGACCCCTGAATTCCCAGAATCTCAGTTTTAAGGTAAATATACAGATAAGCTGCTGAATATCCTAAAACTAATTTGAGAGGACCCTGTTGCTACCATAGCCACGCAACAGCTCCCAGTCAACTTAGCGTCTGTACAGAATAGTTTTTCTCGCATTGTTGGTCTAAACGGACCTTTACACTTTATTCATCCATCATATGACGTCATAATTAACCGCGCGACGTGTAGGATGACGTCATAATCAATTACAGCGTGAATGACTCGATTTAGTCCGTCTTAAACGCGTAATAGTGCGACACGTTGTACAAATTGTACCGCTATGTCTTTACTATTCAAAGGGTTACGGCGCAGATAGGATGAATCAACAGAAAATAAATCACAATCACAGACCAAAATACGCAAGCAACAGACACAGTTATCTCCCTTTAACACCATGTACGTCGTGGGTCGTATTGTAAGTATTTTGTCTGCATGACAGATAGAAAACAATACAAAATACAAATTAGTATGTATTAATAATAAACCAAGAGACACTATATTACAACAAAGTTTT
Organism: Chaetoderma sp. LZ-2023a; assembly: GCA_034401795.1. Taxonomy (NCBI): domain Eukaryota; kingdom Metazoa; phylum Mollusca; class Caudofoveata; order Chaetodermatida; family Chaetodermatidae; genus Chaetoderma; species Chaetoderma sp. LZ-2023a. Next base: position 82,334,768 of record CM067371.1, on the reverse strand, counting down.
TGAGTATTCCAAAACAAATTGAAATCTCGCAGCTATACATACGCTTTGATTTATGTCTATATGCCTGTAAAGTACCAATGCCAAATATGTGGTTATGTAGTAATTTATCCGTTGATTTTCCGTCGATGCATAGTATCTAAGTATAGGGAAATATGGTGGAAAAGAATCAAATTATCTTGAGGAATATACACATTGACAACAGGGTGTATGCCGTTAAATTATTCATTTAGTCTGGAAATGGCTTCACAATAGTGAAATCCAATCTGTCACTAAACAATATGACGTCATAATCAAATATGTCGCGGGTAGGATGACGTCACAATTGAAATACATCATGAATGGCGTATTTAGTCAGTCAGGATCTCGTAATAGTCTGTCATGTGTAAGTATTGTATGGCTGGACTAGTTACTAACCACTCTGTTGAATATGAATCTAATTTGGCTTGGCGCTGCTTCCATAGGCAGCAACAGCACTCAGTCAAATTAGTTTCAAAATATTCAACAGCGTACCTGTATAGATTTCTGGAAATTGAGATTCAGGGAATTCAGGGTTCGATCGATCACAAACACAGGCAAAGCGTGGGTGGAGCTTAGCTAGAGATGGGCGGGGCATAGCTAAAAGTCGATTCATGCATTAGATAAAAACGCGTTGTTTCCAGGGTTTTTGCAAATGCGATATACGCATAGATAATCTCACTGACATCCTAATACCTGGTCACGTAATGTTGCATAATTGTAGGTAGGAAGGAAACGATCATTGTCCAATTCAGGTTTATTATCTTGGAGAAGAAGCAAGTTCAGTCTAAATGATCTCATGATTATAGATACACCTATATAGACAGCACTGGTTGTCCACCTACGGCATTACCTATAGTATGATCGACGCGCTACAATGTTTTAGAAACGGCAACATACACAAAACTGCAAGAAATGGAGCATCATCCTATAAGGAACAATACATAGAATGCATACAAAAGTGGCTAATAATTTTGCTAAAGGAATGCTATTTTAGGAAAGGAGACGTTGGATATAAAATATTGCTGTTAATTCTAATCACCACCCGAAGAGACCTCCCCGCAGTAGCGTATTTTGTGGAAATACCTTCCAAGAATACATTGCGCATACCACTTCTGGCTGGTAACGGCGATAACCGACGCGCAAACAGCATTACTTTACTATTGGAATCCGATACAACGCACTTTAAACAGTTTATATGAAGAACTAATATCATAATATTATTGAAGTCATACATCATTGGAAAGCTAAGCCGATTTTCCATTTATTTCTGTATTCGTTTTTATAGTTAGGTAAAATTTAATACCGTTGATTGTGATTTTAAAATAGCCCCTATTGTCCACTTGATTTAATGAATCTAGATATAATGACGTATCTTATATACGCAAATAACTCAGTGAAAATTGTACAAAAATATAAAAAGTAATGCACTAATGTTTAGACAATTGAATGCGCTTTCAAATGATGTATGACTTAAATAATATAGTGGTTTTAGTTTATCATAGGAACGGTTTAAATTACGGTGTATTTTAGTGCAATAGTAACACAATGCTGGTCAGCTTTTTGTGGGCAGCATTACCATGGCGCCAACAGTTCTGCGCCGAGCATTGATTTAGGGGAATACCGGCGCAATGACGTCAATGTGGGAAAGGTGTATTGTCGTCAACTAGAATATCGTCAGATAATTTCCTCAAATCACCATCACGTCATATCTAGATTAAGGATATCTTGTTCTCTAGTGATGAGGGAAAAGTGTTGGCGACTGTCACCCGGTGAGCTTGTGAGGAGTTAATTGTCTTAGGTTCAAATTTCTGTTTGCACATCGCCATTGTTCCATCATCCAAAAGTCTACCTGATATTACACCAGGTAGCTCTGAATGCTGGCGGATTGCTCGGTGCTTCTCTTAGAACACCTATTACTGAAGTTCGTCTTATGCAGTGAATCTATACGGTATTATATATAAACGATGTCTACATAAAGACAGATCAATGCTATTTTCACCGCTTCCTGAATTTGCTTACTATACCTAGCTAACCAAGGTGCCTCTACCTGTAGCACGAGTACCAAAGCAGTTTGTGCCATCTTAGGTCTGGCACCTTTCCTAATTCCACATACTCTTGATATCACGAGAATAGATTGCATGCAGGGCATGTAGAACTGACAAACCTTCCATTAAGAATATACTGTCCAAAACAGGATACAAATACCGATTGTTCCTGCCCTTAAAACAACATTAGAATATCAGTGTCTTTAGCAATGCCATTTGTGAGTCCAATGATGGTATAAATAACTCCAGCCTTTACTATCACCATGCAAGTCCGCGCATCCACTTGCTATTTAGAATTCATGTTCCAATTGTCTTCAACTTTCCAGCAATACATGTTCTTTCTTTGGTGTTAATAGCAAGGGGCAAGTAAGGTGGGCCTGTGACCAAACACTTCACTTTGAAAACATGCATCAATAGTTGATGGTCATGCGTATCCATCAAGACAACTGTATGGTTAGGATATCTCTTCACATAAGTCACGAAAGTTTGAAGTATTTTCCAGGACAATCAGTTGCTCAAATACTCGTCGCACCAAAGCGTCAATTTCATTTTGGAGACTGTATTCTCTGCTCCTGTGGTATCATTCTTGCAATTGTATTCTTCATTTTAGTCACCAAAGTTTGAAGCCTTTTCCAGGACAATCAGTTTCTCAAGTACTCGCTAAACCAAAGCATCAATTTCGTTTTCGAGACTGTGTCATCTGCTCCTTTGATATCATTCATGCAATTGTATCTTCAAGCTTGTTTGACTCTTGAAGCAACTCAGTTTGTTGTAGATGAAAAATTGATAACGTATGATGGAATAATTAACACATCTATGCTACAGTCTATGTTGGTTATGTGCATCTAACCCTGGAAAAGGAGTTGTAGGTCCACTGAAACAGTCTCACTATCTAGTGATATATTGTTATAATTTTTCCATTTAGCTTCTTTTGTGATCCTGTAGAATATTAAATATGTCCTCGACATGTTTCTGGTTTCTAGTGATTCTAGCATCAGTCATGTCACTATATTGCTTTCTTGTGATGTAGTGTTTTCCAGCCAGTTCGTGCATCACGGCATTAACCCCAGCATAAGTATGTACATAACTAAAAGTATTTAGGGCACCAGTCGCCTTCAATGACCTCATTAAGACCTGTTCGTTTTAACTAGGTCTATATCGACAATCTAAACTACAAACGATAGCTACGGCGGGTGACGAATCGATACACTGTTGAAAATAATCGGGCTTTAGGTTCAATATACATGTAACTGGTATGCAGAGGTACACTCATCTTGCGTACTGTAAGTGTTCAGTGGTGATGTTATTGGTGCTACTCTGATATTGGCAATTGGGCCGTGAGCCGTTAAGAAACGGGGTGCACCGATAGCTAATTATGTCTTGTTCCGTTGATAAACGGGTGTGCCAGTAATCAATTTGCTATTGTACTTTGTGCTGTTGGTAAACTGATGCGCCGCGACGATAACCAATTAGTTAAACTAGGTTCTGCCACGTTCTGTGCACAAACGCACCGAATGGACCTTTCCATTTTTAGTCATGCCCCGCCCATCACTAGCTAAGCTCCACCCACACCTCGCCGTGTTGGGATTGATCGATCCCCAAATTCCTTAGCTATCAATTTCCTGAAAACTATACAGGGAAGCTGTTGAATATTTTGTAACTAATTTGACTGGGTACTGTTGCTGCCTATGGCAGCAACAGCGCCCAGTCAAATTAGTTTCAAATCATTCAACAGAATATTTATTAAATAGTAAAAGCAAACAATGTGTACAACAACGCATAGACCGTCTTCAAATATGCGTTCGTGACGTACTTATCGACGCCATTCATGCCGCCATTCATTATGATGTCAGTGTATATATCACGCAGTTCATTATGACGTCATATGATGGGTAGGTACTCTGGAAAGGTGAATTGGTTATTGGTGCGCAACATAGATATCACTAAAAGTCACTGCCCTTATTTCAATTATCGTTTTACTTGATAAGGTGGCCGCTAAAGCCGTTATTAGTTACCGAAGTGATTTAATTAAGACAACTTTAACAGTGTTAGTATATTATGTTTTAATATTTAAAACGAGCTAATGAGCTAACTAATGAGTTCTGTGGACAGACAGCATAGGACTTCATCGTCTGGGCAGTCATCTAATGAACCGTCCTTGACATTCCAGTTGTATTTGAAGAAGAAACTTTGTTATAAGAATAATTAAACTTCACCAATAAATAAGGGAAGCAGAAAAGCCACACGACAGGCGGCCATTGCCCTTTCCTTGATACCAATTACAGAGGCGGCAACTCATTATCGCTCACGATGACTTGCACGCGAGGGCAGATGTGTAACATCGGTAAGTACACGGGGAGCAGACGATGTCAGCGGCGAACGATGTTGCAGCGGCGGGGACGTTGAAGTTGAATGAATATCACGGGCTCAAATGAACGTCACCCGCGTGCGCTCATGTTGATCAACAAAGATAGTCTGTATGAAGAGACCCCCGTTACAGGAGCGTGCCTTCCAGGCCATCCTTTCCATCATCCGCAGCAAACGACAAGGAAGTTTGACAACAAATGGGCAGAGCACGAGATACTTGCCGTATTATATGTCGTCTGCTACTTGGCCCATCATCGAGTTAAACAATTGTTTGGTAGTATGTATTATATGTCGCAGACGTCATATTTTACATCATCGTTAAACTGTTGATGATCATGATGAAAAATAAAATTGACTGAACGTCGTTGCTGTCTAAAGCAGCGACTACATTTTGTAACGTCATTTAAAAATATTCAGAATGTGTACCAATTAGCTCTCTTGAAACAAAGCGTCAGTGATTTCGACATGCAAATGTTTAATAAACTCAGCACGTGCATGTTGGGAATTTTGGCAGAAAATTTTAATATAATTGCAGCAAAGACGCCACAAGCAGTGACGCAATAGTTATGGATGATTTGCATGCGTCAGGCACGCGACACGAGGCCTGCTTCCGTGATTATGTCTATAATCAACGCCGTGGGCACTTTGTTTCACCTGCATGGATACGAAAAGATAACGATCAGAAGGTTCATTATAGATATGTTTAAATTAAATATTTACAATATCAGTAAGTGGGATTCATTTGAGTAATGTTTGCTGCTGTCTGATGCAGCAGCAACTCATTAAAGCTACCGACACAATACCCTTTAGCTGTTAAAAAGCATGTCCGCCTGACCTGTAATGGTCGAGATTGGTCCAGAGAATCTCTGCATAGTGAATGTTCGCTTGCGGGATTGGATACTATAATTTAAAAAAAATGTATCCTAGTGGTAAAATTTCAAAAATGGGGGTTTGGCCTGCGAAAGGATATTTCTCAAGACGACTGCAGAAGCCAAGCTTATTAACACTTATCATTCTGATGTTAAAATTCAAAATTTTCGCATTAAAAGGATGAACTGGTGTTAACTTCTCAACAGATTTGGTGGAAGCTGATGTTGTCGTCAAAATTGTTGAACTATATACACCAGATTTATGCTATTGACACATTAAAAGATAGAATATTGACATCAGAGTGGTAAGGGTTAATCGATCAGCCACTAATAGGGACCACAGACTACCGCTTCACAATGTATTCTAAGGCAAGGACAAGTGCAAAATGTCTTTTTCATGATGACTAAAAAAATGGGAATCACACTTGGACGAGTCTATCGGAGACGAGCATCAATCCCTCCTGACGTGGGTGGTGTCCTCGTCCGATGTGGCATGAGATCCCGAGCATATCACTGAAACGGTGTCCAGGTTTGTGATTTTCTGTAGTCAAACTACAGAACTATAGGACTATTGTGGAGAAATTGTTCAATCTGTTGCCAAGAAATCTTACTTCAAGCATACGAGTTGGGACCCTCCTCAAGTAACTCTTCTGACACAACTAGAAAATGTACAAATAACGTGCGGCTATATTTATTACATTACAAATATTGCTCGAACACATAATGGAAACCATAACACTCTCACCATTGAGAGACAGAAGGAAACACAACTACCTTATTTTGTTCTACAGAGGTCTACAGCAACATCCAAAGCTACCATAAAGCAGTCTACAGAAGCCAACTCGGACAACCAAAAACATACACCACCACCTCAACCAAATTGATGCGAGAACAGACGATTTTAAATTCAGCTTTATTTTCAGTAGGCCTACGATAAGGGATTGGGGAAAACCCTATCACAGGATCTTGTAATCTGTTCAGAAATCTTGTCATTTAAATGTTTTACCACAACTAATCAAGATCAAGATCAAGGTATAATGCATGTCTGTTTTGCGAAAGCAAAATTTCGACTTGCGCGTGACAGGGCACCTAATGCGTAATGTGTTACTACATATGGAGGTGGCACCCCGAGCGCAAACCCGCCTCTTGATGGACTGACTACCTGTCACAAGGAAGTTCCATCATTTGTTCCACAAAAAGCATGATCTTGACCATGCAGGTAATGCGCTAATTAAACTGTAGCCTCGAATTACACAGGGTACTATTGCGAATTGATGGACCCATTTTAGCCATGCCCCACCCATTTGCATCTAAGCAGCGCCCAAGCTTTGAGCGTATTGGGATAGATTTACATACTTTGACCCCTGAATTACCAGACTCCAAATGTCAAGGTAACTATACAGGTAAGCTGTTGAATATTTTGAAACCAATTGGACTGGGTGCTGTTGCTGCCTATGACAACAACAACAACAACAACAACAACACCGAGTCAAATTAGTTTCAAACTATTGAACAGAATGTTTATTAAATACAAAATAGTAGGCTAAATTAATCAAACATACAATTTGTACACTTGACGGGACTATTCCAGCTTCATGAAGGAGTATTTTCTATTAACTATGATTGTGACGTCATCCTATATGTGACGTAATTGCTTAGGACGTGATATACTCGAGCGACATATCGGATTCAGCAATAACAGCTGCAGCCCCAGCCCTCCCATAGTATATAGAGCCTAGGCCTATTATGCCAAGTACTGGAGGCGAACGTGATGAAAACATATTTAAAATAAATTCCACCCATTCTATTTATTTATGCTTGGGTGTGTAATGACAGAGCAATTCTGGGGGAATCATGCCTAATTATTAGTGAATATAACCAGCCGAGAGGCAACTCTGGTTTTAACCCTCATACTTCAACCTAACACTAGCGGTTCAGTTTTAAAATCTTGAAACTAATTTGGCCGGAAGATGTTGCTGCATTATGAAGCAACAGTTTCCGGTCAAATTAGTTTCAAAATATTCATCATAATATTTAAGAAATCATAAATGGTATTTTATATCTGTTCTTCTGCAGTCAAAGGGTTGAGCCATCTTAGCGTGTTATGAATCAATGCCGAGTTGTAGCTGTCAAGTCTCAGCACTCAGGCTAAAAGTGTAGAGCGCCGCGAGACGACATGCTCCAGTGATCAAAGTCACTTATCAAACGCAACTCTCCTTCATAACTGGGGGATAATTTATCCTAGGCCAATTATATGAGAAAAGTTGAAAATTTAATAAGAATATTATTTCGCCGGGTAATAAATAAATCGTACTTTACTCGAGATTTTTATGATTTTCACGCGTGTCTTGTCATCGAGAAACGTGGAAAACACACCGATTTACCGATCTCCCTGCAGCGTATTATAATTTATTTAACTTTCTGACGTTATTGTCATTTGTATGTTCGTCATTGTTATGATTGTAGTCAACGCTGGTCTCACCAACATCGTTATCTTCATCATCATCGGCGTTGTCGTCTTAAATATTGGCAGTGGCAGCATTAACATTCGCCGAGGAACAATTCGGATTTCGGATGAAGTATTGTCAAATTGTAATATGTGCATTAATTTACCGTCACCAAAGCACGATTTACCAGAAATGTTAGTATCATCTAATGTCACCGATATGCCATAATTCGATGTCAACGATTATGCGGAGAAGGAAGTAACCAGCTCTTTGAGGATTTCAAGGTGTTGCGGACTTAACCGCTCCCATGCCAACATCGCCTCAAACCGCACAAAATGCTACTCATCAACTAAGAGTTTAATTGTCTATATTTTTCAAGATTTTTAATTTTGCAGGCCAAGAGAAGAGAATTTTTTTTGCAAATTTACAGTGGAATGTACACAACATGGCTTTCTGGTGTCCTGCAAATGTATATTTCTAAAGACAACGATATTCATCGGATTTATAATTAATGCTTAATGGTCAAGAAAATCTAAATGTGTGCTTTATCAGTGTCCACTTGTAGACCAACGAGAATACTATTTTTTTTTAATCTAGCACTAGAATGACCCGCTTGGTTACCGAGCCAGTCATTTAAAGATGCATATTTACAGCAGAAAGCTGAAAAATTGTCAAAATTATATACTCTTAGAGGCTTAGATTATGCGCCTAGATGTAAAGAAACGAACGAAATCTTAACACGAGTCCCTAATTCAACTTCGCAATTAAAAAAAATTATGTTAATTTGTACGGAATGAAATCATCATAAAATTATGCTAAAATTTATTTCCTTTCATTGCACCTAGGTCCACAATTTAAGCCTCTAAAAGTATAAAATTTTGACATTTTTATTTCAAAGCATTTATATTCAAATATAGTCTTCTCTTGGTCATCACATGGACGTACTTCAAGGCTACTACAGAGGCCGGTTTGGGCGGTTTCGACATGAAATGGTTAAAGTGTCCATTGCTCTGAGGAAGTGTCGGCATTACCGCCATACGCACACTTAACCATTTAACCTGTCAAAGTCCAGTCTATCAATAAAGTGATTCACTTCTACCTATGCCCCATTTCTAGCTAACCTCCGCTAATTCATGAATCTATTTCAAGACGTCATAATCAACTACGCGACGTGTATGCTGACGTCATAATTATGACGTCGTGAATGATTGGATTAAGCCCGTCTTTAACGCTTAATAGTCCGATACGTTGTAAGAATTATATGTTCTTGCCATTTAAGAAACATGCTGTTGATACATGCATAGGCAGCAACAGAATCCAGCCAAATTAGTTTCAAAATATTCAACAGCTTACTTGTAGAGTTTTCTGGAAATTGATAGTCAGGAAGTTCAGAGATCGATCGATCCCAACACGTGCGAGGGGTGGGTGGAGCTTTGATGGGGATGGGCGGGGCATAGCCAAAACTGGAACAGTCCATTATACGTGTGCTGGAATCGATCTGAAACTTTGAAACCTGATTTCCCAGAATCTAAGTTTCAAAGTAACTATACACGTAAGCCGTTGAACATTTTGAAAAGACTTTGACTAGTGGTGCCTATGGATGTTCATATTAACTTCTAAATTCATCAAAGACATAAAATTCCATTTCGTCCATTTTTGTGACGGACAGTTCGAGTTCGTGACGGACTAACGCCACTTTTTTTGTGACGTCGGCTGATATTGGACGTATTTTAATTATTTGAGCTCAATGAGTGACAGATCGACTTCCTCCATTACCAGACTACAATGCGACACGCTGTTGAATATTATACAATTCCAGTACAGAGGCAGCGGCTGACAACTGTCTCATAGAAAGACGAGGTGACGTTTTACAATATATCAGCTTTGATATCATTGGTATCCATTTAAATTTGGGTGATGTGTCTAAAGCACTGGATAACAGACTAATACTCATAGAAATAAATACAGAATATCGTGATCTTAGAGAATAAGGAATGATTGAACACAGACTCTGCTACATAAACAAAGCTCTCGGTTTTAGCAGGATTTCAAGACAGTCAGCGAATGACGAATGATTGAAATGACGACTGCCTTGCTCTAAAATAACTATTGCTAAATATTACTCACACCCTTTGAGGAAACAAAAGATAAATCAAGTTCTCTAACAGCACCTTACCTCACCATTATAGTTTCTGCCGTTCGACTGAATACCCTTACTTGATAACGCAACTGTCGGGTGCGGGTTGTGCTGCTGGCTCAACAACAAACGGACAGACATTAGAAGTCAGTCACTCTTCCGATTAGTAGATATTAAACGTCCATGCATGGAATGGGACACAATCTGTAAACAATACATGAACCAAACAGAACACAGAAATCTGGGGAAGGACATATGTTAAGCTACTTACCTTCCTATAGCAATCAAATCATGGACATATTCGGAGGCTTATTACCACCGCAATTGTCATCGATATAATCTTTCCCTCTGCCATTGGAATGGACCTTTCCATTTTTAGCTATGCCCCGCCCATCACTAGCTACGCTCCACCCACACCTCGCCGTGTTTGGATTGATCGATCCCCGAATGCCCTATCTATCAATTTCCTGAAAACTATGCAGGGAAGCTGTTGAATATTTTGTAACTAATTTGACTGGGTACTGTTGCTGCCTATGGCAGCAACAGCGCCCAGTCAAATTAGTTTCAAAATATTCAACAGAATATTTATGTGATAGTAAAAGCAAACAATGTGTACAGCAACGCATATACCGTCATCAAATATGCGTTCGTGACGTACTTATCGACGTCATTCATGACGTCATTCATTATGATGTCATTGTACACATAGCGCAGTTCATTATGACGTCATATGATGGATGGGTACTCTGGAAAGGTGAATTGGTATTAGAGTTGGAATTGTAATTAATAATGCTACTCGGAATTAATACCGCACAATTTGTCATCTGACGTTAACTTTTAAACTTGACTGACTTTGAATTTGAATTTGAATTTGAATTTGAATTTGAATTTGAATTTGAATTTGAATTGACGTTGGTACTTGTAATTGCACTAGTATTAGTATTAATTGACCGTTGTATTGGTATTGGTGCTACGAGTGCTTCGCTAACCGAGTTGGTCTGATTTTCAACACGATGGTCACCTGTGGAAAATAATTAAGCGACTCTCACGACGCTTGATTACTATTGTACAGTACAGCTCATAAATAAGAAAGACCGGCTTCCAAAGCAAAAAAAAACAGAATCACGTTAGTTATTGCAATTTTGAACACGATGTAAGAAATGTTCAGGTGAATATTTTGAACATAATTGTGTTCCAATCCAATTATGTTCTAAATATTCAACAATACGTTTTATTTTGTTTTGCAAGCGTGTTAAGCTATTTCTGACTTTGGAGATTTAGTGTACTATATGTCAGAAACAGGGTGTTGGTTATTGCTGTGCTAAACCTGTATCGTTCATTTGCAAGGTCCGTTAGAAAATTGTACTGACATTAATCGCGGCATTGGCATTTTGCATTTTGCGTTTTGCGGTTTGCGTTTGGCGTTTGGCGTTTGGCGTTTGGCGTTTGGCGTTTGGCATTTGGCGCTTGACGTTTGACGTTTGACGTTTGACGTTTGGCGTTTGACGTTTGACGTTTGACGTTTGACGTTTGACGTTTGACGTTTGACGTTTGACGTTTGACATTGGCATTGGTATTTGTGTTGGCATAGGTATTGGAATTGGAATTGGAATTGGAATTGGAATTGGAATTGGAATCGGTATTGGTATTGGACTTGGCATTAACATTGGCAGTGACATTGGTATTGGTATAGGTATAAGTATTGGAATTGTTATTTGAATTTGAATTTGAATTTGAATTTGAATTTGAAGTTGAAGTTGAATTGTAATTGTAATTGTAATTGTAATTGTAATTGTAATTGGCATTGGCATTGGCATTGGCATTGGTATTGGCATTTAATATTGGTATTGGTATCTGTATTTGTATCGGTATCTGCATAGGTATCGGCATCGGCATCGGTATCGGTATCGGTATCGGTATCGGTATCGGTATCGGTATCTGAATCTGAATCGGAATCGGTATCGGTATCGGAAATGGAAGTGGTATTGGCATTGGTATTGGAAATGGAAGTGGTATTGGTATTTGTATTGGCATTTGTATTGGAATTGGAATTGGTATTGAAATTGGAATTGGATTTGGCATTGGTATTGGTATTGGTATTGGTATTGGTATTGGTATTGGTATTGGTATTGGTATTGACATTGGCATTTGAATTAGAATAGAAATTGGAATTGGAATTAATATTGGTATTGGTATTGCCATTGTCATAGGCATAGACATTGCCGTTGCTTCATTGGAACATGCGTTGGTTTGCTGGTGATAACTACAATGACTAATACAGCTGGGTAAATGCCGATAACTGGAGGAATCAAATGTATAGCTTAACTACCTAATATCCCAATCAAAATACGCCAGCTGTTATCTGACGCTACAACCAGATGATGTAGATCCGGCTACAAAGAAGCCATGGGCATACATTAACCATCTGAATTAAAATATTTTGTGAATTTATAATGTTGAATATTCTGTAAATAATTTGATTGAAAGATTTAGCTGCCATAGGCAGCATCAGTTCCAAGTGAAATTAGTTTCAAAATATTCAACAGCGTACCTGTATAGCTTTCTGGAAATTGATATTCATGGAGTGAACATATCGATCGATCACAACAGGAACAAAGCATGATGAAGCTTAGCTAGAGCTGTGCGGGGTAAAGCTAAAACGGGATTCTTCCATTGACAAATGGTCTACAAGCCCCTTCGGCATTTTGTAGCTACGATTTCGGATAAATTAAACATTTTGTTATAGAAAATTTATCATAATTGTGCTGGGGGGATACATGAATTGTTTTATTGACACATTATACGCGCGAAATTATGCGTTCTCTTTAGCACGTTACACGTGTGTCTGGTCGCATGTTCAATAAACTGACTGCTCTTTTCAATTGTTATAGTATTGCAGAAGTTAGTCAGTAAAATTCCAGATACATATAGCAATAAATCATATATGCAACGCCTAATATTTCAAGTAACAACGTGGCTTTTGGTTACTTCAGAATGTCACGTGGTCCTCAATAGCCAATGAGGACCGTTTAAAGGTAATGCGTTATAATGTTATTATGTGTCAGGCCTACGTATTGTAATATAGAATTCACCTTTCGAGTTTATCCATCGATCACCTAACGTCATATTGCGTCATAATTAACTAAGTGGCGTGTATGATGACGTCATAATCATTACGTCATGAATGATTCGATATAGTCCGTCTTTAACGCTTAATAGATTGACATGTTGTACGAATTATATGTCCTTAATATTTAATAAACATTTTGTCGAATATTTTGGAAATATTTTGTCTGGGCGCTGTTGCAACAACACCCAGACAAATTAGTTTCAAAATATTCAACAGCTTATATGTATAGTTTTCTGGAAATTGATAGTCAGGGAGTTCAGAGATCGATCGATCACAACACCGACGTGGTGTGGGTGAAGCTTAGGTTGAGATGGGCGGGGCATGACTAAAATTGGAACGGCCCATTGTTTTAAACCATGAATAAATGGTCAAATGTTTTGAATCTTGAATTACAGAGAATTATAATTTTAAGGTTACATGTAACGTTTAACATTTCATTCGCACATACTAACCCGTGCTCAATGGTTAGCGTAACTGTTAGGGTGTTGGGTGTGGTGGGAGCGTATGCATGTGATATATTTAACTGCTGACACGGCCTTCGGGTCAATGCTTGTATTGCAACGACCTCCACCCCATCCCACTTTCCTGCCCCACGACTTAGCCGGACGACGTGGTCAACATACGCTAACCGTGACGTCAATTACATTAATGTGCTTTCAAAATTGGTTTTTATGGCAAATTGTAATTTTCTTTTATGTCAGGTAGGCTCGGGGCAATATTTGTGGAAAAACAAATGCTTAGCTGGCTGCGCTGACAGAGTAGTTGGCGGGCGTAACAGTTGACGGGTGCTGCCCGCGGGTGTAGCCCTATTCTAGCACTATGTGAAAATGTAAAAGGGAAACGAAATGTGAGTCTTTCTCACGTCGCAAATCAGTAAAACATTTATATAGCGAACACCTGCTTTTGGGTCCAAATGGTGGTGTGTTTTAAAGAAGGTCTTAAGGTCTTATGCGAGCCGGCTTAAATAACTACTATATTAAGAACTCAGACCTCATTTCCTATGGCACCCGAGCTTTCACAGCTTGTAAATTGCCAATAAAGTATCCGTCAGATATACATTTGACAAACAACGAGCTAACCTAACGCCCAATGCGTGTAGGTCAGACAATGACACGCTGGCGTTCATAACCTTCCAGTCATAGGTTAAACGACACAATTTAAATTTGAAACAATTTCATAAAACATTTAAACTTGTCTAAAAAGACCACCTTATGTACTATGTAGTACAAAGAAAGAGTCACTATTAAAGCTAGTTCTTAAAGGGATGCTAATCTCATCTCAAATGTTGTATTGCACCGATAGATTATGGTTTATATATTCCATATCATTCATATCCTGTCACAGTCCGGTTTCTGTATCACAATTATCTGCTTTGTAATATTGCGTAAATGTTGAACAGTGATCGCCACCATTTTGTCGCCTCAAGAGATAGTTTGTGATGTCATACAAGTGTCAATGCATTACATTCTTTATTATGTAATACCCACCTTGACGAATATTAGTTATTCTGTAATAAAGGTCACTAACCAAAAGATATGCCTTCAGTGACCACACCATGGCGGTCCCTTAAGACGTATGATATTATAGCACTGCTAAGAAATAAGATAACACGTTTCCAAAGAAACAAGAAACATGTTAATGAGGACAATCTGAACACGATGTAAGAAATAATCTGTTGAGAATTTTGAACACAATTGTTTAATTTAAACATCTTTTTATTTTTCAAAGGACAATAGGGATTGAGTCACAAGCTGTCTCCAACTTTGTTACCACTCGCTCACAAACTTATGAACATAATTAGATTGGAAGGCAGCTATGTCTTTCAATCCGATTATGTTCAAGATATTCAACAGTACGTTTTAAGTCATTTCTGAGATGTAATCTACAACCTGCTGTCTTAGAGAGCTACTATATTATGACTCTAAATACAGGTGGCTTCTCGAGCAGGTCTGACGAATCCAGTTTAGCAATCAATCGTATGATGTCATAATCAACTACGGCACATGGAGACTGACGTCATACTCAATTACATCATTAATGGCGTAATTAAGTCCGTCATAAACGCGTAATAGTCCGTCAAGGTGTATGAATTGTATGTCTTTACTACTTATTAAACATTCTGTTGAATATTTTGAAATTAATTTGACTGGGTGGTGTTGTTGCCTATGATTGAAATTGAGATTAAGGAAGTGCAGGGATCGATCGATCCCAAGATGGACAACGCGTGTGTGGAGCTTAGCTAGAGTTGGACGGGGCATAGCTAAAACTGGATTCATCTATTGAGACTGTAGATTAGAAATCAGCATTGGACAGGCCATGCTACCCTCAACATCCTGCTAGGGCATGGGATATTATGACGAATTCTAAAGCATACATATATTGGATGCTTGCTTGTATTTCCGCTTTCCCACTTCAACCAATGCCATCGTCGAACCATCATTGATCGGAAAAGGTTGCATTATTTACCATGCGGGGGACTAGATTACCAATCATATTTTTCTGCCGTGTGTGGGACTCAATGGCGATCTTGTGAGCTGAGGACGGCAGCCTTTACATCAGTGTCGCTATCGGTCTTGCCATGATATGAATGGCTTTGCCGAACATATCCGATGAGCCTTCATTTGTAACAAATCCGCCTTCCATTCGGAAACATCTGATAATTTATTGAAGTGCAATAAGATGGATTGACATTATGAACTCAGGGTATAGCCAATTATTATCTATGTTATACTTCATTGCTTTAGACTACACAAAACAACATGATTAAAAGATAAAATGGCTGGAATATATAGAAAATATCTTAATGACAAATGTAAATATGCGTATCTTAGATGTGGAAACTATAAAAAGGCAATGAAGCAGACAAAGAAAGCCTTGCGTACTTCATTCGAAAACAACTGAAAAAAATGAAATACAGACATCAACTAGGTTAACGTTTCATGCAAAACTGTAGAAAACTGTTCAATTTGAGCCATATTTAACAGCATTGCCATATAAGGAAGCCATTGCACTATGCCACATATAACTTTAAATCACCAACTATTCATTGAAACTCAACGATGGATAGGAATAGAAAGAGACGAGAGACCTTTATTAGCCAACCAGAGAACAGCCTCAAGTCACGTGCCTCGCATGCTATAATAATCAACTACGTGATCTGTAAGATGACGTCACAATCATGACGCCATGAATGCCTCGATATAGTCAGTCTTAAACGATTAATAGTCTGACACGTACGAATTCACCTTTCCAAAGTATCCATTCATCATCTGACCTAGTATGACGTCATAATCAGTTCCGCGCGTGTGTGATGACGTCACAATCATTACGTCACAAAGGGTTCCATATAGACAGTCATCAAATCTCAAAGAGTCTGACACGTTGTAAAAATTGTATGTCTTTGTAATTCTTTGCTATTTAATAGACATGCTGTTGGATGATTTGAGGCTGGTTTGACTGGGCGCTGTTGCTTACCTTAGGCAGCACCGGCGCCCAGTCAACTTAGCCTCAAGATACCCAACAGCTCATCTGTATAGCTTTCTGGAAATCGATAATCAGGCATAATCTATTGTATAGTGTACATATTTCGACTTTAGGGATTATCAATGCATTTATTAATTTATTGTTTATGAACGTATATAATAGCTGACCGTCATTGTAGGTTTATACTCTGTACACTCAAGGGCCTATGGCCTAATGTGGAATCAATAAATCAATATATAATCAGCAACAAATTCCGGTCAAAGCGTTCTCAAAATATTTGGTGAAACTCACTTGTGATTGTTTGAAAAAATAATAATGAGACAACAGTGAACATTGGTGCTGGCGTAGGCATCAACAACTTTAGCTCAAATGATTATAAAAATGTTTAGCCTGGTTCCCTAGCATTATATAGGCCTAATATAGTACTTCCTACAATTCTACACAAAGAGTGATACCTTTATGTGATGTTTATTCAGCAAAGTAGTTTCCAGCATTGATTTTCCAACAACTGTCGTCTCAAGTCGTGGCGGTGTGGGCCGATGAAGTTGGAAACGAACGACCAACTACGACGATGTACGGTTTCACCTGGCCGCCGTTGAGTTGTGTCGGATCGAGCATCGTCGTATTGGTGTGGCGCGGGATTAACGCTACCTTACCTCACGTTGTAATCGACCTTTCAAGCTATGTCCCGCCCATTTTTAGCTAATCTCCATCCAGACTTGGGATCTATCGATCCCTGAACTGCATGGCTATCAATTTCCTGAAAATTATACAGGTAAGCTGGTGAATATTTTGAAACTAATTTGGGTGGTCGCTGTTCGCGGCTGCCTATAGCATGTTTATTAAATAGTAAAGCCATACAATTCGTACAAACAACGCACAGTCCGTCTTCAATGGAACTCTCCAATTTATCCATCCATCATATAACGTCATAATCAACTACGTGACGTGTATGGTGTCGTCATAGTCAAATATTGCATGAATGACTCGATTTAGTCTGTCTTTAACGCTTAATAGTCCGACACGTTCTACGAATTGTATGCCTTTACTATTTATTAAAGATGCTATTGTATATTTTGAAATAATTTGACTGGGCGGTGTCGCTTCCATAGGCAGCCGCAGCGCCCAGTGAAATTAGTTTCAAAATATTTAACAGCTTACCTGGTATAGTTTTCTGGAAATTGATAGTCAGGGAGTTCAGGGATCGATCGATGCAACACGAGCGAGGTGTGGGTGGAGCTTAGCTAGAGATCTGCGGGGCATATCTAAAACTGGAAAGGCCCATTAAACGTTGGTGACGTACTTATCTACGTCATTCGTGACGTCATTGATTATGACGTCATCCTACACGTCACATAGTTGATTATGACGTCATATGATGGATGGATAAACTGGAAAATTCATTTTTGGCGTATGGCTGAATACAGTCATTTGCCGACACGTGACGGTCGGCTGTAGGGTGGGTTGATGTAACACGTCTTGTGTTAATAAAGATCAAGCGCATACACATCATATGGTGCAGCATTATGTGATATATTCAAACGTCTTGGTTCCCCTCATCATTGATTTTCAAGTCCACTTGGATTGTAATTTTGTCGAATGTGTTTTCTTCACTGTGTTTCCCAACACCCCTACACGGAACCATTGCTATGTTGATTGCTATCAGCAATTGTCTCCAAAATAGACATGAAATAGATGCATACCTGGCTGATTCCATGAGGGACGTATGCGATTAAGCGTCTAGTACTACTGGTCCCAGGGCAACTTCTTAACCAGATTGCTCAAGTTGGCAGGACTGAGTTCTAATTCGATTTACTGCCTATGGCAGCAGCATCTCGCAGTTAAATTAGTTTTTAAAATAGTCAACAACCTCCTTGTATAGGCTTGCAATTGAGAAACTCTAATTTCAGGTGTTAAATGGATAATAAATACACGGATTTACACTGGTTATACAATTTTATAAATTAAAAAGAAGTCGACAGATTTTCACAAACTCTATCATTGTTGTAATTTAGGCTTTGTTTGAACTTTGACACGCCATAAAATTCACAGTATGACGTCATCGCACGACCAGTCAGCCACATGGATTCAGATTGCGCCAGGCGTGTTTTCGGATTAGAAGAAATTAGCTTCTTATACAGTTACGAAGCGGGACCTCGCTCCGATTCAAGTTCTAGTTTAACAGACTAGTGTTTCTCTTGCCTCTCATTAATATGGTGATGTCTGAATGAGGTGTCGTGAGCGATCAATCATCAACTACAAAGTACTATTCACGCGATGACGTCATACCACAACAGTAATTCACATTACAAAGTGATTCTCATAAGAAATTGAAGAAAATCACTTTCCCTAGCGAAATTTCCTATTAAGGAATTCGAAAATATGCAAATAATATGTTATTTTATTTAATAAAATACAGATGCATCATTTGGCGTGCCGCGACCATTCTTTGCTTGCGTGTTCCCTTTAACAGGTTGCTTGACATCGTATGGCGATTGCCGACATGTTCTAAAAGTCCCCAATTTCCAAAGAAATGTCAATACATCAGACAATTGTTTTAATAACAATCACTATATGTATCAGATCCTTAGGTTGTCAAACCATTACTTAATGTGACTATTTATTGTCCAAAGCTGGTGTACACTAAGGTGACATTCTTCATGCAAGAGCATTAAATGCTTTGCAAAAATTATCTCTTTTCTGCGTTTCTTTGATGCACATTCGATGTTTTTATTTGAGTTTTTCATTGCCATTTAAACAAATTTAGGCTGAATCTATACATTTCATGCACCTTGTACACTCTGATACATTGATCGGAACAACTGCTTTCTTCACCAACACCATTGATGGATCCGATCTGTCAGTCAAGTATATTACGTCATATGTAGGCTGACGTCACAATTAAAATACGTAATGAATGCCGTCATGAACCTTGAATAGTCGGCTAGTTGCACGAATTTTATGTCTTTGCCGTTTAAGAAAAATTCTGCTGAATATTTTGAAACTGATTTGACTGGGCGTTGTTGCTGCCATAGCTGTATAGTGACCATTAAGTTGGGTTTCTATGAATTCAGGATTCAAAGTACGCTATATAAGTCGATCCACGCTTAAAGCATAGGCGGAGCTTATATAGAGATGGGCGGGGCGCAGTTAAGGTGGATTCATCAATTCCAACAAACATGTGCATCACATCCGTCTGATGTTGCGTTACGTGAATTCATCTTACATCTGGCGTATGACATTTGGTAAGCCTAATTTCACCGTCTAATATGGCCTTATCTCGATAACTCTACGGGACCTCGAAATGACAGCCGAAATAACTGCGGTCACCGCAAATAAACTATCTTAATAAAACATACATGAAGGCTATATACTCCTCTGTAGCCTAGGCTCATGGACGTCCGTCAACACCACCTCGCTCGCTTTGGACCTCAGGTGAACATAAAACATATAGGCCTATGTATGATAAATTATGATTGCTATGTATGTCTTAAAGTTTGTTATCAGGGAAATCATCTGTGTTTTATGTGATGTATATGAGTAGCTCGGGGATCATTCTCTTCTGTTAAATTACCAGGTGTCGTGTGGTTTGACGATGACTATCTTCCTAAAATGTTTGAATGTAGCTAAAATACGACACTTTTTTGGATATTTTGGAAAATTAATTGACTGAAAGTTGTTGTCGCCAAGGGTTAAAAAAGCTTTCGGTCAGATTATCCTCGGAATATTTCACAACGTGTTCGATATAGACTGTATGATACAAAAATTGTCTGCAATTAAATTGGTTAGTTATCTGTCTTATTATGACGCTATAAGGAGATTAACGGGACCAGGTATCAGGTTATTAATCGATTCTGGTGGCTATCTATATCTATCTACCTATCTATCAACTCTTACCGTCAAATACAACGGATTGCGGTAATCTGCTCATTATATGTTTTCATACATTCGTAATGATAGATAACCGTCATAAATCCTTTCGGTAAAGGTGCGAGTCTAGTCGCGTGCCACTATAACTCATATAAGCTATAGATGTGGCTAATGTTTCTGCCCTGTTGGTCAACGGGCGTGTCAATAACCAAAGGAGATCCGTCACTCAAGTATCGGACGTCATAATGAAGTACATGACATTACGTCCCACAGGCTGTAGTCCCAATGCATGGTGCATACCTAGCCCCGTGATGAACATTGAACAGGCCATCAAGTGTACGAGCTGTATGTCTTTGATGCATGTACAATTTAATACACATTCTGTTGAATATTTTGAAAGTACCGGTAATTTAATTGCTAATTTATAAAATTTCATAATATTCAGCAAAATGTTTATTAAATAGTAAAGACAAACAATCCGTAAAATACACCTTTCCCACATTGACGTCATTACGCCTGGATTCCCCCAAATCAACTCTCAGAGCAAAACTGCTGACTGGTACCGCCGCCAACAAGCAGCTATCCCGCGTTGCGTTACTTTTGCACTAAAATACACTGCAATCTAAACCGTTCCTATGGCTTAACTAAAATCATTATATTATTTAAATCATATATCATTGGAAAGCGCATTCAATTGCCGAAACAGTAATGCATTATTTTTTATTTTTTTGTAAAGTTGTCGCTGAGTTATTTGCCTATATAAAATACACCATTCGACTTAGTTCATTAAATCAAGTGGACAATAGGGGATATTTTAAAATTGCAATCAACTGTATTAAATTTTATAAAACTATAAAAACTAATACAGAAATGTGTAGAGAATTGGCTTAGCTTTCCAATGATGTATGACTTCAAAAATATTATGAACATAGGTTTTCATATTGACTGCCTAAAGTGCACTGTATCTGATTCCCATAGTAAAGTAACGCTGTTTGCCCTGACTATCGATTTCCAGAAGACTATGCAGGTAAGCTATTGAATATTTCGGAACTAATTTGATTGGGCGCTGTTGCTGCCTATGGCAGCAACAGCGTCAAGCCAAATTAGTTTCAAAATATTCAACAGCGTGTTTATTAAATAGTAGAGACATACAATTCGTACACCGTGTCGGACTATTAAGAGTTGAAGGCGGGTCAAATAGAGTAATTTATGACGTAATGATTATGACGTCATCCTACACGCTGCTTAGTTGATTATGACGTCATATGACGTCAGATTGATGGATGGATACTCTAGAAAGGTGAATTATACGTTCTTGACGGACTTATCTACATCATTTATGACGTCATTGATTATAACGTCTTCCTACACATCGTGTACTTAATTATGACGTCATATGGTGGCTGAATAAACTGGAAAGGTTAATTAGTCCAAATGGCTTAATTTGCATCTTTAGATACAGCGTAAATTATATATGTTTCATTCAGAGGTGTTTCATACAAGTGGCACGCTATAGTATGTGACTCCTGGGTCCTTTAGACAGGTGTTATCCTAACCATCTGCCTTGGACAAAAGCCATCCTTTTGTTCCTAGCGCCACGTCGTCTCTCGCGTGGGGTTGACTGTACATATTAGGTATTTTGTTGTTTGAATTACACATTGTTTATAAATTCTATTTAAACTGTTGTATTATACCAATTTTCTTTGTATTACTGTAGTTCATTGTATGGCCAAAACGTGTAATTTCGTTCCGTACCAATAAATTTTAATTTCATTTCATTTCATTCCATAATGTTAATACGTTATAGTTCTAGAATTAAAGAAGAAACAATTTGGTCAAACAATATATATATATATATATATATATAGCTAGCATATGTAGCGACCCAATTACCAATTTGGCCTGTTTGTAAACGGTACTGGCCCATATACCAATTTGTCATCGGCGCACCCGTTTGTAAACGACGCAGGCCCATTTGACAATTGGT
The DNA here is from genome assembly GCA_034401795.1 of Chaetoderma sp. LZ-2023a. Taxonomy (NCBI): domain Eukaryota; kingdom Metazoa; phylum Mollusca; class Caudofoveata; order Chaetodermatida; family Chaetodermatidae; genus Chaetoderma; species Chaetoderma sp. LZ-2023a. The sequence continues at coordinate 82,312,415 of CM067371.1, read as the reverse complement.
AATCGGCGCACCCATTGCTAAACGTTGCAGCCCCATTTAATAAGTGGTTATCGGCGCACCTGTTTGTAAACGGCGCACTTCCCATATATAACTTGCGCCAATAGGCAATGCATCAATGCATTCATTAATTCCATCTTGCTGATCATTTCAACGATTTCTTCAGTTGTTCTGACACGTCTGCTTGTATTTATGCGTGTGTTCATTCGTACATGTGTTTGTTGCGTATTTATTTGTTTGCCCGACCATCCGTCTGTTCGTTCATTCACTCATTACTACAGACAGGTAGTCACTAATTATGCATACATCAGAAAAAGGATGAGCGCGTATATGCTTGTTTTGTGATTTCACGCGATGTGTGTGCATAAGGATGTGCTTAATGAGAGGTTTGATAACGCAAGGATCAAATGAAGAGACTAACATTGGATGGGATTCCCCTATGGACTACGTTCATAAACACTATAAATAATGCTCACATTTATGAAAGAAAATTTAAATCGTCTCATGAGAAAATATCCATTTGCAGAGTCAGCGATTACTTTTGAAAATTTAACAGCACTTATTTATGTACACAATAAAACAAGACTGATTAAAATAACGATTTCTTTACAACTATGTACATTTCCTATTGGTACAATTTTTATATTGGCATATGGGCCGTGCGCCGATTACAAACGGGCGTGCCGATAGCAAATTGTCATATGGGTCTGCGCCGTTTACAATCGGGCGCGTCGATAGCAAATTGTCATATGGGTCTGCGCCATTTACAATCGGGCGCGTCGATAGCAAATTGTCATATGGGCCTGACGCTGTTTTGCTATTTTGGTGAGATCCGTAGTGCACAGGATCTAATGTTGCTTAATGCAGATACATAACAATTTAAACCATAACCTGTATCAAAATATCATTCAATTAGCAAGAAATAATAGACTAAATATGCACATGCGATTTAACTATAATACTAATGAACAATGAACCTGGACACCGATAGATGACAGATTGAAATTATTTCTGGAATTTTCCCCCCTAAAAGCTGTTGTAGACAGCAACAACTTACAGCAATACATTTTGGAAATGAATACGAATTTGTGTGTTTAGAACCTTATATACATAGAGTGGACTTCAACTATGTAAACAAATAATTAGGGTTAAAATTATTATTGCCAACACTGATTATTATCAGCGTCATGTCTTACCAAATTCAGAAAAAATAAACGTTGTATAAATCAGTAATCTATATTCATTGGACATAATCAATTATAAAACAAACATTTAACTTGCACAAGTATTCGATATTAACCCTTTAACCCTTTCAAACCAAAATATGACAAATGATTTAGCAAGGAATTTTCTGTGACCATTTTGAATCTAATTTGACTGGGAGCTGTGGCTGCCAAAGGCAGCGACGGCTCCCACGGAAATTGGTTTCAAACTATCAAACATCTTTCCTGTTTACGTGAATTGAAACTGAGACACCGCCATTCCAAGTGTTAAAGGGATAATAATAATAATACAGGTAGATCGTACTCTATAAGGGTTAATCAACGTAATGAACAGAAATTGGTTAAGTGTTTATTAGTTCCGTTTCATTAACTTAACATATGATTCCGACACGCATGACACAGTTGACAGGGCAAGCACTGCGCCAAGACGAGAAATGCCACCTTTGCCAACTAAATAATGTGCATTATTAGTGTTATTAAACGTGACTAAGTTGTTATCTTACTACACATAGTACTAGTTTGAGCACAAAATATACACACGAACACACAAACGAATAGATGAACGGACAGAGTAAGAAATAATTAAATGAAGGAACGAAGGAACAAATGAATGGATGAATGAATGAATGAATGAATGAATGAATGAATGAATGAATGAATGGGTCTGTGGGTGGGTGGGTGCGTGGATGGATTGATGAATGGAAGGATGGATGGAGGGATGGAGGGATGGATGGATGTATTGATGGATGGACCGATGGATGGATTGATGGACTGATGGATGGAAGAGTGAATGAATGATTTAACGAACACACGACTGCACAAACGAATACATGAATGAATGAATGAACGAACGAACGAACGAACGAAAGAACGAACGAATGAACGAACGAGCGAACGAACGATCGACCAAATGAATGAATGAACAACCAAATGAACGACCGACCGTACAAAACGACCAAATGAGCGACCGGCCGAATGACCGACCGACCAACCAAATGACCGAACGACCAAATGACCGAGCGAGCGAACGAATGAACAAATGGGCGGGTGGACGGGCGGGCTGACGAATGGATGGAGGGACAGATGGATGGATGGATGGAGGGAGGGAGGGAGGCAGGTGGACGGACGAATAGACGGATACTTGGATGGGCAGATGGATTGATTGATGGACGAGGTGACGGACAGACATATGGCCGGACAGATGGACATACGGACGAACGCATGCACAAACGAACGAACGAACGAATGCACGAACACATGAACGAACGAATGAATGAACGAATGAACTAACAAATTTACGAATGAATGGATAAACACAAATGAATGAACGATTAATTGAATGATTGATTGAAGGAATGAATGAACAAATGAAATTATGAATGAATGAATGAATGAATGGACAAAAGAGCGAACCAATGAACCAACAATTCAATAAATGAATGAACGAATGAACGAATGCTGCTCGAACAAACTAACCAGTCAACCAACCAATCAACCAACCAACCAATCAACCAACCAACCAACCAACCAACCAACCAACCAACCAGCCAACCAACCAGCCAACCAACCAACCAACCAACCCACCCACCCACCAACCAACCAACCAACCAACCAACCAACCAACCAACCAACCAACCAACCAACAAACCAACCAACCAACAAACCAACCAACCAACCAACCAACGAATGAACCAACAAGTAAACCAACGAATGAACCAACGAATGAGTCAGCGAATGAACTTACGAAAGAACGACCGATTAAAAGCTGAATGAACCAATGAACGAACCAACGAATGAACCAACAAACGAAGCAAAGAATGAACTAATGAACGGAGCAACAAATCCACTAACAACAAACGAACCAACGAACGAACTAACATGCGCTCCACTGCTGTGCCAATATCGAATTCAACATTGGCCCACTACACCATTGACCAACGACGCACATTCAACATTGACACATTACATGTATATGTGTGAGTGCATTCACGTGCTTTAAGCTGTCTTGCATACTTGATTATGTTAAATGGGCTACCAACATTTTACGTGGGCAATAGTCACTGTAGGTAGGTGCCTATGGAAAACACTCAATAGAACACCAAAGAACTGGGTACCAGAAGTTTGTAGAGGCACACCGGATATGGACCATAATGAGCACCATGTTAGTAACAAATGAAAAGTACTTAGTTGATGTGGCACGTTCCAAATCACTAGAGGTATCTTTTAAGATGAAACAATGTATCTCATTTCCCCTTGTGTTTTCAGAATACTTAACAAATGCATAGAAAAATGCATAGAAAAAACCTTTATGTCGACAATATTACCCATGATTACGCAGGTTGTTTGGCCCAGTATTGTCCCAGTACAGGCCCAATAACATGCGGTATCGAGGATACTACCTAATCATTCTGACGTTCATCATCTGATGCATCAAACAAACATGGCCTAAATGGAATATAAATGTGCCCAATTGATCTGTACTAAAAGCTATTTGCCTGCATCCCAACAGTTGTGGCAATCACTGCAGAGTTAATCTCTTGAACAATCTTCAAAATATGTTATACAAAGAGTTAAATATGGGTCATGTTAAACTGCCAATACCCAGAAGCAACATAATAACTATACATACATAGCTATTACAAGGTCGAATTGATTCATCGACCAATTCCAATGAAATGTAAACTCGCAAAGAGAAATTGGAATTCTGAATTTCCTTCGATAGACAATAAACGCCATCTTTATTGTAAATTTTTAGTTCTTGCTTACTACCACAAATCTTTCGATATTTCTACTTTCACGGCTGTCGAGAATTGCATGTTCTTATTTAAACATGTCAAACTAACGCGATACTGAGCGAAATCCAGGACTCGCCCATTCAAGGCCAATATGGAAGATTGAATGTATTTGAATGGGATTTCTGGGCCTCTTGGTTACAAACAATTAACTCAACATTTACCCCACAGTTCCAGGTACGGACCAAGTATTTCTTTCGGGTCTTGGAGACAACTTGGCATAGCTTCAGCACTTGCGTTTAAACTGTAAACTGTACGACATTTCGTACGTATGTTACAAACTGGAATTATAGGCAAAGACGCCATAACTAGGATACGCTTTACATATTTACACAATTATTAATATTCTATCCCGGATTATCCCTACATGCTAGTTTGCTAACTACGACCGAAGATAGCAAGTCTGATGATTGATTGGTTTGGTTGGCGTAGAGTTCGCGTCCATGCTAAACAAGTCCCATCCACGCCAAGTTCAAAACGGTATTAGTTTCTATGCTGGGCTGAATTTTTAATCTACCTGGGAGAACAAGTCCGTGTAGACAGTCACTATATATATCCGGCTACATATATATCAGCCAATACTCTCAAAGTTTCTACATCACGTCATTTCTGACTCATGCGATTCCATCGTCCAATTAACTGTCAACACGTTAGCATAAAGCTACGTTCCCGGGAAAGGTCAAAAGTTAATTGTATTCAAATGCAACGAGTCCTGTTAATTTTGTCTCATTACCCACGAGTCCTGCCAGGAATCATTGAAATTACTTGATTAGAAACTTCTAGAACAGCTAACACCATGTCATCTTCCTGTGGGCGTGCGTACAACGTACTTCGTCACTTCGACGTACTGGTCGCATAATGCTAGTGTTTATAGAGGCCATCAAATTTGCCATCAAAATTTAATGCACTGGTCGAACTTACAAATTATATACAAATTCTAGGGGTAAAAATCGGCTAATGTTGCTATGCACAGGGTCGAATCTCCACTGGCGCATATCTACGGGAATTAATATTTATACACAGTGTGTGGATACTGTGTCCCTGAGGTGGCATCTATAGATCACGGGTTTACTTTAGTAGTAGGGTCGGAGTCAATATGATGCAACCTCCCTCAACTGGCAGTCGTTCGGCGATCCGTGGCCCCCACCGCCCTCTCAATCCCTGGGGCATAGGGTTGTTGAGACATGTGGTATGCCTCTAGTTGGAGATGAGACTGTGTGTGCTCAGACAAACACGAAGTCTCTGCCAGAGTCGCATCTACCTTGACAACGCTCACCTGGTAGGATGCTAAAGTGCTTAGCATTTGTACCATGGCAGACTCTGGCATGTTTACATGTTAGGCAGCGAATCTGGTGCTGAGCAGGTGTCTCCAGCAGACAACCACGTCCTACCCTCTCCACACATAGAAGTGGCAGACAGACTCGATCTCTTCACGTGGGTGAAAGCGGTCGTAAATGTTTCTCCGCAAGGGGTCGACCCAAGGATTGTACTGGGGGTCATCCCGGAGGTGGGCCCACTTGGCATCCAATATCATGGCAGTCTCAGCGCCCTGCGCCACTGCTGTAAACGCCATCACGAGCAGTATGATGAGAATCATGGCTATACATGAAGAGTTAAAGTGAACAGAGTGAGCCCCTCGAGAAATATCTGTGCTAGATCGAGCCCTGTTCCATCCGGATCGATAGTGATCTTCATCCCCTCAGAGGCAGGGGCTAGCTGCTTCACTCTGCCACCGGCTAAGAAACGTAGTTCTAGAACTATTTGAGTCGTTTGCGGGCTAGTGAGTCCGACTCGCAGAAGCAGTTTAACAGCACCCTTGGATTTGAAGACATGTGACACACCATCTACCCGTAGGATGCCCTTTTGGAGGTTAACAGCTTCTTCTGGTCTATCGAATGTACGACGCAGCAGGAGCTTTCCACCTGTAACCCCGATCTGGCGACCCACCCTCGTCAGGGAGACACCTTCACCTATGTAGGTGAGGAAGGATGATCCCAGATTATAGAGCTTTCGAACTGTTCCATCCCTTTTCACAACAGCGGAGAGGGGAGTAACCTCTATGTCAATGAGTGCGGGAGGCCTATATAGTGGCAACCATGTTTACCAGTCACCACCAGGTCCAGCGCGTTACCACACTTCATTCTTCTCAAACATGAACTGCAGGTATTTTGCCAGGGTCAATAGCAGACCCTCATGTGTCATCGGCGGGGCATTCCTCGAATAGGGTTTGACCAGATGAAAGCCGAGGTCGTCATTTAGGGTGTTGATGTCTGCCACCTCTGTATCCGAGACGTCAATCAACGGCTCGAGGATGTACTTCCTCTTCGGGAACTCGTACCGAAACACGATCTTGTGGCCATCTATGTTGCGACCCAGGCACTCCTTCGACACATGCTTGAGGTCTGTGAGAAGCTCTACCTCACCACCACCACCATCAATGGGGTGGAGGGAGAATGCCTTTGAGTTTGCTTCGTACTGTAGGGCGAATGACTTGCCATCGCTCTCTTCTATCTTGACAGCATCAACTGCGTACACTTCTGCCAGGTCAGCAAGACCAGTCGAGTGAGCAAATATTGGTTCCATAGCATGCTATAGGATGGGTTTAAACAGGAGATATAACCATGCCGATTGTCTGACTGCTGCTCTCCGGTGGTGAGAAGGTAATCTCACCCTCTCTAGAGGGGAGACGTGTGGTACAGTACCGTGTAGAATGGGTCCTCTTCGAGGTGCCCCAGTGGGGCACAACATACATACACGCCGATGTGCTACACCAACCTCCGGGCAGTGCACACAGCAGCTCACTGGTAGAAGTCGGCCGGGACGTGATAGAGTATCTTCCAGGTGCCAACAGCAACCTATGGAAAGCTATCAGACCTAGCCTGTTCACACCTGTAAATCACCTGTTTGACAGCCCCCCAATTAACATATATGCCAGCACGGATGGGATATCGGATGCCCAATTAGAGTTTACACTCTTATTACTCCTTGACCTGACGACAACATGATATCACACCAGGAATATCTGACCTTTGCCGAGATGATGAACCCGATAGAGGGTTGCCCAAAGGCCGCACAGATGTTCGCACAGCAACAGATCTGTCAACAAGAAGGAGAGCGACTACAGCGGGAGAGCTAGTATCAACAGGCTGCCAGCAAGGCAAGGAGGCGAAGGAACAGTGAAGGTTCCCGATACTGGCAGGCCCTCCTCGAGGAGAGTAAGCGGGATGCAGGAGTCTTGACAGACGACGATGAGCCGGATGTCTTCACATACGACGATGCGCCAGATGTCTTCACATATGATGATGAGCCAGGTGTCTTCACCGACGAGGATGAGCCAGATGTCATACATTGGGAAGAGGAGATGGCACAGAAGTGTAAGACCAAGAAAGCCATCCAGCGGCGGACTTACTATCTTGGTCATAAGGAGTAGTATAGCCGGGATTAAACGGATACCACGTCCCTGAATAACGGGGGAAATCGAGAAATTCGCCTCCCAGGCCCTTAACAATTGAGGGCCGCATTTTTGAGGTGTTTTTAGGTCCAGGTAGCACAGGCCTCTAAAAAACTGCCGCCCCTAGGGGGCCCCCTTCACTATGCCAGCACGTAGTGCGACGTAGTGCGACGCCACACCCCCATAATGAAAGCACCCGGGAGGCGAATTTCCCGATTACCCTCGTTATTCCGGGACGTTGTATCCGTTTAATCCCGGCTATACTACTTAGCACATGGTCTTAACATCCATTTAGAGACTAGCACACTCAGCGGTATACGAGCTGATCAAGCCCGCATTACAGGGTCTTAACGTCCAGACAAGCATACTCAGCGGTATACGAGCTGATCAAGCACGCATTACATGGCGCCCAGGCAAGCATACTCAGCAGTATACGAGCTGATCAAGCACGCATAACATGGTCTTATCAGCGCCACTGCTGTAGACGCCAGCACGAGCAATACGATGAGAAGCATGGCTATATATGAAGAGTTAAACTGAACAGAGTGAACGCCTCGAGAAATATCTGTGCCAGATCGAGCCCTGCTCCATCCGGATCGATAGTGATCTTCATCCCCTCAGGGGCAGGGGCTAGCTGCTTCACTTTGCCGCCGGCTAAGAAACGTAGCTCTAGGACTATATGAGTCGTTTGCGGGCTAGTGAGTCCGACTCGATGAAGCAGTTTAACAGCACCCTTGGCTTTGGTGACATGTGACACACCATCTACCTGTAGGGTGCCCTCCTGGACAGCTTCTTCTGGTCCATCGAATGGACGACGCAGCAGGAGCTTTCCGCCTGTAACCCCGATCCGGTGACCCACCCTCGTCAGGGAGACACCTTCACCTATGTAGGTGAGGAAGGATGATCCCCGATTGTAGAGCTTTCGAACTTTCCCATCCCTTTTCACAACAGTGGAGAGGGTAGTAACCTCTATGTCAATGAGTGCGGGAGGCCTATATAAGGGCAACCATGGTTGCCAGTTACCCCCAGGTCCGGCGCGGTACCACACTTCTTTCTTCTCAAACATGAACTGCAGGTTTTTTGCCAGGGTCAATAGCAGGCCATCACGGACCAACGGCGGGGCACCGCTCGAATAGGGTTTGACCAGGTGAAAGCTGATGTCGCTATTTAGGGTGTTGAGGTCTACCACATCTGTATCCGAGAGCTCAATCAACGGCTCGAGGACGTACTTCCTCTTCGGGAAATCGTACCGAAACACGATCTTGTGGCCATCTATGTCGCGACCCAGGCGCCCTTTCGACACATCCTTGAGGTCTGCGAGCATCTCCACCCCATCACCCCCAATGGGGTGGAGGGAGAATGCCTTTGAGCTTGCTTCGTACTGTAGGGCGAAGGACTTGCCATCACTCTCTTCTACCTTGGCAGCATCAACTGCGTACACATCTGCGAGGTCGGCAAGGCCAGTCGAGTGAGCAAATATGGGTTCCATGGCACGCTATAAAGGGGGTTTAAACGAGACATATAACCATACCGGTGGTCCGACTGCTGCTCTCCGGTGGTGAGAACATAATCTCACCCTCTCTAGAGGGGAGACGGGGGGTACAGTACCGTATAGAATGGGTCCTCTTCGAGGTGCCCCAGCGGGGCACAACATACATACACGCCGATGTGCTGCATCAACCTCCTGGCAGGGCACACAGCAGCTCACTGGTAGAAGTCAGCCGGGATGTGATAGAGTATCTCCCAGGTGCCAACAGCAACCTATGGAAAGCTATCAGTCCTAGCCTGTTCACACCTGTAAATCACCTGTTTGACAAGCCCTCCATTAACATATACGCCAGCACGGATGGGATATCGGACGCCCATTTAGAGTTTACACTCTTATTACTCATTGACCTGACATGATATCATACCAGCAATATCTGGCCTTTGCCGAGATGATGAACCCGATAGAGGATTGCCCCTTCTTGACCCCTACACAGATAAAGGCTTTAAACGAACAGATGCCCGCACAGCAACAGATCTATCAACAAGAAGGAGAGCGCCTACAGCGGGAGAACTTGTATCAACAGAACGCGCGCAGGGGGGACAGGGGAAATTTCCGATACTGGCAGGCCCTCCTGGAGGAGAGTTAGCGGGATGCAGGAGTCTTGACAGACGACGATCGGCCAGATGTCTACGACGATGAGCCAGGTGTCTTCACGGACGAGGATGAGCCAGAGGTCATACAGTGGGAAGAGGAGATGGCGCGGAAGTATAAGATCAAGAAAGCCATCCAGCGGCGGACCTACTATCTTGGTGATAAGGTGAAGTTCCAGATGTCACGTCTCAGAACGCTACTGGCACCCGACATAGTGCTGGATGACCACGTTCTAAGAGCCATCTGTCTCAAGACCGAAAAGCTGGCAGGGTTTGCCAGACTCTCCAAAATGAACCCTTCTATGTCTCATAAGCAGATTCTGCAGGTGATGTCGGTTTAAGCCCCAGGTATACTATGGCAAAATCAGAGTGGCAGAAGCAACCAGAACTATACCCCTCCCTGACTGCTGATGAGGGCGGTACCATCCACGGCTGGCGACTCCAGCAGATAGATACCATCAGGCAGAATCTCGTCCATGAGGCAGAAAAGTACGGCAGAATGCGCGGCCGATATAAGACAGCCTACAACGTCCTCGCGCGTACAACCACTGCTGCAGGCGTGATTGGAGCCAGTGCTGGTGTGGCAGCTGTGGCCACTCTCGCTACAGGGGTGGGTGCCCTCGTCGCCATCCATCTGGGTGGCGTGACACTAGCCACCACTGTCTTGGCCACGGGCTTGGGGGTGTGGCAGCGGCAGATCACAAGGAGGTTAGAGAAGCATGCTAAGTATGTGACACTAGCAGAGAGTATGCTACGGACTATCGACGAGTCTGTCAGCAAAGCTCTCGAGGATGGCCAGGTCACTGATGAGGAGTACCGCCATATATTGAAGGTCCAAGCCCTGTACCGCACTGAGAAACCTAAAGTGCGACAGCAATACCTCTCCAGCGGGCGGGTTGATATGGAGGAGTTAAAAAACGAGATGTTACGGCGAGGTCACCTCGCCGGTCTCTGGAGCGACTACAAATAATGTGCTGCGTTAGCTTTAAGAACACCAGTATAGATGGCCTTCCCACGGGACCTCACGACAGTCAACCGGAGCCAACCGCCCCTCCTGGGTACACTCTTGACTGGCCTGAGAGGCCTACTTGATGATATACCGGAGCTAACACCTTTCTCTATCACAGTGGATGGACGGGCCCGAATCAGCTTCTCCGTCAACCCACGACCACCTTCTCTCTTATCTCTTATCCCTTATCTCCTTCCTAGACACTGACTATGAGGATGGCTTCGACGATGAGGATGGCTCCGATGATGCGGCTGAAGTCATCAAGTTCATTGCTGAGGCCTTTGCTGGGGCCTTTGCTGAGGGTGTCCTAGCTACAGTAGATGAGTGGGGCAGCCGAGCACTGTCTCGGAATAACTCACCCCATCTGAAAGATCGCCATCAGTGGTGCCTCCTACATTGCCGCCGCCAAGATCATGGGTGAACCTATTACACTAATGGAGGCCGCGGTTCTAGGGCTAGTAGGAGGTTTAAGCCATCTGTATATAGCACTGTGACTCTGTCACTCACAGACCTAGAAAGCAAAGATCTAGGCTCAGAGGAGACTGTTGCCCGTATTTCCTTCCTAGACTTTGATGAGAAGGGAGACCCGCGGGACATCCGAGGTACCATCCCAGCCCAAGATCTCATCGGGATCACTGATACGGTCGGACAATCGGCCATTAACAAGGCTAAGACTGTATACAAGGGGATGGGCCTCAAGGAGAGGGCGACGATGCTCGGTATGCTCGGAGTCGATGAGGCTGGAGCCATCAAGATTATGGCTGAGTACTTTGCACAGGACCGGGTTAAGGATCTCCTGAAATCGCGGAGCTCATTCCAACAGGATGGAGAGAATTTCAAGATAGGCACCATCACTATCGATGGCAAAAACGTGCTACCGCCAGCCTCCAGCTACCAGAGGTGAAGAAGTCAGGATTCTTTGGCTTGCCGTTTAAGACCACAGGATAGTCTTGGCTTCCCGTGCATGTATCATACAGATACTGGATGTACTAGATACTGAGGGTGCTGATACAGGCCCTCTACGCTATCTTCTCAGCTGCTGCTGGGATTTTATGCTTGACGCCTCCATCGCATCCTTCGTATCCGCCGGAGGTGCAGGATTCCCCCCTCGGCAGGCGAAAGAGCTGGTGCAGGACGTACTGTCGTTTAGTCGCCCAGATATAGACGAGGGTACCGCCGACCAAGTGGTAACCATCCTCCGCATGCATGTCTGTACCATTCGACAGTAGGCCGACCAATGCTGGCCATGTGGTGCTGATCATTGCCCCGTCAGGACACAGCAAAAACATCTTGCTGCGGGCTCTCCAGTCTGAACATCTACACTCTCAATACATCCTTCTGGTGTCTGATTCCACCACTGAGGCGGTTGACAGTAATGATCAATGGTACAATGGCCCAATCACCAAGATGCAGAACCTTCAAGCACTGATGGAGAAGCTGCTGGCAGCCCGACTGACAGAACCACTTGTTCTTGTTATCGATGACCCTGCAATGGACCAGAAGACAGTCACCTACCTCAGCAGCATCACCAGGCACATCCGGCACACAAAGATAACTGTCTTCATCCTCTTTCAGAAGTACACCCACGAGATCTCACCGGACATCACAATGCCCGGTTGCTATACTTCAGCTCTAAGTGTGGACGTTCCCTGCTAGAGACCATATACGACAGCCTAACCCTCAAGGAGACCAAATGGAACTTTATCGCAGCTGTACAGAGGGCAGCTGATCTGTACCGATTCATCTTCAGCAACAAGGAGACAGGTGAGGTGTCACACTTCAAGCCATCTCTGGAAAAGGCGCAGACCTTCACCTACAAGCTGTATCCAGCCAGCAAACTAGCCTGCTCATCGCTGACAGACTGTCGCAGCTGCCGCAACTTTGTTTTCATTCATCTGAAGGCTGAGGAACTTCGTCCGCGGTCTCTGCTACTTCGTCAGATGCTTGAGGACCTTCGTCTGAAGCTTGAGGAACTTCATCAGAAGCTTGGGGAACTTCGTCTGTTTCGTCAGAAGCCTGTTGCTGAAACTGTCACTTAAACTGTTGCTTTAACTCTTCCCACTGAGGGTCAGAGTCTGGGACTCTCTTCTTCTGGAACTTCTCATGGACGACAACTTTAGCCATGCATGACTAGCATCGTGCTTGCGAGTGGATTTGATGAGGTAGTCCTGGTAGTTATCTGGGAATTTCATAAATGCTGGCAGATTACTGGCCAATCTCCTGCGCCCTCTTTCGTTGAAGATGTGCAACAGCGCCTTGTGGCCAACAGTGAGCCCCTCCTGAGTACCTTCTGCACCACCAGTGTCATGGCTCTCTGCTACAGCGGCACTGACCTCCTCCCTGAAGTAGTTATTTTCTCCAGACTGGAGGCTATGCAGTATATCTCGCTCTTCCTGGCTATGGAGGCTAAATACGGCAGCCCACTTCCCAACCGTTACTAGATCTTTGGGTTCGACCCTCGCCCTTTGGAGAGCTAGAATAACAAGACTGTTGGTTTGGGCCACAGGTAGGTTGAATCCCCTGCCCTGGGTGCTGTCAAACTTCTGGTAGAATATCCGAGTCAGGAGTTCTTTGGTACTATGAGCTGGCGCTCCTTCCTCTATGGTGGCCAGTATCTCCTCATCAGATGGAGGTGTGACCTTGGCTCACTCGTGGATAATGTTAATGTCACGATGGAATCCTCGCGCCCTGTCACAGTGGGACAGTGCACGCCGTGGCTGTAGTGCTGACTGTCGTGCCAACTTGTCCTCCTGCCTATAGACAATCTGCTGGAGAACTTAACCGAACATGGCAGCCATTTAAAACCTCCATATACCCAGACCTTAAACATGCTGCAGCATCCAGATGGGGCCATTGAACCTGTGACATCACACCGCACTAATCCTCGGAAGGACAGCCTGATGGTCGTTCGACCCAGTATACATGATGAGAACCCGTTGTCAGCTGCTGGGAAGTACTTCGACTTTGCAATCTAGGCACAGATCCACGAGATCAAGAGCATGACACTCGAGTTCAAGCTTCAGAGCACAAGAGAATGGACGGTAGAGTTCCCGCAGGTTCTGAACAGGTGGAAGATCGTGCAGACACCACCTATGTGGACGATGAGTACCGAGTCCTAGGTCCGCTGGCTCGTGGACCAACCTTCTATGCGAAGGGAAGGGGGTACTATGCTGTGGGTAAGGGGTTCACGGCATTCGAACTACTGGTAGGTGTCGAGAAGCCTGTGGCAGTTCCACTCTTCACCCTCCTCGAGAACACGCACGTGAATCCAGCTGCCATGCAGGATAGGTTGTTCCTCCAGGTGTACACTGAGCATCTCGCAGATGTGTCGATGAATGCTCCAAGACTTCATGTCTGGCATGACGAGAATGACCAGGAACTGAAGCAAATGGGATCCAAACTACGCTGTGGGTGCAATGACGGAATTCATACTACAGGTAGGTGTTGGTTCAGAAGGGAGGAGTCATCCAGCAGATGGATATGCTAGACGATTTCAAGCTTGTGGTTGCTGGGACCAATGTTCTTGGTGAGGTACTGAGCTGGCATATTGCCAACTCTACAGACAGAGAACTAAGTCATATGCGCTTTTGCGACTAACCAGTGGAAGCGACGACCTTGACGGTACTTTACTTTGGCTATGCTAAGGTATGCGTGTTGAACACATCAGGTATTCAGCTTGAGCTGGTTGCACATGCGCAGGCCTCGGTTTTTAGCTCTGTCCACCCCGCCATGTAGGGCACTGTAGAACCTCTGCCAAGAGACCTCATTCTACCACTTTGACATTCCCTTAGCCGAGCACTTACTTGCAGCTGTGCTCTCCATGTAGTAGCATTTGGAGCAGATAGCGATGCCACGAGAGCCTTCGAACTCGAGCTTGAACAGTCCCAGAGTCCATCCAGACCATTTGTCCCAAGCTAGCCAGTCCCGCTTATGAGCGCTGGTTCTCTGCTTTGCATCTCAGGGTGAATTACGCCGTCGAGGTTTGACCCTGCTATAGCGATATATGCAGAGTCAGTGTCCATCTGCAGGTAATCAAAGCTGTCACGAGCTACATCGCGATCGAGGAAGTCATAGTAGAACTCCAGTATTCGCAGCTTCCCGAGCTCATAAATGGCTATCCCCACCTGGAAGGGCCTTCGAATAGTAATTCTCGGCTTGCGACTCTGGAGCTCGTATGACTCACCGATCTCACGCAGGGCCTTGTCTACCATGTGTTCAGCCTTCGTGAAGCTGGCGTTGCTATGACGTTCTAGGGCCTCGATGAGCTTCCCGTAGGCACTGTTGCCAAGGAGTTTGAAGAGATCTGCCAAGAGCCCTTTGCTCTTATCTACATCTCCTGAGCGGCGGGCCTCCGTAACATTCTCCATGAACCACTCGAATGGGCGCTTGTCCTCATAGTCTATGGGGCAGTATACAGCAGTGATCTCGAGGCCATGGGTTATATACCACTTGAGTGTCTTTGCATACAGTAGCTGCTTCTTGCCAGAGAGGGCACCGACCAGCTTCTTGGTGGTGGGACGCTTCCTCCCTGTTCGCCCTAGATATGCCAGCATCTCAGAAGAGATTTCCTCTACCAGGATCTCGAGGTTATAGAAGAGAGGAGGCATTTCCTCGAACTTTGCCCACTGAGCCTTGGGGACCTCTATATCCACCACAGCAAACCCAAACCAGCTATCTGCTAGGAGAACCTCCTTAAAGCTAGCTACACCACTGGCACAAGACCAATGGCGCACTGTTTCCTTACCACATGGCATCTCTTTAGCCATCATTGACAGGTACAGAGCATTTGCATCATAGCCGAGTAGACATTGGCAGACACGCTCACTCTGGCGGATTCGAGTCACACCGGCCTCATGGTATCTGGTGAACACGATGCTGGGACCACCAGCAAGAGCACCCTTCAGCATCTCGTAGGCTTCCTTGCCCAGTGAATAGAAGCTAACATCCGGCATGTGCTGAGCGGTTCCACATAGGAGGTACTGCCGTGACACACCTGGGAGAGACACCACGTCTTTGAGGATGTCTATTTCTCATTCTGTGTAGAACTCCCGCATCCGCTCTAGGGCTTCGATGAATGGACTGACGTCCAGGTTGTTGTAGTATCGCAGCCAGTCGGCGAATGTCCGCATTCCATGCTCGCTGAATGTCTGGTTACACTGTTCCCACTCTGCTCGCATCAAGAGGTAGCCACCCTTGAGCTTAGATGTCCATGCTGAGTAGTCAGGACCCCCTGGATAGTTGAGCTTCTCATGTGTGTCATGCCATTCATACGGGAACCAGCTCTTCTGCTGTGTACACCCGTAAGCTTTGACCCATACCTCGTATGAGACTCCTGGGCCGAGGTAGTTCAGAACATCCAGAAACTGTAGCCCAGGTGTTATGAGGAACATTGTCTGACTAGCCTTCTTGGCGACTTTCACTGTACCTGTACTGTCAGTCAGCTCATCGACAAAGTACTTCTTATTGAGGTTCAGGTCATACCGCCAAGAGTTGAACCCCAGTACAGGCACTTGGTCACACCACTTGTTGATCAGTCGCTGCTGTCGCTTTGGGAGCCTGTCCCGGTCTGTTGGTATGTACTGTGCCCTAACCCTTGTCCGGATTAGATGTGCTCGCCATTGGATCACCAGCAGGAAATCTCTGATCAGTTCTTTGGTGTCAGGATTGCAGAGGTGAGTGGGCGCACTCGTGGCGTCATCTAAGGAGCAGCCAACTGACACAGAGATAGGTATGTGAGTACTCTCGATCGTGAGAGTCTCCGTAGGATGAGTCTTGATACCATCTAGGAATGCTTCGAAGTCGTAAACTATGAAGTGTGGGTAAGGGACAGGCCGAACTCGTTTAGGGACGCTTGGACAGCGTTTTATACAGCACTCCCACTGTACCACAAGGGTGCATCCAAATGCTCTCAGCTTCTCCTTTCTCAGGACTGTCTTGCGGTATCTTTGTTCGGCATCCTCACCTCGCTGGTGTTGGGGGCACCCATGCCAGTAACAGCCATGGAACTGCTAAATGATGCTGGTGGTCAGATCATAACCATCTACGGGAGCGCCCTCGATCCAACACTCACCACCATGCCCACACTCTACATGGTGTATGTGTACGCCTCTATTTCTTGACTCATACTCGATCCAACGAGTAGCTGCTGAACTGGATGGTTGGGTGGATAGAAGACTTTCTCATATGCAGACTGTGGTGCCTCAACCTTCTTGCCAGGACACATGGTTGTTGTTTTGCCACCTGTACAGTGCCCAGCATGGCATTGAAGATAGCATGCCTTTGTAAATCTATGCTGACCGTGACTGCAGACTAGTGTATGTGCCAGCTTGGAGATGGTCTTGATGTAGAAGGCGTGGTGGTCCCAGACTCTGATGGTCATGGTGTCACGGTAGTGAGCCGCTTGCCTGACCAAGTGCCAGGTGCCCTCTTCGGTTGGTTCATACACGCGAATCTCGATCTTGGTGAAGAACTCTACCGTGTCCAGCTGATCCAGCGAGGTCTTGCGGACATCAGGTACTGTCACTGTCTTGCTGTAGAACTGTGTGGCAAGCTCTCGTGCATGAGCTGTACTTCTATCCGCTCTCGCTCCTCAGTGGTCATACTCTTCTTCTGTCGGAGCCAGTCTGGGAGGGGGCCTGTCCCAAGCAAAGGGTGGTGGTCGATGACAGCCCTGATCTCAACGTTGATTGATCGAACGAAAGCCCACTTGGTTTTGGGTCGATCGACATTGTCTGTGTCGAGGCGGGCTTGCTCTCTTGCTGCCACCCAGTCCTGAACTGCTCCTATCATCTTCAGCCACGGGCTCCCTGAAGCATTCTTGTGGAAGAGCATCACCCTACCGTCTTCGATGTGACGGATGCGATAGGTATGGGTGTAGCGGAGGTAGAAGGCGTTCTGGACAGTCTGCTGGATGTTTTGCATGGTCTGGCATGTGAGGTCTCCTTCTAGACCTATGAAGAATATCCAGCATACTGACCAGCGTCCTGAATCCTCTGTCTCCCTTTTGCCGAGACGCTGGTCGAGAATGTGTTCGCCTTCTTGTTTCATGCTCCGGGCGAAGGGTTCAGACCTCGGCCCCCTCATCACTCGCTCAGTGATCCTGCGTAGGGGAGGTAAGTGCTCCAGTGGATGGGCCGCCTGGTTGATCCCACGAACAGACTCCTAAGCATCTTGTTGTCTGTACACACTATGAATCTTGTGCCAAAATGTCAGGGCACGCCTTCTCTATGGCCCTATTTGCAAAATTGCATTTTATGCGTTTCGGTTGAACATTGTACACTTGTACCTTCTGCATGACTAGATGAAGGTAGTGATCGTGTTACACAGGGCGCCTCGAGTAACCCAAGACATCGTTGATGAAAACGTGCATGAGTTGTCTTAAGTATTCTCGAAAGATCTAGTTCATGGCGCGTTGGAACACTGCAGCTGAATTGCAAAAATCGAAGGGTGTATGGACTGTCCCTATATATACCCCGGGTAGTGCAATCTTGCTACGATCCCGGAAACGGTCAAAAGTTAATTGTATGCAATTGCGACAATTCCTTCTAATTTTGTCTCATTACCCGCGAGTCCTACTCAGGAGTCATCGTAATTGCTTAATTAAAATGTTATAGAATAGCTAGCACCACGTCAGCTTCCTATGTATATGCGAACTTCATACGTCGTCATTTCGATGTGCATTTGGATGCTGTGGCTAGGACGTGGCTAGGACGTGGCATATATATATCTCCTAAATCACAGCTAACGGAAGTCCTTGAGGGAAGTATTCCAGGTGGCATTTTGAAACATTAAATGAATCTAGTTTATTGCTCAATCATATGATGCCATTATCAACTACCTCACATGTATGCTGACACCACTATCAATTATGTCATGAATGGCATATTCAAGTCCGCCATAAACGCTAAATAATAATCCGTCAAGTTGTGCGAATTTTACTATTTACTATTTAATGAACATTTTGCTAAATGTTTTGAGACTATTTATCTGGGTGCTGTTGGTGCCATAGCGGCGTCAACACCCAGCCAAATTGGTTTTAAAATATTCAACAGCTTACCTGTATTCCCAAAAGATACCATAACACTATTTCCTAGTAGTAGTTGGGACGCTGAGTCCAATGACTTTGACATTCGCTCCCAACAGATATTCAACTGAGGTGATCTTCTTCTTCTTTTCGTTCGCTGATCATACCGCCAGTCCTGTAAGTGACTATCGACATGATCATAAGCGTTAAGTGCGTGGATCCATGGTTTATTAGAGTGCGCCGTGCGGCCTGGAACCTTCGTCTTCAGCACTCGAGGTTTCTGTCAGGGTTACCTCACCCTTGCCTCCTTTAGTCGCCTCTTACGACACGCAGAGGATACGGAAGGTGTATTCTAAGCCCCACCTACAGGGCAATCTGAGGTGATGAGAGTGGACATATGAAAGATGCAGAAAACAAAGTGGCATCTAAAATACTTTGGAGGAATGCATTCAAATATCGATAAGTCATTTGTGGATGGATGTGCAGTGATGTGGTATGCATCTGAGAAAATACAAACGTTCATTGACAGCTTCCACAGAATACATACTGCCCTCTATGGTCACGCGATCCGTGCATATAGTTCTTGGCAGGTACAATTAGAGCAGTATTACGAAGTCTACCAGAAGAGATACCGACATGCTACCTTCGTCTGCTGCCTCAGATAATTATGTTGGAAATGATAAAAAATTTGAATCATATAATGGAGCTCACATATCGAGATATTCCCGAGTAATGGTTAATATCAGTCACAAGTCATAAGTTGAAATAGACACAGGAGTAGTTATTAGGAGAGATATCTTCCTGCTATACCATTTCGTGTTCCAAGGCGACATTAAGGAAACCCACAATGTGACTATAAATCTATGACGGCTAATTCAAACTCTGACGTCATAGGTTGACTACCATCTGCATATAGGGCATGGCCATGATTCTCAGTAGAGAGCGCGTAATTACCTTCGGATGGTATTATCGCGGTAGGCATTTTGGCTATCAAAAACATTTATATATGCACAGATTGAAGAGGTTACTGAGTTTATCGCACTGTTACAAATTTATGAAACATATTTGCTATTTTTGGATAGTAATTACATAAAGTTTATGAAGGCCTAAATTTAATGAAGACGCATGCCACTTATATTAGCATTGCAATATCCCAGGTAATTCTGAGGCTGGTAGGAAAACATAATATCTAGAGATGGATTGCGATTATTCTCTACTTCTTCTGCAAGGTCATCGACAGTGTAGATTTTAACGTGGCAATGTTATTGATATGCCTAAGCTAATCACGCCTTTCAATGGAGGAATTTAGTTTTAGTTATAGCTATCTCTGGCTAAGCTCTACCCACGCTTTGCCATTGTTGGGATCGATCGATCGCTGCACTCCTTGACTATCAATTTCCATAAAACTATGCCGGTAAGCTGTTGAATATTTTGAAACTAATTTGATTGGCCAATGGCAGCAACAGCGCCCAGTCAAATTTGTTTCAAAATATTCAACAGCATGTTTATTGAATAGTAAAGACATACGATTCGTTCACCAACGCTTAATCCATCATCAATTAAGCGTTCGTAACGAAGTTAGCTACGTCATCCATGCCGTATTTGATTGTGATGTCATCCGACATGTCACGTAGTTGATTATGGCGTCAGATGATTGATGGATAAACTGGAACCCTCCATTATCTCAAGATCAAAACTCGATGGCAGAATCTGTGCAATCAGAGAAATAGGACAAAGCAGTGTTATCAAATATTCGTCAACATTTCCGAAAATATAGTTTAAATAATCCTAACAGGGTTGACGAGCAATCCGTTATAAAACGCAATTCGCAAGGGTTTTTTCCCGATACGGTTGAATGATGATAGGGAAAACGTCATACCTATGGCCTCATACACGGGCCCCAGTCGGGAATAAAACATTTGATACAGCATCATATTTGTAAGTTATGAATATTTCCACTTATAATTTGATAATATATGGTATAATTATATTTTTTGAAACCGTACGTTGTGTGGCTTTATTGGATACAACGTAGCATAGGGTTTCTGGCGTTCTTCTTTAATGGGAGGGTGGGGGGGGGGGGGGCTGTGAGTATTGTGAAGTTTTTCTCCAGTCAAGTGAAGAACACTGTTTGACATCACTTGAGGTGAAAGCAATAATCAAGTGATGAAAAATATGATTGCTGCCCACTGTGGTACACTCAGTAGTATTACGACGACCTATTTTAGAAAAACTTTGATCTTGGGGTCTCTGAGAGCATACGCATACATTCTTGGTTGGTGATCTAAGCACACGCACGCACGCACGCACACACGCACGCACGCACGCACGCACGCACGCACGCACGCACGCACACACGCACGCAAGCACGCGCACGCACGCACGCACGCACACACGCACGCAAGCACGCGCGCGCGCACGCACGCACGCACGCACGCGCGCGCGCGCGCACGCACGCACGCGCTTCAAGAACAGCGAACACCACTACTCACCAAATTCTTCTACGGTCATTCAGGACGCACAAGGAAGTGTTCACCCTTTTAAATGTATAAACCGCTTTAAATATAAATGTAAATTATATAAAATTATATGTGAATTCATGAATACGTTTCGACAAAGGATATGGTTAATAGCTATCTGCAGTATTATATCCAGTGCCATTAAACTCTGAATATGGTGCCTTCGCAGACAACATTTAACACCACGTATCTCCTAAAACTATAGGTATTAAGGATTACAATGAGCCTGCGTGTCAATCTCTATACCTACATGTATTAGAAATCTACAAGAATTTGAGAGACAAATGTTCTCCTGTGACTGTGAAAGGATGCCGTGTTCTGATAATTAAGAGATACACTTTAGCAAAACTAAGTATTCGCCTTTGGAAGCTGTACATTCCTTTGTATAACGCACGCTCCTCTATTAAACAGTGCTTGCAATACAGTTCCCATGACCTTCAAGTTTCAATCTGCAAATTCCCATAGAACGAGACACTTATGCCATAAGGCAGCATAAGGAGTTCTATCCCAACCCGAGCGAGGTGTTGGTGGAGCTTAGCTAGAGATGGGTGGGGCATATCTAAAATGGAAACGTCCATTGAATCACGCATGCGATTGAGATGCAGAAGGCATTTGATGAATGCGTAGAAACTAAGCTGCACATTCCAAGCAGAAATTGATGATCCAGAACAGATCACCTGACTAACAATAATATGTACCAAGATGAAGTACGTGTAGCTTTTCATCTTCTGACTACAGAACTACCAGGTCTGCTAAAATGTTAAAGCTACGAAAGAAGACAAACATATATTCATGTACATTTTCCTTCTGGATCAACTGCATTGCCATGGCAAGATGCTTGGGCGACTGTATCAAAGCGACGTTTAATAGATAGCCGGAACTTCATTTAGCATAGACAGATGGTATCCTGGACCATTCAAATACTAACTGTAGATCGCTGACGGAAACACCCCATATGTAAGGAACGCTTCGGGGATAGTTTAGTTGTTCACCGACCATCACAGAGCGCATACCTAAGCTTGTGCAGTTAGAGGAATTAAAGTGGTTTAAATCGAAATAGCAAATAAATAACTAGCTTAAGCAAGCAACGTGTATGAGTAATAATTAATCAGTAAACAGATATTACATACAGTTGCTGAAATAATAGTAAATTTCCTGGTTATAGATGCAATTATGCAGGAAGCAATATGTGTTTGCCATGCAGACATGAAGATACTAGGATTACTGCTGCAAGTGTCCATTAAATGGGTTTTTTTGGAAATCATCCGATCAAGAAATCACCCCAGTTTTGTCGGATATGTCTTTAAATCAGACTACAAAGGACACATCAACACCCATCCACTATTTCTTAGCTGTTATTCCCAGCCAATACACAAGAACTCTTCAGCAACGACATCAACCAACAGAGTGATTGGACTCCATGGACATGTATGGCTGTTGAACACAAGCAATATAAATATAGTTCAAAGCGCTGGATTTCTGATGAAATAGCAGGTTATTAACCTACAGTGAACAGTCAGATGGTCAATCCAAAAGACAAAAAACCTGCATCTATGCAACTTGGTAAGAGCCCCAAAGAATATGGAAAATTACTTGACTTCGGACTCAGTGCATTGCAAAGTTGCAATGGTGTCATTTAGCGACGAATGACTGAACACCAGAAATATCTGATTTCGTGATTCCGCGTATAATGTGAAAATAGACAGGCAGTATCACTCTAGAAAGTACCAAGAAAGAACGTTGGTCATGCGTAGTATCCGTGATGATTTTCATTTTAAGGCATTCTCACGTGCGGAGTCGAAGACAATTAGCAGTAATCAGTCAGCATCTGGGCCATTCATGGGCGTGTGGAACAACGTGTAGGTAGCATTATGGAGAATGATTTGGACACCCCTCAGCCATATTTACTACTCTCACCCATAGCTGAATGAATGATAATGGTTTCAATTCATTGAACCAATAGATGTTGCAGACCATGTTGTCGAAATCCTATTATTTATTTTGCTGCGTGTCGTGAAACAATGGATATGTACATTAAAATATAGAACGTGATTGCATATCATTCCGTATATATGGAAAATTAACCTCCTTTGCGTGTGTTCAACTATGGACGTGAGAATATCTAAAGACACGTGTGAACCTGGTGGTCATCTTCAATATCTCAAATGGTCCAATGGTGAGAACGTCACACCCGCATGGCAAAAGATCACATCAACGGCCATTTCTGCCGGCATATAGGCACACATGGATAGATCCAACTTGTCACTCAAGTATCTGACGTCATAATGAATTATCGCACGTAGGCTGACCTTACGATCAAAATGCGTAATGAATGGCATATCTAGGTCCGTCATGAATATTGAGTAGTCCGTCAAGTGTACGGTTTGTATATCTTTACTATTAAATAAACATTCTGTTGAATATTTTGAAACAATTTTCACTGGCGCTGTTAGTTTCAAAAGTATTCAGCAGGTTACCAGTATAGCTACCTTGAAATTGGGATTCTCGGGATTCAGGACACAAATTACATAAATCGATAAAGCATGGGCGGAGCTTAGCTAGAAATGGGCGGGGCATAGCTAGAAATGGATCCCTCTATTATAATAGCATTTCTGGCATGTTACCAATACTATTCGACGGGTTATTTAAAATAAATCCGATAGTGAATAGCAAGGGGGTGGTGGTGGTTTGATTGTACTGACCCGCACCCTCGGATGGCTTTTCTGCTACAGATCTCCATATCTTAAACGATTCATACAACAAGGAAGCCACCGATAACGAAGGTACATCAATACGCACAAAATTCATGCTTCCAAAATTTACTGAACTTTAAAATGTCATCAGCAATATGGTAAAATAACAAAATTCCATTCCATCTACCAGAAACAGCCGCATAGTGCCAAAAATTTTTTTCTCTTTGCGAGATGTTTCCATCCCCGCGGCATGGCCAGGGCATGGGACGTATTTATTTACAAAAGCAGCGCAGTGTGAACTGTGTGGAATCCTCTGCGGTACTCTCCGCCTCCATACCCAAGAAACATTCATCGTGTGAATCCGTTATCGTCTGAATTGCCAATAAAGTTGGTTTAAAAGACTATTTTGATTGCAATTTTACTGAGAGTCGTTGCTGCCTTAGAGAGAAACTATTTTCAGTCAGGTTGTTAAAAAAATAGGCTGAATAAGCTATTAAGAAATAGAATTTAAATGCATGGTGTTTATATGGAATGAAATAGGTTTGCTTCACTTAAAGCATTTTGCCGCTATGGTAGATAGTTAAATACAGGGACACATTATCTGTAAGTCAAAGCCAGGCTTCGTAGCTAAGCAAAAACTGTTTTTCTAGTCGCGAAAACGAGCCGCAGGACGCGAAATATCCTACATTACCAACATTTCTGACCCATCTTCGACGTCTGTCAGTTGTATATGTTATTATTAATGAAAACACTATCCGATTCCAATCAAAATTTCGCACCAGTTACCGCCAGCTTTTGGCTTGTACGTTGTGTAAACCTTACCCGCTAAAAGAAACTGGCATCAAACGACATCAAACGAGTCCAGGAGCGGCGTTAATTAGCCGACCCGTTTGCATAACCCTGTAGTTTTGAGTAAACACTGACCGCTGGCCATTTTAACGTCCCAATTCCCTCGAAGATAAATCGGATTGTTGAAATGCTCGTCTCATTGGATAAATTAAACAAGTTTCTTTTGCTTCAATGTTATTTTGAAAACATTCTGTCTCTAATTCCAAACTTCAATGGGATTCTCAAAATACCGATCATCTTTTAAACTATCAATTAATTTGTTCTCAGTGACCCTTTCAACCTTATAGAACACAGAGAAAATAAGCTGCAGCTATCAAGTTGATCATTTTGAAAACAATATTCTTCCAAAGGACCTTTCCATTGTTAGCTATGCCCCGCCCATCTCTATCAAAGCTCCACCCACACCTCGCTCGTGATGGGATCGATCGATCTCTGAACTTCCTGACAATCAATTTCCAGAAAATTATACAGGTAAGCTGTTGAATATTTTGAAATTAATTTAACAGTCAAATTAGTTTCAAAATATTCAACAGCATGTTTCTTAAATAGCAAAAACATACAATTCGTACAACGTATTAAACGTTAAAGACGGGCTTAATCGAAACATTTATGACGTCATGATTATGACGCCAGCATACGCATTGCGTAGTTGATTATGACGGCATATGATTGAGTGAGGTAATGGATTCATGAATTGTATTGAGATTTGTCAACCGTGAAGAGTTAGATGAAATAAGAGCTTAATCACGTACATGATCTTTGACATTGATTAGAAATAGAAAATATTAAATATAATCTTGTCGATATTTCTTGCTCGCTGACATCCATATAGGGCCTACAATACGATATTTTTATTTGCTTAGATAATAGATCTAATAGTAGCATTATGCAGAAATATACGTATCGCACTTTAGTGGTAATGACAAATGTTTATTTAGTATTCATAAGTGGCTTACGTTATGCGTAGGTATTTTCAGTCAAATTGTTATTCAGCTATTTACAACTAGCCGTGTACGTTTGCGGATATAATTTGAACCTTTAAATGTTTAAGTAATTACGATCACAGCTAGCACAGCCCAGGATTTCGGCTGCCTAGATGTAAAGAAACGAAATAAATCTTAGCATAAGATGGTTTCATTACGCATAAAGTAAAAAAACCAATTAAAATTGTGAAAATGAATTAGAGGCACGAGTCTCTAATTCAATTTCGAGATTAATAAAAATATAAAAAATTGTACGTAATGGAATTGTCATATGCTAAGATTTATTTCGCTTCATTACACTGAGGTACACAAATTAAGCCTCTAAAAGTATACAATTTAAACAATTTTGCTTTCACGCATTCTGGTGTGAATGTGCACCTTTAAACGGTGACATCGTTGAATATCATTAGGCTCAGCTACCACACCATTTAAGGAGACAATTCCCGATAGATGTAAATAAATTCTTGAAAGCTCAACGTTACTTTGGCAATGTACTGGACTTGACGTATTGTTATTGTCCACCAATTTCCATACAGAAATTCTGGACCTGTCATCCATAACTGTCTTAAATATGTCTAGATAGTTTGGTTCCATGCTAAATCGTGGTGAATTCACCTTTCCAGAGCACCCACGCATCATATGACGTCATAATGAACTGCGTGCTGTGTAGAATGACATCATAATGAATGACGTCATGAATGACGTCGATAAGTACGTCACGAACGCATATTTGAAGACGGTCTATGCGTTGTTGTACAAATTGTTTGCTTTTGCTATTTAATAAATATTCTGTTGAATATTTTGAAACTAATTTGACTGGGCGCTGTTGCTGCCATAGGCAGCAACATCACCCAGTCAAATTAGTTACAAAATATTCAACAGCTTCCCTGAATAGTTTTCAGGAAATTGATGGCTAGGGCTTTCGGGGATCGATCAATCCCAACACGGCGATGTGTGGGTGGAGCTTAGCTAGTGATGGGCGGAGCATAGCTAAAAATGGAGAGGTCCATTGGATGCCTGCGTATAAGAACGTAAAACTAAATACTACTATTGACCCACCCGAAGCATTTTACGCACCGTATACGTAATTCCATATATAAACGTTATTGATCTCTCAGCTATTGTAGGCCTATCTTTAATGTATATTAATGCACCTTTGGATCGCTGGGTGATTTTGTTGGACATAGAGTTACATATGCCAACTCTTCCATCCGTCCCATTATCATAGAGCACGGACTAAGGGCTGGACGCGCGCTGGTCGGCACGACACCCGGTCTGGCGCACACAATATGGCGAGTCGCGTCCTATGTCTCGTACCATTGTCTGCGTCATCCTTTGATGAAAGCTTATCTCCTGTACAGATCTCATTCTGGCTGACATTTACTGCCAGCAATTCTACAGCAAAGACCGACACGTTATTTTGATGAAATGTCAGACTAGTAAATCCAGCTATGAAGGGAATAATTACGGATTAACTGAATTAACGCACATTTTGCGCGATTTGCGTGTTTGGGTGGTATTCAAAATCGTCAGTAAAAGGAAAAAGAAGATTGATAATTTGATGAAAGTATGGGTGTAATTGTTCTCATAGCATTTCGCACATTGAGTTCCCATTTCTGTGTTGTCCATCGTATTTTTGAAAGCGACGTTGCTGTAAGATGATGCTGTGTAGAACGGCAACATTTCAGCAGCATCATTATCAAAATTGATGTTATATTCCACCTTTACCAACTCATCAAAAGTTTTAAACTATCCGACGTGATCAGATCGAAAGTTTGATTGCCAAAGATAAGTGATGTGACCTATATCTCTCAAGATATCTCTAGATAGGTGGATATCTGGCGGATCTATCCATCATGATTGGCATAAATATTTGTACGTTTCTCTCAACAACACCTGCCATACGTCATACTCTGTCATTTCACGCAGAGGCGAGTCGCTATGGTTACGCAATGTATTTGTGTAATGAGATAACTTAAGAATGAAATCAATTCAGATGTTTGGAAAATGAGAGACATATATGTATGCATTGTGAAATAGTTTGATTATTTTACTGGATAGCGTTCGACAATAACTAGCTGACAGTACTAGAAGAAAGATGCAGTCAAGTAAGATAGACGATAATAGAGTATTGAAATAATGGAGGTTTCCAGTTTCTCAGTCAATCATATGACGTCATAATCAACTAAGCGACAGGTATGATGACGTCATAATCAATTACATCATGAATGGCGTAGCTAAGTTTGTCACGAACACTTCATTGATGACGGACTAAACGTTGTACGAATTGTATGTCTTTGCTATTTAACAAACATATTGCTGAATATTTTGAAACTAATTTGACTGTCAAATTAGTTTCAAAATATTCAACGGCTTAACTGTATGGCCTTTTGGAAATTGATAGTCAGCGAGTTCATGGCTCGATAGATGCTAACACGGACGAAGTGTGGGTGGAGCCTAGCTAAAGATGGGCGGTACATAGCTAAAACCGGATTGCTCCATTTTCGCGTGATTGGAATACCTGCTGGATGGGTGAATGTAGTGCGAGCTGTGTCGCTGGTAAATAGAGTTCTCATTACCAAGGCATAGTCAAGGAGAATCTATAGCTCTATAGCAAACTGGACATATAGTCTATGCGCCCTTTAGCGATTTAATCATTAGAATTCCAGTGTCTCAATTTCACGATATACGCCGATTTATATTCAAGAATACGGAAAAGCGGTGAATATACTGAAACTAATTTAACTGGAACCTGTTTCTGCTATTAAAGCTCTGAGACAATTTGTTTCAAAATGGTCGACATAAGATTATGTTCATGCACCGTGAAGTATTTGTTGTTTCCTAGCTGTGAGGGTCAACGGATTAAAACTCCGCATGAATCACGTGAACACTACATCGACCGACACAAACCAGGCAACGCGGGTGAACGTTCGAAAATTGCGAAGTTAATGTGGAGCTAATGAAAAAGCTGGGAAAACTGCGCGAATGTGACACTCTACCCTCTCAGTGAACAGATACTGCACGGGATGAGAAGCCAATTTATGGAAGCCGAGAGGGGAGCGAACACGACATCGTATTATAACCCATACCTGATGATCCTTCAAACACGGGAATGACAACGCTCGCAGCAATGGACGTATATATGCATGCGCACACTTATTCACTCAGACAACCACGCCACTGGTCAAGGCGAATACTGACGTGCCTCTATCTATGAGAGTCCACCTTCTTACAGTTGTTGATCTGCTATGGTAAAGACCTGACATGCCTCTTTTCTCAAACCCATCGAAAAAGAGAACATCTTTATCCTTTAACATTTAGATACCTGAGAAAGCAAATTATAGGTGATATGAGGGATATTGTGATGAATATTCCCAAACTACTTTGACTAGAGCTCTTGCTGTTTTTAGCAGCAACCGGTTCCAGTCAAATTAGTCTCAAGATATTCAACCGCTTTACTGTATATGTTTATTGGAATTGAAATACTCGAAATTCAAGGAGACGGGGTTAAGTAGCCTATGTGTTCTGTTGTCATATGCTTCAATCCACAATGTCAAAAGTTTGGTTCCGACAGATAAATCCAGTGTTCTTACAACATAATAATCCTCCAATCAACCAAGGGTTCCGACACAAATGGCATTACCATTTCATTCAATGGAGCCTTCCAGTTTTAGCTATGCGCCGCCCACCTCTAGCTAAGCTCCACCCACACTTCGGCATTTTGGGAATGATCGGTCCCTGAATATACTAACTATCAATTTCCTGAAAACTATACAGATAGGCTGTTGAATATTTTGTAACTAATTTGACTTGGTGGCAGCAACAGCACCCAGTCAAATTAGTTTCAAAATATTCAACAGAATATTTATTAAATAGTAAAGCCACACAATTCGTACAACAACGCATAGTCCACGGGTCTTCAAATTTGCGTCCGTAACGTAGTTATCTACGTCACTTCATGATGTCATTCATTATGATGTCATTCAACACGTCACGCAGCTGACTATGATGTCATATGATGGATGGATAAATTGGAAAGGTGAATTACGGAATGCAGATGTACTTTTTAAAGTTTTTCACCATGTATAATGAAAATGGGGTTGTTGGAAGGTGTTGTTCGTGTAGACAGTTCCTACTCACCGGGGTTTCACGCATAACACCACGCAGCCCTTCTTCCACAGAGAGCCTACGTAAACTTCCACATTACTTAGGCAAGAGAAATTAGAGATGTTGATTATCGGCCTCCTGTATTTGTCACATTGTAAAATGTTTTCTTTTTTTTATCACGCCCAACGTTGTGGAATACCAGTGCGTCGCAACACCATTTCTTGTGTTACAATCTGAGCCGAATCGGACAAAAAGATTCCGAGATATTCATAGATCCCTAATTTGATCCGATCTTGATCCGAGTTCTTTAATCCGGATCACGACCAATGTCTGGCCAATGTCTGGCCAATGTTTGGAAAACTACCTATATGGCAAGTCTCGTCGTTGTGTTAAAATTTCAGCCACACAAGCCAACTCAAATCAGTAAGTTTTTGAGGTTTTTACTGGGTCCGAACAGACGGACGGACGGACGGACGGACGGACGGACGGACGGGTGGACGGCCGAACGGATGCACGGACGGAAAGGCGGACAAACAAATAAACAAACAAACAGCCCTGACTGAAATACCTTCTGCTCCTTACTGGTTACGGGTAATTATGAACATAAGCGTACAGGCCGTATTAAAGTTTGTCAACTATACCAAGAGATAAATGAAAAAAGTCATAGTTATTTTATTGCCAGTTTGCGAGCAATTTATAGGTCTGTCTCATAGCCTATCTGGCACCATCTACACATGCAGCACGATTGCCAACACAATGGTTGGAACAGAACCATATCATGATACACTGTTACCATTACATTTCTATATGTCTACATAGGTTATGAATGTCTTTCGTTTGCTCTCAATATGTGTGGCAAGGTAACTGATATCTTTGATAATTGGTCAATTAACTTTTAATTGAATTTTTATGCATATTCTACCAAGATACTCACACTTATCGGCTACATGGAACATATATACATGGGCAAATAACTACTGGATAAGTATTATCATTGTTTCAAATACGTAACTTTGTAAATTGATTGGGATGTCGTGTTCTTTTATTTTCTTTAGTAGTGAGAAAGTCGATAGTCACCTAACGTCTAAGGAATGCTTTCCGCGCTAGCATAGTTTGTTCACGTAGCATAAGCTAAAACATGATATGTTTAAAGTCTCACAATCACGCCAAAATGAAAATATAATTGAGAAAAAATTAAGAAAATTGAAGATATAATTGTCAAACAACCACAATGACGGCTCAACAAGTCTACGAATTTTATGTCTTTGGAATTTAATTAACATAATAAAACATTCTGTAACATTGTCAGAAACAGCCCTAGTCATATTAGTTTCAAAATAGTCAACAACTTACCTCTATATATACATGTAGTAACCATGAAATGTAGAATCTGAGAATTTCAAAGTTTCAAATCGAGTCCAATACGAGGAAAAAGGAGGGGCGGAGCTTAGCTAGAGATGGGCGGGACATAAATATAAATGAATGCCTATATTTGGACCATATACGTGACCATTATGGACAAGCCATCTTGGGAATACATCTATGTACGTTTTGAATTCATTAATGAATTAACCCGAACTGTCGCTCAAATATATAACGTCATAACCAATTACGTCACATGTTGGCTGACGCTACAATCATAATTGACAGAGAATACTCCGCCATTTAGCTGGAAGAGTCCGTCATGTTGACGGACCCGAATTAGATGTCTTTGGTGACCTTACTATTTAAGAAACATTTTGTTGAATATTTCGAAACTAATTTAACTTGGCGCTGCTGCTGCCATGTGCAGCAACAGCACACAGTCAAATCAAGGACACCACGGAGCCATTGCCATACAGATAAATTATTGAGAAGTAAAGAAGTAGGTATCACTTCTGAGGATCAGGTGATGTCTGTGATAATTTAATGGAAAAGTGAATTAACGATGACATCTAAAACCTAGTTCCTTAATCGCCACGTGCTACCGAGATATGATTTTGAAAATAGTGTCACTGGAAACTGTTCAACACCTTTCACCAACACATTTTCAAAATAAACACCAAATGCGCCTACCACTATATTACACACATATGTATGCTTACAATTTGCGCGCAGCGATTAAAATGTTGGCAGCACTTTCTGAGATTGTCTGCAGATAGCTACATGCCCTCAGCGCGGATTGAACAATGACGTTAAATTCGCATTAAATATTAAATAATCAATGAAAAATTACTCTATAATGTATTCGATACTAAGTACGCTTTACAATAATACATACGTTCTGAGAACAAATTGCATTTACGTGTTTCGATAGATCGACAATAAATCTACATTAACTTTGCTATCAGATGTATAGGTGTATGCATCAATGATGATGAATAATTTCTTTCCACTTCGTTATCTGTTATGAATGTTGTTTGCGGCTGATTGATGCTATGATTTCCCACAACGAGTTCACATAGGCCTACTTACTTCAAACGGAGGGATCCGATATGTCATTCGAGTATACGACGTCATACTCAATTCCGGAACATACATGTATGCTGACATAATAATCACAGTGACGTATCTAACTCCTTTATGGGAATTGAAAGGTCCGTCAAGTGTACGAATTGTATGTATCTGATGGATAAACTATTTAATAAAGTCTGTTGAATCTTTTGAAGCTAATTTGACTTAGCGCTGTTGGTACCATAGGCAGTATGATACAGTCAAATTCGTTTCAAAATATTTGACAGCTTACCTGTATAGTTGCCTTGAAATTAGAATTATGGAAATTCACGATTTAGAGCATATAAATTGATTGCAACACGTGTAAAACGGTGGCGGAGATTAGATAGAAATGGGCGGGGCATAGCTAGAAATGGACCCATTTATTGTCAGTTGGTTTATAGATTAACAGCACATTTGTACTGATTTGCACGCTCTGCAGCATAGAATTCATATTCATCAGGCGTGTCTCGCGATTTAATGTAACAGTAACGACAGAGTACCACAAATGTAAAACTTATTAACACCTATATGAGCGATACACCATAGTGTTAAGCGAAAATATCCAACTGAAAATCGGTCATGTAAATGCAAAAATGAACTATTGTAAACCTGCTACCGGGCATCGTTAGAAATTATTTGAGGCATAGGCAGAAATGGACCTTTCCAAGTTTATCCATCTATCATATGACGTCATAATCAACTACGTGACGTGTAGAATGGCATCACAATCAATGACGTCATTATGACGTCATGAATAACGTAGATAAGTACGTCACGAACGCAAACTTGAATACGGACTATGCGTTGTGGTACGAATTGTATGTCTTTACTAATTAATAAATATCCTGTTGAATATTTTGAAACCCGTCAAATTAGTTACAAAATATTCAACAACCTACCTGTATAGTTTTCAGGTTCACACTTAACTGTATAGTTTTCAGGAAATTGATAGTCAGGGCATTCGGGGATCGATCAATCTCAACACGGTGAAGTGTGGTTGGCGCTTAGCTAGAGGTGGGCGGGGCATAGCTAAAACTGAAGCAGACCGTTGATAGGGCATAGCTAGAAATTGGCAGGGCGTGGCTAGAATTTGGCGGGACATGGCTAAAAATTGGCAGAGCATAGCTATCAAGTGGCAGAACATAGCTAGAAATGGATCCATATATCATTGCAACACATTTGAGCAACATCGTATTCAGTATGAACACCAATAGGGCCTATACATTCGTATTCTCATAGGGCACCATGGAAATGAATACGCCTGCAAGTTTATGCAGACAATGACAATTCAGGGACACAGTTTTTTGAAAGTTTACGTTTAATGAAATGATATCATGACTTTTTTTACTGTCTGCCCCCACCTGTGAGAAACCATCAGTCAGTGGTGTTTGCAAAGTCTGCAAGTGCTGATGGAATCGCGATAGGCAACGTACGGCCTGTTTAACAGACACCGGGTTACGGTGTTAGGTGTCGAGTCCAAATTGATTCCATCAATGAGACATTTTCTACCGTTTGTCAAATCCTGCTTTTGACAAGAGCCGGCATAGTGGAGCCTACATGATTTCGGTATTCAATTCGCAACCCGACTCTCCGTCGCGCACAGCCGCAATATACTCGCCGCCCAAATGAGAAGAAAACTGGTAGGGTGGTCCGCCTGGTCTGGCAAACAGAATTTATATGCTGAGCCAGAAATTTACACAATTACTTCTAAGGAAGATGATCTGAGACAAATAATTAGGAACACGATTTGGGGCTCTTTCCTCATTTATCGGTTTCACTTTTATTACCAAACTTTATGCATCCATATCACTGTCAATCCCTCACCCTCCCTCCCTCTGTCGTTCTATCGCGCTATATACCATGTATCAAGCGGTACGAGCTCCTTACACTAGCGCGCACTCTGAGCTATGTTTTGAGAAATCTTCAGAGGCTAAGGCTGATTGTGTAATATGATTTCCACAAAAACATTTGATTTGATCAAATGTTCAGTCGTAAATTGCGAAGTTTAAAGTGTTCGACATGAAAACATACAAGGGATTTACTTTCGTTTCTGCCTAAGGCAGCAACAGCGTCCAGTCAAATTAGTTTCAAAATAGTCAACAGC
This sequence comes from Chaetoderma sp. LZ-2023a, assembly GCA_034401795.1. Taxonomy (NCBI): domain Eukaryota; kingdom Metazoa; phylum Mollusca; class Caudofoveata; order Chaetodermatida; family Chaetodermatidae; genus Chaetoderma; species Chaetoderma sp. LZ-2023a. The sequence continues at coordinate 82,278,051 of CM067371.1, read as the reverse complement.
ATGTTTATTAAATAGCAAAGAATTACAAAGACATGCAATTCATACAGTGTCTGACTGTTTGAGATTTGATGTCTATATGGAACCCTTTGTGACGTAATGATTGTGACGTCATCATACACGCGTTGAGCTAATTATGACGTCATGCTAGGTCAGAGGATGGATAATACTCTGGAAAGGTGAATTACGTGAAATTAGCAATTCCAGGATGGCCACGCCACGATAAACAATAAACGTATTCGATGCTAAAATTTACACCAATTGTGAGAATTTGAGTTTTATGGTCAACAAATTCACTTCTAATAACACGATTAAACACTATATTATGTTTATTTAAATACAATCATGTGAATAACGCTTATGCCAGAATGATATGTAAGGAGAAATAATATGTTTTTTTTGCTTTCATACAATCTGATGTCCTCATTGGACCAATAATGCCACAGCCAATGTTATTTTCATACCGAAGCTGAAGGCGGACTACATATTGATACGGCCATTGACTACCTCGGCAAAGATACCTACAGTTGTATGGTTTTCTGACATAAACGCCAAAATACGAACTAAGAACTTCTAAAAGAAGAAAATTGTTTTTGCACTCCCAGAAGTTGGCTCCTAAACAGTCCGATCCATTAAATTCAATTTTTTAATCAAGGCGCAAACACACACAGCTATACACATCGTCAAAGGGAAAAGGTTGCCCTGAAAATATCGGACAATAAAGAGAGATTTGGACCTAGTAAGAAACG